>WEKX01009606.1:15981-126259 GCA_013390025.1 Pitta sordida
CCCACGCCCGCCCCACCGCCCGCCAGCCCCTAAATCTCCTCTTCTTCATGCATATGAAAGGAGGAGGACATGGAGAGATTAACCTCCCAGGGCATGAAAGGGGTACAAAAGTTTACACCGCCGGGCAGCCATTTAGACCTTTCAGGGGATCCAATTCGCACTCCTGGGCTTTTTACTATCATCTCTACGCAATGCTCAGACTCTTTCTAAGGTAATTAAGAAGCCAAATTGCCCCAGATGTAACACCGCTGATATCAGGAGAGGCAATTGAGATATTTAGGGAAAATCGCTTCTTTCTTTTTGAATGCCATGAAGACAGGTGCCTTAACGTCACCTATAACGTTTAGAGGTCTCCGAGGACCTCTGGTTCAAAAGCAGGGGACTGAGGTAGGATCCACTTTCCTGACTGCAGTCACCAGCAGACTTTTGAGATCACGCTCTGAATAAAGGGTATATTACTGCAAATGTGTCTAGGTAACATTTTTCCCAACATATCGCTGAAAAAAAAGAGTATCTTCTTAATAAATGAAACGGGACTTCTCAGTACAAATATGAAAAGTGACTGACAGCTGCAGAGATGGTCATAGCTTTCATATAAACTTGTTGGAGCAGTGTGCTTGAGAACCTAATATTTAATTTAAAAACAATCATTAAAGTCTAAAACAGCCTAGAAAGTCTCGACTGATCAAGAACCCATTCCCCTTTTTTATTTGGACTCTAAGCCCACGGAAAACGTATACTTTTGATATGACCTCAGGTTATTTGTGTCGCCTCAAAATACTCAGGGTGAGTGCCTAAAAGGGACCTCTTTACCGACAGAATCAACAAGCCCATGTCTAAGAGGCCTCAGAAGAGACTGAAGCTTGCTGTTCACAGCACCACATAAATTGCACTTGATGTTATCAGTGATGTCAGTGTACATGGAAGGTGTATAATGGATATTAATTATGACTGTTATCACTTATGACTTGTGTAGTGTAGCCAGGTATGCCTGAATACTTGCAAACACAGCGGCTTTTACATGTGGCAACTCATGAAATGGAAAATGGTCACTTTGCACAGCTCTAATGAGGGCAAGGGTGATTTAAGCTAGCAGAAAGAATCATAATTACTGTAGGTTCAAAGTGATCTTGAAGGAGAGGAAGTTAAAACGGGGTTGAGATTGATCTACTTTCATGCTTTACTCAGCCCATTGTTTTTAATGCCTCACTTTGAACTAGTATAAACAAATGGCTTCAGCTGATCTCCACAGTTTTCTGCAGCTAATTCCTGAATTTGTTCTGGGCAATGGTGGAAAGTGTGTACCATGCAAATATACATGACAGGGGAAGCTGTAACAACAGCTCCCACCCTCTGTAGTCTGTCCAAAAAAAGTCCAACTTAAATCCTTGATTCGAAGCCATGCCAGAGCATAGATGAGAGGAAAGGGCTCCAAGGTGTGCAGAGGACCACATGCTTACAGGGAAGCTGGTGCCCATGTCCAGCCCCAGCCAGGCAGCTTGGAGGCTGAAGCCCTTCCCTCCTGGGGAAGGCCTGGCTCTGGGCCCCTCTTGTGGATCACAGACAGCGGAAGACCTCCAGCCTTCTCACTCCTCCAGGTCTCTGTCAGCAAGGCTGCCATGGCTTCCAGCTCACATGGTCTCTTCCCCACTGCAGCCCCCTGGCCACTAGCACCTGGGCTGAGACCAAGTACAGCAGGGGAAAAACAAAAGTAAAACACGGGGACTCCTGAAGAGACACGGAGAGGCCTATAGGCTGTGTCCTCAGCCTCTTCTTCATGACAATGCAATTTTTGAGCCCTCACCACAGGGCCACTACTATTATTATTGCTGATGGAGAGGGAGGAGATGTCTCCAGGAGCCACAAGTGCCTGGGGGCACAGCTCATCAGGCCAGAGGCAGCCGCATCCAATACACCCACCCAGGAAACAATTCACTGCCTCAGTCACTCCCTTTTTTCAATAGCATTGGATGATAATTTTGAATGATATACAGAAAAAACAAAGGGAGATCAAAAAGTCCCTATAAAACACCCAGTCTTTTCCAAAATCTAACACAGAGATAGAAGGTGAAATCCTAGCTTGGCCGATTTCTGTGTTGAACTCTTTTGCATCATTATCACAGAATCACAGAATCNCTTTTGGTCAATTGATGTGTGTAAAAATGTCTCATGTGGAACCCATTCCTGACATGGGTGTTAAGTGTCTGAGATCTGCTCAGCTGCCTCATAATGAGTACTTTTTCTTCCTTCAGACATCCTGCTAACTCCCTGACCCTCAGCCAACACTATGGTCAGTAGCAGAGCCAACACATCATGTTCTTCTTGGCAAAATGAGCCAATATGCATTAAAATGAGGGTAAATGGAAAACAAAAAGAACCAACCAAAGTCCCCTCCTTTTTTTTTGTCTGAAGGCTAAAATGTGGGTGTTTTTATGCTTTCTGCTGGCGCACCAGCTCCAGAAAGCACCTAGACATCCCCACAACAGGGTGGTAAGATGCTTCAGGAATGTTTTCTTCAGAGGCTATGACAGTAATAAGCTTTCTGTACCAAATAATTTCAATATTCTATTTTGATGAAGTTAATTAACTGCCATTAATTCCTCCCTACCAGAAGCTAAGCTTCTCATCATCCTGCAGAGGCTTGGTCTTCAGATTTTTTGGTCCACACAATATTTTCTAGAGGAACCTCAAAATTATAAATCTCCTAATTTGTCCCTGAGGTATTCTATTATGTTTTCCTGTCCAAACCCCTTTTTTAAACCAACTGATGTCGAGAAAAAGAAAGTATCTGAAAGTTCTGTTTTATTTTGACACATTACTGTTAGGTCAAAGGCATCTCAGCCCCCAGCAGGTCTGATTATGGCACTCAACATTTATGGCACATGAGTTGTATCATGTATAGATCTGGACAGCATCATATCCAGAAGCCCTGCCTCCTCAGTTTGGGTGTCCACTCATGATATACACATAGATCCACCCTGTGACACAGCAGTGCCAAATGATGGCAGGTTTTACTAGATGTCAGGATCGACAATGAACCTCAAGCTGTGGAGCCAGAGGAGGATAGCAGACCTCTTCTGCCATCCATAATCCCCCAAAATGCCTGACTGATATGAGCTGGCACTTGTGTGGATAGGAGACGATTGGTCTAAGCTCTAACTCTATGATGCTGATGTTGAGCCCAGCCACTCTAAAATCCAGAGGTAGTTTCCCCAAAAATCCCAGGTTTGATTACTTTTTTTTTTTTTTTTTTTTTAGCTTTTACATTTTTATATTTACATTTTTACAAATGGGACTTATGAAAATGTTCTTATTTTCCTCCTTGACTGAGGTTGGTAGAGTGGGATGTGGATTTGCATGTAGAAAGTTTCTTTTTTCTAGACTGGAGATGGGAATTTCACCATATCCTTTCTCTCTGGTGCTGGGCCTTTTAGTATCAACCCTAGATTATACCTCCGGACCATGGTCAGCTCAGTCAATCTGTGAGGAAACTCATCAGCTGTCTACATGAAAACGAAATATTGGCACAAACCTGTGTTTCTATCAAGACTGCCATGGGTGGACAGGCATTGTTGCACTTGATTACTCCATGTTTCAGCATGCAAAACAACAGAACACAAATATTTTAACAGGACGAAGAGACTATCCTGCATATATTTTTATATCAATGCAAATGCCTAATCAATTAAGCAAGCTTACATGCTGCTGTAAACTTGTAATATCTAGACTTGCAAGGAGGTCTAGATATGTAGACCTGCAAGGAGCCGCACTGCCATATCCTTTTGCTCATGTGAAGCAACGTTGTTTCGCAAGACAGAGAGCTCCCTGCAGCAAATTTCTTCATGTGACAGTGGCCACAGTTTTTATGTGTTCTCTAAAAGCAGCTATGGCTAACAGTCAATTCAGCTAAACAGTCTTGGCAACAGTATATCTGTGCTTAGTTTTGGCTTAGCAGAGCAGAATAACATATGTAGTACTTCTCTCTCTGTCCCACTCCTAACCTAAGATGGTGAGAAAAATAGCTGAATTACAGAAGTGCCCTCAGAACAGAAGTATCCTGTGACAGTGCAAAATCTGCATAATTGGGTGTTCCAGCCAAAACGAACTCCCAGATCCACATGATTTCTTTGTGAGCTGACTTTGCGGGGAGATTATTTTTGCTTAGTTCTAGTTGCTGTTGTTTTGTTGTCTCCCCAGATCAATACCTGTTACTGATCACACTTCAGACATTTTTATAATCAAATATATGACAATAAACAAGAGCTACTAGCAGAAGTAAGGACATTGCAAGCCAGTGTCATATTTATGATCACAGTTCCCTCCTCTGACCCTTCCTCTCCTGTTTCTGGAAGAAATACTAGTATTCAATGAAACAGTAGTGCCACACATCCAGTGTTACTGTCAGTGCTCCTGACAGCAACCATGGGGACATTTCTTCAGGTGCCTCAATGCCTTAAGAGATGAAATCTTGTTTTCCAGTGGGAATTAAGGGTCATTAGTATTCCTTTTTGTGGGCACACACTGCTTGCTCCAGTGTGTTACCAAGATGATAAAATCTACATACTTGTATTAGCTTGGGCTTGAACCAGGTTAGGGAGGTGGGTGCCTAAGGCAGATTCTGCAGCTCCTTAACACAGTCACACCAATTTGATGAGGGACTATTTCACACCCCAGCTACTCAAGCCATAGGTACTGGCCTACAAAATGCCAGAGATGTGTCTAGCAGACCCTGTACACTTCTACAACTCTTGCAAAGGAGGGCAGTACAGTGATCCCCAAGGCAACGCTGTCAGTCAGGGCTTCAAAGCACAGCAGAAACACTGCCACAGGATGCTCCTCCCCAGCTGCTCAGCCTTGTCACACAGGTCCCAGCACCTGTGGAGCCAGTCCCAATGTCTGCAGCACTGCAAAGCCATGACTGAGGCTCCAAACTTGAGTTTGTAAACTGCACACAGTGTCTTTCCATACTTCAGTTAACTCCTTTGAGGTCAGTTACACACTCTACAGTGTACAGTTCACACTCTACAGACTAAAGTAAAGAAACATTGATTAGCTTGCACTGTGTACTTCACTTAATTCAACATTCAATGCACATCTCCATCACTTCCTTACTTGTTTTATAAGCTTTTGTTAATAGTATTTATCCTCTTAGCAAAAAGACTAGTTTTTCACAAAAACATTTTAGTTTTAGCAAACTTCTAAATTTTGATGGAAGCTTCCCTCTCAATAGCATATTTCACTCTTGGTTTACAATTAATGTTTTCCAGCATTTATTTTTACTTTTGTTGTAAAAGACTTCTTTCTCCTGCACTTACATTGGTTGTCTCTTTGCCCCTCCAGATAGCTTTTTTAGAATTAGGTATTTCTGACACTAAAATAATTTCCTTTCCAAGACTGAAAAGGGTCCATAAACATATTTCAGCAGAAAATTTCATTTTATCACCAAGTCACCTTTCAAGTCATAAAGGCTCAGACAGTTCTAATCATCATTTACTGGACCAGCAGTGTCTCAGAGATGATCATATTTGACCCCAGAATTTACATCAGCACCCTGGATTTGAAAGGAGTTTGCTTCACTTCCCTACACTGAAACAGATGTTCAGCATGACTGTAGGTGAAGTCTTTAAAGCATTTAAAGTGGGAACAGAGAACAGACTACTGGCTGGTGCCCACTTTGAAAGATCCTGGGCAACCCCAGTGATGACAATGCAGCTCCAGGACCCTCCTACACCTTGCCATTCCCCATGAGCAGTCCAGCCAGCACCCTTCTCCCACGCAAGGTCAGTGTCCCTCTCCCGGGCTGTTAATTGGCTCAGATGAGCATCATGCGGCCAGGCACACACATGTGTCCTGTAACCTAAACCATCTGCGAGCGTTTTAATTAACCGATCCCCAGCTCCTCTGTGTTGCCATTGAAAAGATCCCACCCTGGCCCCAGTCGAGCCTCCCCCATGCGGCCCTGCAGCTCCCCTCCCCACCCAGGAATTTGCAACCACAACTGTACAGAGTGGGCCCCCCCGGCCTTCCCAAGGCCATGCGGGAGCAGCCCTCAGCAGTCAGTGAGGAGAAGATGAAAAGGGATCCCTCCATATGTGGCTGCTGATGCAGACCTACAGGGTAGGCTCCATGCACAATAGATAACAGGAGGCCTCTTCACATCATACATGGAAACATCAGATCCCCCTTGTATGAAAAAATGGCCTTCTGTGAAGCCACACGAATGTACATCAACACAGAATTCAGCCTGCTGCTGCTGAAAATTGCTGCAAAAACTCAGCCATGTCAGGCTGCATGCTCTCATTATTTTTGGAGAAGTGACTTTACTCTCTGGCTGGTTTTATGTTGCAATGAAGTGAAGTTTTCCATGGAGGCGCTCAAATTCATCTGGGTTCAGTGGAGACCGAAGGAAGATCCAAAATCCCCAAGGCCTAACCAAGATGAGCTTCTAGATGAAGGGATTTAGTCACTGTAAATGCAACACGGCTCACAAGCAATATTTTCACCACAACAGGAAATTTGCACTGGTGTGCCAGGTTTGCATCTGGTATAAATGAGCGTAGCTCATTAGTGAAGAATTTGGTGTTGCCTCTCCAGAGGCAGAACAGCCTCATTGACAGGTCTGTTCCTCTGGAAGTCACCATGATCATGATAATTATGAATTTAACAGAGGTGATAGTGCAATGTAACCCCAGAAAAGAAAACCTTGCTATTGTAAACTAGCATTAGTCATGTGAAACTCATGCCATCAGCAGCACTTTTCTTCCTTTGGTCATCTGGGGGCAAGTCTTGGCAACTTTTCTATTCCACTTTCCACTAAACTCTCTCAAAATAGTTTCATGTAGGAGATCGGCAGGTTTGCATTTTATAGGCAGAAAAATTGCACAGAGCACTGAGAATACCTTTGCTTAGGATGGAATATTGACAGAGCTGCATACTGCTCACCAGAGTACCAGCCTAGGACTTGAAAAAACGTTAGCTTATATCTGCTTGAGCACAAGTACGGTTTTCCTGCGGGTTTTGTAGATGGAAGTACCAGTCTCTCACTGGCACCAGAGATCACTGATACATGTAAAGCAGGAAGGGAAAATTCCTAATAAACAAAGCTAGGATATCAATTTGTCTGCATTTCATTTGGAGTCTAGCCCTCCAAGGCTGTGGATCACCAGTGCTTCAGTTACTTAAGAGGTACCACACATGGGTCTATGCTGCAAAGTTCATCAAACTTCTGTGCTATCTCTGCACAACTTGCCTGCAATGAAGCTTGATGAGGCCATAATTGTCATTTTCCCCCAGTCCCACTGCCATCCCGCAGGCTGTAAATAAGAGCAACAGTGGGCCCAAGCAAGTGCTTCTGCTGAATCCAGTGGTAGAAGTAAAATCCCAGTCCATTCACTCATGTGCTGAAAGCGTCTTATGACAGAAATACTTGTATTTTTCAATTGTAGGGAGAGCAACAGCTGAACTGTGGGCAGGTGTGGAAGATCGTCCTCACCAAACAAGTGGCTTTGATCACATACAAGAAGCTTAGACTGCTGGGGGCAGGCTGGATAGGACAGTTAATCTCTCAGTGTGATCACTCCCTCTGAATCATTCAACAGCCCTTGAATATCTTGCAGTCCAGTTTGTCCTTGGAGTCCAAAGGTTTCTCATAAGAGATGTTTGCACATCTCTTCCCAAAATCAGTGACAACAGACAACTGGTCTCACACTGAGTAAGGTATAAACATTGCCCTCAAGAAGTTAAAGTCCTTAGGTTCCTGTCTAATAAACACAGGATACATTTTTAAGATCAACATTCCCAGGCACACCACAGCTGAATTTTGTGTGCGTCTTATTTCTCTCCAGTGAGATTTACAGATTGACTGAGAAGCTTTGAGTGGAGCTGAAGGGGTTTGGAAAGCAAACTGATTTTCATGCTGCCACCTCACTTGCTTTAGCATTCTGGGTTGTGCATGCAGAAACTGTGCTGTGCTGTCAAAAATGCTTCTGATTCATAACCGCTGACAAAAGCATGAGTAGAACAACATCACGAATTGCATAGCTTACTGGCCACTGGGGAGGGTTCATTGGCCTGCTAATCTGAACTGTCTGATCCTAAACTTCCACTTCCCGTTGCATTTAAATGCACTGCTGAGTTATTTGGCTGCAGCATGGACTCAGGGATGTTTTTCTTGTCCTCTAGTTTTGTACTGACTGAGCTAACCCACAACATAATTTGTAAGGCAAAGAGCTTAGCAGGATCCTAACAAGGATTAAACATTTATACGATTCATTAAAATATTCCAAGTGCCACTAGCTGGGATAAAAATGTATAAGGATTGTGTTATAATTATAACACCAAGCTGCAGCCCAGAAATCTCTGTGAAAAGAATCCTGGGAAAATGCTGCTTGAAGATGCCAGAGCTGTACTCACTGAAATGCCTGTTTCATTGAAAACGCAGTCTGAAATCCCATTGACTGGCACATCCTTACAGTAAGCCCATGTGGAAGCAACTGTCTCTTGGGACAAGATTAGGAACATCCAAATAACACACTGCAATATATAAGCATAACTTCAACCAATTGTGGGACAAGCCTCCACCAGCTGAAGACACAGCACTTTAAGGAAGAAACTGTTGTTGTTGTCATTGCTCAGTAGCACATTGACCAAAACTGAAGAGGAAGAAAAGAAAATGAGGATAGCACATGGAAGATTCAGGAACAGGAAAGGGGGGAAAAATTAAAAATGGAAAAGGTAGATATTGTGCCCTTTTATCCAGTCAGGTTTGAGTATTTGATCAAGTATAGGGTAATATCAGTGAGGTGCTCTCAGCCCTCTGCTGACTCTGCTTGCTTGCTCTGAATACCTGTTCAGGGCTAGATTGTAAATACTCATGTCTGGGTACATGTCATGGCTTCTGAATTGGAAGTCTTTCTTGTTTGTCCCATTACTGGGGAGCATTTCTATGTGCTATGCAGAGTGGCATTGCTCCATGTGGGAAAGTTACCTCCAGCTATTTGCTATCAGATGGAGTGTCTTTGTTGCAGAGAGCACACGTGGGAAGACAAACAAAAAGTACAATTATTTGCCCAGCCCTACTCTTTGGTATCACCACTATGCAGAAAGGGGCAGGGATACTGAGAAATCTCCATAAACACCTCAGCTTGCAGGAACATGCCTGCTATCACATCCCCTACTGCATAATTGCATATTTTCTCCCACATCCACATGAATTGTGCTGGTGAGGAGACTGGTGAGTACAAGATCCCACCTCATCCTAGCCTGTGAAAAGCATGATGCTCATGGTGACACCCAGGAGGAGTAATCTGTGCTGAGACCACTGTCTGTCAGGTGCCAAGATGAACTGGAGAAGGCATGCAGGTGTAATGTCTCACATCTTCACCTTGCAGGCACAAGTAGCATCTATTGGACCCTGAAGACCAGAGTCCAACCAGGTCAAGACATGTCCTCATATACCAGCATTAGTAATTTTGCACGGAGGAGGATGGCACCAACAAAATCTGAAACTAAGCCCTGAATAAAAAAGATAATTAAGTCAGATGAGCAGGGCACAACACTATTTGGTTTTATTGCAAGGAAAAGATCATACTTCTCAGTATGGCAAAAGGATGAAGACTCATATTGCTGATGCTGTGGTTACAGTTATCACGCAGCAGAGAGCAACAGCATTGGTTAGAGAGTCTATCCATTTGTTTTAGTTTGATTTCCCAAGGATATAGTGCGTGCAGTATTGCTCGCTGCATATGTGGAGCCCTGATAGGTCTGTCCACCCGTCTGTCTGCACTCAGCTGTCCTTCTCCCTCACCAGTAACTTTTGAACCTGTTGAACAATTTCAAAAAAAATTGATGGACAATAAGAGGTCTCCAAAGTATTAAATTCCAATACATTTTATGAAAATTAGCAGCTGGTTAGAGGAGAAAAAACCAATTAGTGCTCCAGTGGAGGTTCTTCACCTTAGAGGTGAAGGCTGCAATATGAATGTGACCCTCATTTGGCAGTGAAGACCCTTCTGGGAAAAAAAATATTAAGAATGTTCACAAAGGGAGAAACAGATAATCACTTACGTCGTATCAGACTTCAGAGACATCAAGCCCCCAGTGATGTCCCAGGAAACCATTGGCTTCTTCAGTTCTGCTGCTCAGAGAATGATATGTGCATGACCTCCATTTGGGGTATTTGCAGCCTTCCTTACACAAAAGCAGAGATAGAACTGAGGAGGGAGGAATCAGTAAGGTCATGGGCTACAGGAAGGGGAACAGCCTTCCTCCAACACGTGCTGAACACCTCCCTTGATCATCTTTTCCAGATCTTGGAATCTGAGCCTCTCTGTACTTGGGATCTTGGATCACTGATCCCTCTCAACTCTCCCCATTCAGCTGTCCTGAGCATCCCATGGATCCTTTCAGCCCTTTCATTTCCTTATCTCTTTGCTTTTCCCTAACCAAGGCTGCAAATCATCCCTAAACAGTCAAAGATCTTTGCTGTTGCACCTTAGCACTCCACTCTCCCATCTCCTCATAAATGTTCTTTGCTGTAGCCACAAACTGAATGCATAATTTTCAGGACAGGTTGCCCTCATTTTTGAAGCAGCAGAATTTAGTTTTGCCTGAGCTGCTGAGAAACCTTGAGCCAGCTCTAGAGTCATGGCACAATGAAATAGGCTAGGACATTTCATTTATGAGATGGGCTTTTCCTCAGGGACAAATTCATCCTTCTTATAACCTCCCTGAAGTCACAATAGAAAAAAACACAGCCTTAATTAATCCAGTCTGCTTGCATTACAAGAGATAACATGGCCTAGAGAATAGCATCTGACTCAGATAGTCAGGAGGTTCATGGTCTTATATCACTTTGTAACTGACTGGATCACTGCTGTTGAGCACTTCCTTTAGCTGTATTTATAAATTCAAATTGTAAGATTTATGCTTCAGGATCCAGATTCTCAGTTCAGACGAACAACGATGTGCAGACTAAATTTTTGCAACTAAAGTATCCACACTGTCTTCACTTGTTTGCTGCTGAGGAGTGGAAAAAGCTTATATGGAAAGGGGCTGAGTTAACTCTAGGCTCAGAGTAACACAGATGTCCTCCAAAGGTCTCCTTGACTGCCCTTCAGTTCCTATCCCTTGTTCTTCCTCAGGAAAACTGCTTCCTTGCTACAAATCATGCGGAGCTCCAGTTCTCCCTTCTGTGCTTCTGTTCTAACTTTTCCCTTCCCATTCCTCAAACAGCAAGAAAATAACCAGAAACATTAAAAACCATGTAAAATAATAACTTACGTTTTTAAAAGAGATGAATAAAATTGTGTTCTATGAAGACAAGAACAAGGGAAGGCAAGAGAGGAGCCCCGCAGGAAGTTAGTTGGACTTTCCCTCTCCTGATCTCTGCATAAATATTTAGCTGAGTGACATTTCCGATGGAAGTTTATCTTGTAGAAGAGTTCTGATAGCTGGTCAGATAGATAGGTAGGTAAATGGTCACAGATATGTTTACATCTACTTAATTAAGTCTGCATCCAGTTAATTAAACAGTGAAATATTTGAAAACTTTGCAAATTGTGCAAAGAAGTCACAGTTGCCTAACAATTTTGACATGCCAGCAGTGAGCACTCTGTATAAACCTTTGGGAATTTCATATGCCCATGTGTATGTTACCCATGAGAACCCATCAGCTCATCTTGGTTATAGTGAGATGAAACCATAAGGATTTCAAAGAACCTTTCTCTATGGGTCTCAGCAAGCTCTGGGACACAGTTGCAGTAACGATGTCCTTGAAGTGAGCAGAATAACTCGTGTAATTCAACTGAGAATGCTCCAAGAAAATGATGCTGTCGCTGCAGAGCTCTCATGTACCCACCAGCTGTCTCCATTTGGAAAAGGCAATCTTCGTATTCTAAAAGCAAAATATTTACAATTGTTCCAGTCTGTCCCTCCGGAATTCTCCCCTACACACACACCTCTCCTTCCATATGGATTTTCATGAAGCTACAACACAGGGATCTGATGATCTCTCCAACTGTCTCTATCACTAGATGTCAGATGTTGGCATTCACAGTGGAACATGCCTCTAGACATAGACTGACATCAGTTTTTCAGTTGATTGACTTTAAAGTCAAATACACATGGTTACATACTAAGGATTTGGCAGAGGTGTATGATACAAAAAAGCACCCTGAAAAGGCCCAGATGTCTTCACAGAGCTCACTTGGAAATCCCATAAGGACAGGCTCTGCAGCCCTTTTGTGGTTTGTGAAGGCCGGTATGTTTGCTCAGGCTATTAAAAGATGAAGACTTAAATCAATTTTTCAGTAGTGTGATCCCAGTTATTTCATTAGGGTTGTTCTTGAGTAATGACTCAATGGCATGCCAAGGAGAAGTGGGTTAGATTCCCTGAGTTTCCTCTTGGCAAGAAACAGGAACAAAGAAAACCAACTACACACATTTTCAGAGCTTTAAAAACTTCTTTTTGACATTCAGTTCTGGAAGCAAGCAAAGGTTTGGGAACAAGCTTTTTTCTTCTTAGTCATTTCTAATTCCCCTTCTCACTCCCACCCCTTAGTTTTCCGGGCAATTACCTCACGTTCTCTGTCAATCCTTCATCATATTTCTACCCTGGCTTACCAGTTTAGTCCTGTTTGGCCCTGAACTGTTTGACGTATGCCATGCCCTAGAGAGATTGTCCTGGTTTAGTCATCATTTCTACATGTACCAAGCTTTGGCATTGACCCAGGAAACAGTAATGTTGCCATACAGATTGTCTGGCTAATCACAGGCCAAAAATACCATATGTTGTTACTGAGGAGCTCTAATGGCCAAATGCCTAAACATATCCAGGCTCCAAGGACAGATCACATAGAAGAAGCTTCTACGAAAAACAAGCCTTGGGCAGACTTAAGATCCTGACCTCCAAATCCATCCTGTTAATCTGACATCCAGCTTTAAAGCCATTCTTTATTTTGACACATTTCCTTGTGCAAATTACTCACAGCACCAGTTTTCTGCCCGCATATGGCAAAGCCATCCCATCTGAATTGTCTCTGAACTTCTGACCAGCCTAGATGGAAGCAGATTACAGGTAGACCACTGCCAAGTTGCTTGGGAATCTCAGCTAGGGTAGAGGTGGAAAGGCTCTCAGAGCAAGTTATTTTCTCAAATAACACTGGACTCATTACAAAACATTAATCACAAGTGGGTCATGACTACATTCACTCAAAAACTCTTGCCAAGAAGTTCTCACAATGAAATAAAAATCCGCTGACTTCTGTCAGATTGTAGTAGTACCTATGAACACTCCAGTAGTAATAATACAGTCCTTTAACCTAAACAATAGAGGTAATCACCTCTCTGTAGTATGAAAAGGTGAGGCTGAAGTATCCTTTGTATTTTATATGAAGATGGTGGGCTGATTTAAGTCTTCTATAGTACAGGAATTGGAAGACACCATCAGGAAAGGGTTTATGCCTATCCACACTCTGAGCCGATCTCGGGTGGTATATCTCAGATAAGAAGTTAGTTATGTCACTCTAACATGCTCTTGAATTTCAGCAGGACTTATTATGAACCCTTTGATATGAACAGGGCAAGTCTGAATCTTTCCTGTCTTTTCAAGTCTAAAGACCTTGATATATGAATAGAATGGAGGGCATACACTAACCTTTATTATTTTGCTAGACAATTCACAGTGAATAAAAAAAGAGAAAAAGATTGGTTGCTAAAATATTCATACAGAAAACAAACAAGAATACTTTTCTTTGGATATTTCCAAAGAAAAAAGTTGATCTTTCTCCTCTGCAATGAGGGTGGCATTTAATCTCAAACTGGAATTGTACATTCTGGCATTTGCTCTACAATACTGGGGAAGATGAAGGGCAAAGGGAAGGGAGCCTGATGATGTTGAATGATCACATATTGACAGCATGGTATTGTTGTCCTTGGGGAGGAGCAGAATTATGGACCCGCCACTGGCACTGCTAGGCCTGGGCTGCTTTCTGGCCTCCCCAAAAGTGCCAGCAGTGTGGTAGAGCTGTCATTTGATTGTGCACAAGGTCCTCACAACAGGCTAATGGTTCAGCACCGTCTCTTCAGATGATTGCAATGCATCCATGCTCCTCTGAGATGCCATAAAAGCACAGACTGGCAGGGATCTGCAAGAACCTCTCTTGTTCTGACACCCTCTGATTTACTTTGTACCTCAAGGCAGACTGAGGGAAACATCTTCATGCCAGCTGCAGAATTAGGCGACCTGCAGGGCTGTAACACCTGGGTGCTTGTACCTCATTATGCATGTAAACAAGGGTTGACCTTGTTTCTTATTACGCTATAAGGCAGCAAAAATTATATGTACCTCCAGCAGCCTGTAGTGTGTCCCAGCTATCTGGTGTCCCCAGCCAAGCACTGGTGCAAAGTCTCCCCGTTGTCACACTGTGCATCTTGGAAAACCATATCGTCTGACCTTGACAACATCCATGGGCAGGAAAGCCTCCAATTAAAACTTTTTTCTGGCATTTCCTGCTGTGCTGGTGTAATGGGCTCTGTACCATCTTCTCTGATCTACAAAAATATAAGACAATGTGTGGCTGCATTCAGGCTGTGACTCTAACTAGTCTCCAGACCAGTGAGAGAGTGTACCTCTGACACAGCTTAGAGCAACTGCAGGCTGTGGCTTCGTCAAGTTCTTGGGTTTAGGCAGAAACTTGAGTGGAAAGAAAAAACAGTTGAAAGTGACCCACAATATTGTTCATCACAGCATGCTCCACTTGCTGGTGCCACACTGAGTGAGGAATAGAGTTAATTTCTATATTATTACAAAAATCAAAAAAACTTTAACAAGAGATTTTCTCTTACATGTGTCTTTTAAAAATGTGATGAATACAGAAGGAAAAAACCCTCAGTCTCGAGCCCTGAGATAAGTTGGGGTTTTTTTGGTACTAACCCAGAAATAATTCAGCTTGAATTCACACCATGAAGTCAAGAAGGCTACTGTGTTTGACACCAAATGAAAATCTACCTCTTCACAGGACATCTCCAGGTTTCTCTTCAAAGAGGAGAATACATAAAGGCAACTATCACTGGATATTGCACACTCCATTTGCTAAATGAAAGAAATGCAAAATTCCCAGGAAAATGCTAGCAAAGCTGGCATGTTAAAGAGCATCACCTACCTGGATATGCTATTCTGTGCATGTGATACTATGTCTTTGAGGTCCAGAAAGTAATTAAGTAGGATATTTTTTTCCCTTCCTGCCTCCCTTGTCCATACATTAATATGCTGTTAGCAGGGACAAGAGCTCCAGATGTCCATCAAATGGAAAGAACAGTGCTGCTGTATATAATGCAAAGCTCCATGCGAAGTGCAGTACAGCCTCACGAATTTGAAACTAATTTTTAATTCTTATTTATTTTAGCATTCTGTTGAGAAGGTGTTCCTCCTTCCAAGGAGGAAGAAAAAAACGCTTTTCTTTAAGACAACAAAATGATTCATCACGGCAACACTGTCAGCTCTAATAACCTTATGGTAGCAGTTAAAAACTTAGGGTGCAGTAACAGTTCATAGGAACTTGCTGAGAGAGACATTGTGCTGAGATGATATGAAGGGTCTTCCTTATACCCTCTCAAGACAATATTCCTTGAATTAAATCCTCCTGCCATGGCTATATTTATTTCTTTATTACCCTCCAAGGAAAACCAAACAATTCTACCCCAATTCCTAAACATTCTTAATCCAAGTTAAATTATTAAAGTTGTTCTTATTAGGTCTTTTGTAGGAAAACTAAGCTTAATTTTGTTATCGATCTCAAACTTTCTCTGAAGCTGTTAGTCTTTGGCTGTAACTTTTGGCATACCACATGGTATTCTCTGAGATAACAGCCTACAGCACCAGTGGGATCAAACTGAAATTTACTACTTGTATATAACCACCTATAAGTCATGGAATTCTCCATACATGCATATACTGAATGATGAGTCTATGCAGTGGCCTGGGACAAGAATTAACAACCTTTCAGAGAGCAGAGAGTGATTTCTATGTATCTCTATGATCTTCAGAAATGAAGCCCTGGGCGGAGATTTAATCACATGTCATTGTCTGTTATGCATTCATAAAAAGATGAACAATTATGGTAATTGAAGGAAACCTACCATCAACCAAGAGTAAAAGACTATTTTTCTGAAGCATACAAATTTGGTCTTCTATGACAAAATGACTACTTAAGACTTAAAACTCTAATAATTACCATTTGCTTCCTAAAATATCCACCTCCCTTTATCTGCACTTTAACAACACCAAGCTCTTGAAATATTTCTGTTTTCTGAAGGATTTTTTTCCCTTTCCCAGTTCTGCGGCCAGGTAGTGGGGGCAGCACTTCTATTCTCTTGGTGTCACAAGTCACCCTGGGCACAGGCAGCCCATGTAGGAGCTGATCAGTTCCTGTCTGGGGTGCTGACACAGGGGCATTGATGGGGTACCCCCACACCCCTTCCTGCAGGACCATACAAACAAGGCCCCACCATACTCTGTTGTCAGGGTGATGGTGCTAATGGGAGGTGGTTTTGAAGGTTTAACATAGATTCTGCAACACCTTTCAGAAGAGGAAAGGGGTGCCCAGGTTACTACATCTGGAAAAAAAAAAAACAAAAAAAAAAAAAGTAGGGAGAAAAAAATAAGCTATTTCCTCCAAGTTCCTCATTTTCATTACGCTCGCCAGCCACAACCAAAAGGTGCCCTGTCAGAGGGTGAGAGGGAAGATGTAATTCAGCTCCATGCTGCTGGAACTCAGTTTCTCAGGGGAATTCAAGGCTATGGGCTCAGGGTCATTTCTACTCTTTGCTCACGGAAACTGCTTTAGCAGGTGTTATGGTTTAGGGGGTTTTCTGCTGCTCTGGCAGCGAGGGGGTTAACAGCTCAGTTCTTGCCTGAGCTCTCCGTGCTGCCATGGCCTTCAAGGTTAGAGAGATAGAGGCGTCTCTGTGAATAACATACTTGGGAGAGAAGAAAAAAAGTTCAGTAGTAAGATGTAGCGTGCCAGCTCAGAACCTGCGTCGGGAGGCTGAGAGATTTGAAGGCCCCCAGGCCCACGAGAGAAGGGGTAGAGATGTTCTTCCAGGCATCCCGCTGCTGGTTGTGAATTGGACCGACCATAGTGAAAAGCTATGGACCAGAGAGAGAGAGAACCAGGACCGCAGAATCCGTCTAAGCATCACGACTGAAGATGGAGAGGTAACGCTGGACAAACNGGGATACCTAAGCTTAGCCAGATATCCAGGTAGCTTCAGAAAAAATCTGACAGACTGGCAGCTCTTCCTCCAAACTCTGCATCCTGAGGACAATGTCAGCCTGTGTTTTCCCCATTTCTCCTGCCTATTCTTCTATTCTCTACATCGTGGAGCAAAAGACATTTGCACATCTCTTTTTTGCCACTGGAATAGCTGGATGCCTTACTGACAGGATAGAAAAGGAGTCTGTGTGGATGTGCATGTGAGTGCATATGGCTCTGTATGGGGCTGTCCAAGTGGCAGCATAGCGTTTAATCCCTTTCCCATGGCAGGGAGGAGAGCAGTGTCAGTGCAGGTTTCATTCATCATCCAGATTTCATTCAGCAGTGAGGAACCGATGATACGTGTTTCACTGGACAATCTGCCACCCAGGGATGCCTCTCCTGTGCTTGGACAAATCCTCAAGCATCAGGTTAAATGGGTTTGCTGATCAGCTATACTGTAGTGCAGAGCAGCACTGAGAACACATAGCGGGGCTCAGGGCTCAGCCCTCACTTGTGTCTGATGAAGCCCTACAGAAGCTCTCAGCTGCAGCAGCAATGGAGAGCCACAGCAAACTGCTGTGCCACACAGCCCATTACACCCAATGTACAAGGACAACATGCTCTTCCTCTGTGTGCATCAAACAGCAAAAGACGCTCAATTATTAGCTGGTTTAAATTAAAAACCAACAAAAAAAAAAAAACCACCCAACATTGAAATCATTGTACTGGGAATCCAAGCTGCATCAGGCACAATTAAAGCTTTAGCAGCTTTTACTAAGCTAAGGGCCCCCTCAGTTGGTCTACACCAGGAATCAGGACCCTCCCTGGAAAAACGGTAAACCTTGGCATCGGAGAAATTTCACCCAGAAAAATGAGCTCTCTCTTCTTGCCCATCTATAGCTCTGCTTTGTTTGGCAGGGAGGTTACTCTTTCCCCTCTGCTCCAGCCTTGGCCAAGCAAGCACAGTTCAGCCTCCTCAGCTGAACTTCTGGTGCAACACTTCCCTCAGGAGTTTGTGCAGTAAGTTTGGAAGGGTGGGCTCCGGAGGATATGGGTGGGACACAGTGGCAGCAAGGAAACCCTTGTTCACAGCTCACTCGTGGAGGAAATGGGCACTGATCCCAAGGAAATTGTTTTGTGTTCCTGAGCACTCGCGGGGGGAGGTGGTAGTACTGGCCAGCCTTTTCCCACTGCTGCAAACAGCCACAGCTGCAGCAATGCACCAACATAGACAGAGCCGCATGAGCCCCAGACTTTCATTCTTGGCTACTCATGTTGCACTGGAAGTGTCCCCCCAGTGGCCCAGGACAAGCAGCCCCCTCAGGCTCCGTGGTGGCAAACATTGCTGCTCACCCCAAGAGAGTCTTAGCACAGAGGATAACCAAACGGGTCCCAGATATCCCTTCTTTTCTCCAAGTGTCTCCCAAAGGCACTGCCACACAAATACCAAAGGCAGGAGGAAAATAGGGGACTTGCCCTTTGTACAAACTCCACTGCCCCGGTTGGATGTTCTGGTTCCCATCCCTTCTTCCTCCACCACTCTGTCTTTGCCCCACCATGAAGGTGTCTTGGCTACACTCCTGGTACTGACCCAGAGATGTCACTGACAACCCATGCAAGCCTGAAGGCACAACCACCTCTCAGAGTTTCTCCTGGAAATAAGCTGGGGCATATATTGTCACTCATGGTCTGGACTAGGCTGTAGAGGGGCCCCATGACTCGCTCTGGGAGGCATTAAACACAACCTGCAAGCCCACAGTGTGGAGCAGGGAACAGGGCGGGAGCTCTCAAGGAAATATTTTGCTGAAAACAAAACTTTCAAAGCCTTTCAACAGCAGAGCACCAAAAATAGAGTTCAGACTCCAAGGGAGGGGGAATTGAAAAAGGTTAGGAGCTGGAGAGAGAGGGAAAGAGGGAAAGATCAAACGATCAACGACAACCCTGGGGGAAAAGGGGGCCCAGAGTTTGCCAAAGATTTTTTAATTCCATTTCCTGCAAGAGCTGGAGACGAGGAGGGTCAGTTTATTGCAGTTTGGCCTGAACAGAGAGCTCTGCAAGAGGCTCTTCAGGCTCACTCCAAACACAGCCATTCATTACCCACTGCTGCATCCTTCAAAACAGGAAGCGTTGCCAGAGCATTAATTTATCTCTTAATCGCTGTCCTTTTGTTACCGTGAAAAATGTTTAGTCATATATTTAATTCCTCTCACTCCACCCCCCTACATCTCGACCACCTCTGATCACAAACACCATGAAGAGACAGGGCTTGATGGATTTGCTTGTGGTTTTACTACAATTTAACTTTCAGGAGACCTAACTTGCTCACAGACTCTATTAAAGAGTCCTGCATAGCAACTAGAGAGCTGCCCCTGGCTCAAAGTGGGAGTGTAATTCTTTGGGATTTCGCCTTGTCATTATTATTTCTTGCTCTTGTTATTGTCTTCAGTCCATCCTCCCCAGCCCCAATTTACTTTAAACAGATGTCTTATTTGTTCATAGCATGCTGAGGATTTGCCCTGGCAGAGAGATCTTTTTTTGTACTTTGTTTTGTCTTTTTTTCCCTTAAATGTGTTTTAAATTTTGAGAAGAGCCTGTGAAACAATAGCAGATGTGTTGTAGCTACAATTAATTGGATAATTAACTTAATTCATGTATAGGATTTTAGATTTGTGTTCCTTACACAAGGGAGTATGTGTGCTGGAAACTGAGGTGGGCATGAGTGGAGGAAGAGGAACACTTGTTGGGGTGATAAATCAGGAGGCCACAGTCATGGGTCCTCCGGTCAAGGTGCCAGACCAGAGTGGGGAAGGGAGTGAAAGAAAGGGGCCAAATCTTTCAGCAGGGCCCGAGTGACTAAAGATACGGCCAGTGGTGAACACATCAGTCTGCAATGTTTTCCTGGAGGTCTGTCCCATCAGACATGCTGATAGAGGACTGTGGGTTGTATGGAAAAGGTCAAAGGGGCAGGGATTCAAATCCCTTAGGACAAACTATGCCTCCCCTACTCCTCTTGGAGGTCAGCAGAGGGATGCACAGATGACCAGTCCATACCACCAGGGCTATTGGGATATACCTGAGATGGAACTGTTCCCCATGTGGCCCCAGGACAGCTCAAGGTCCAGCTGCCCACCTTCGGATCTTGTGTTACAACCTACCCAAGTCACAGACAGGGCAGGCAGGATGCTGCTGCCTTCATGTGCCCCCCCCAGACATTCCACAATCTCCTTTGAAGCCACTCGTCAATGAGTGTCTGTCCCATGGTGAACAGCCTCAGAACCTCGATGACCTCTCAGATGTGGACTGTCTGCAGAGTTCAGGATGCCAGTGCTGCCACCCAGGCAGGCCAGCCATCCCTGGACATGATTATTGTTCCTTGGTGTGAAGCCCCACTAGGAAACATAGTTCCAGCTGGGCTGCACGCCCACCCATTGGGAGTGCCAGGATCTGATCCTGAGTGTTAACAGCCTTCCATGTCTCCTGCTTAAAGCTCTTTCAAAGTCCTGCCATGTTGGTCCTGACTGCTGTCATTCTTGGTATGTAGATGCTCCCGGTGTCTTCAGGGGCAGCAAGGCACCATGGTATATTCTGCGCTCCTGAAAGTACCCTTTTGTGACTTAGCCTGCGCACACCCTCCAGAAGATTCTAAACATATCACAAATACAAAGGTCTCATGACAGGTACAATGCTTGTGGCCATTCAAAACAGTTTTTCTACCTGTAGTTTGATGACTTTTCTGGTTTTGGCTTTTGCATGGGGCTCCAGAGCAAAGGGTTCCAGTCAGGGTCAAAGCAACATGGTGTCCAGTTCTAGGCTGAATGACACAAGGAAGAACAAGGCTGGCGACTCCAAGATAAATTTGTACCAGATCCTGCATCAATCTCCAGGCAAGCAGACAACATCCACTCAGAGCTCCCTGACTTCCCAAGGCTGCCCATGCTGTGCTGAGATCAAGACCAAGGCTTTGGCTCTTATTTACAAGTGCCTAAGTGAGACCTGAGGATACGAACTACACTGCAAGCATTGTTGAAACAGCATTGTTCTTAGGGAACTTCACAGTATTGGTAGAAGTATCCATCTTTTATGCAGTATGGCTTACAGCTATCAGAACAACAATAACAACAAAAACTTATTTTTATTATAAAAATAGAAATTTTTTCCATAAAATTTGCAATAGAAATGCATCCCAACAAATCATTCACAAAAACACAACAAAAAAACACTCAGACTGCTCAGATGAGAACAAATGATACTGCTAATAGCAGTATATAAATGCCAGATATTGGCATTGAACTCTAAATATGCTAAATGCAAATGTCAGCTGGAATGACACAGTCCGGCTTCATCACCCAAGGCATAATTTTCAAGCCAGGCTTAGATGGATGCAAATTTCCTACATTTTTTTCTTTTCTTCAGTGGCAGCAGATGAGGGCAGAGAATGGATCTATTTACAGAATCACAGAATCACAGAATACTGTGAGTTGGAAGGGACCCACAAGGATCATCTAGTCCAACTCACCATCTAACACCCGTACAGAGACCGAACGCACATCCCAGACTGGTGAACATAAAGCTAGATCACTCACAGGCGCACAGTCCACTCCGAGCCAGGAGAGACCCACAGGACCATCNACTACTCTCAAGCCACTCCTCCCCCTGTCGATAGCAATGCATGGGGTTGTTATGTCCAAAGTGAAGAACCCGGCACTTAGTCTTGTTAAATCTCATACTATTGGAGTCTGCCCATTTCTCTAGCCTGTCAAGGTCCCTCTGAAGGGCCCTCCTACCCTCTGGCAGTTCAACATTTGCCCCCAGCTTGGTATCATCCACTAACTTGCTGATGATGGACTCAATTCCCTCGTCCCTATCGTCAATAAAGATGTTGAACAGTGCCGGGCCTAACACTGACCCCTGTGGGACTCCACTAGTGACTGGCTGCCAGCTGGATGTGGTACCATTCACCAGCACTCTCTGAGCTCGTCCATCCAACCAGTTCCTAACCCAGCATAAAGTTTAGCCTTCAAAAAGGCTGGGAATGGGAACCCACAGTGGTCCTGGTTCATGCTTGACTAACAAATTACGATAAAAACACAACTTCACTACTAGGGCTCTTGGAGAGAATTATACTCAGAAGAAATCATTAGAAGAGGCTAAAAAGAAAGTTCCGTTTAAACTAAAAAGTAAAATGTTATTCACTGCAGCATTTTTCTACTTATTTCCCCCTGGGTTTTTTTTCTACCATATACAGTTTCTGCATTCTTTTCTCTAAATTTGGGAGCTGAAAAGTTGCCACTTATTATTTATTCCTTTTTCCCCTCTCCTAATGTCAGCAATATTCGGTGTTTTTCTGGAATGTAGAGCACCTGGATCAATGGGATTAATTAATATTAGCTGAATTCAGGCTGGGAAGAAAGAGACATTTCATCTTTGTGGTGGAGGACAGCTTCAAACTCACCATGCGCCTCAGTGAAACAGCTATACCAGTGAACCAAGTACAGTCTGTGAGGCTCAAGAGCCATAACAAACTAAAAGGAATCCAAATACTTTAATGCTTTGTTATTGCACATTATGATTTTTAAGGCAGATACAGGAGCCAGACTGGGAGGGAGAGAAGCTGAGCCATGATTTATGAATGCTTTGGGCTCATATTACAGGCATCATTAATCACAACTGCTGATAAATTAATCCACCTTCTAATTTGTCTGCTAGATGCTCAACTGAAAGGAGTACCAGCCTTTTGGATAAGGTGCTGTTATAGAAAAGTGCCTGCACTCTGCACAACCATGTTTGAACTTTTTCCAAACCAGCTTCCTCTAAATCTCTGAAGGACATTCCTTAAATTTTAATGAAGGCCACAAGTTTTGATTTCTCAAAGTACTTAGAGACAGAATGAAGTGACCACATATGGCAAGGATAAAAAAAAGCAGTTGCTTAGCTGGGATGAATTTCCTATGATGGACATAGACAAAATGAGAATTAGAATTTAGGCCCTTAATGATAATTGTTTATAGAGAGGAGCTTGAGATGGTTTTGAGAAAACTTTTCAAATAATATTTTTTTCATAAAAATAATTTTATATAACTTTAATTTTAGTTGCTCTTCCTGAGCTCTAGAAAATCTCATTTGACATATATAAATTGTTTAGCTTCATAAACAGCAGGAAATAAAAAGTGACTAGAGTATACGTGACTAGAGGATGTTGATTTGAAATAAAAACAAACTTTTCAAGGCATCCTCACATGATTATTTTTCTGTTAATTTTATAGCCTATGCAGAACACCTGAAAATGTAGTTTAAAAATTTCTTTGAGCTATAACATTGAAATAGGAATGGTCCTTTGCATAAAGGTTTCTGTGGTTTCAGACTTTAAGCCTATGGCTAATTCAAAAATTATGTTCATCTATCGTACAATTCAGAATGAAAAAGTGCTTTAAGAGGCAAGACGGAAAGAGGCATCTAATCTGACAGGTTAATTTGCAAAAATAATGGTGGCTGTTTGAAAATAATCGGACTTTTTGATTGCTAGAAGCGGACCCATTAGGAATGCATTAGCAGGCAGAGTGCAGCTGAGGTGGTCAAAGGTGCATCATAAATGCAATTTATCTTATCAATATCACTTTCATGTATATGATGTCTGATGTTGGTATACCTATAGATTGGCTGGGTTTGCATGTGGGGTGTAGAGAAACGAGTCCAGCTCTGCTTCAGTTTCCTATCATTAAAGCTATTAAGATTGCTAGTTCTGTATGAACATAATTGAAAGCAGAAGTAGATGTGGCCTGCATCTATTTCAAAATATAAACTCCATTGCGTGAGTGCCATAGCTTCTATAGTATATTTTTGTATTTCAAAACAAAAATTGTAAGTTGTTACATATATAGATAGGTAGATGGATATATAAATCTATCAATTGATCAAATGATCCATCTTGCTTTCTTTTTTATCATCCAGGAAGTCAAACTGCTTTTCCTCAAATATTTTCCACTCACTGATGCCCTCCATTTTGAGGATGTGTCAGTGAATTGAGTCTGGTATTTCCTCAATTAAGACATCTAAAGTCAAAACAGAGACAACCCTGTTCCCACTCTCTAATTTTGACTCTGCCAGCCCAACCTTTTCCCAAACACCCTTCCCTACTACAGCGTGCCAGAATTTATAGCAAAGTGAAGAGGAGATGAAGCTCCTTCCTGATCAGCTATCCTACATTCAGGCCTGCAAAAAATCCAGTGCCATTGCATTCATGTGTTTGCTTGGGAGTGAAAACATCAGTGCTTTTCAGGAGCATAAGGTTGCTCAGACTTTGTCATATTCCTTCCTCTGGCTGTGATGCACTGAGAGAGTAACACAGGAGTGTGATGAGACAAGTCCCTTCCATGAGCATGGGATTCACCCAGGGACCCCTTCCTAGTGTGAAATCTTCATTTGTCATCATTGCCAGTTAAATATTCATTCCTGTTTTCCATCAGCAAGGGAGAGAGCAGCATGAGGTTTCCTTTGAGCTCTGGTAAAAAACAGTCATGGAAATTGTCAACACAGGGAAAGAACAGTTTTAATAACAGGCCAGGTCTCGGCAATCAAAAATGCCAGTTTTCTTTTCCCCTTATCCCTCTTTCCTTGCAAACTCTCCTCCATCGCATTTTGTAAACACCACCTAATCCCTTGAGCTGCAGTTATGGAGAGTTTGAAACCTGCTGCTCCGTCAGCATGTTCTGCAGTCCATTAGAGAAGAGGGGTGTCCCCAGTAATCCAACGTTGAAGCATCTCTTCTGCTGACTCGTTCATTGCCCCCAGAGAGCCACAGATGAGATACAGCTATGAAATGAAGAAGCAAATAAGAGCTGTGATTTACTTTTATTATTCCAAGGAGAAGAGAGACGGGCATTAGAGCAACTCCTTGGAGTTCTGTGCATGCCCAGGTACACTCATGCAGCTCTGACTGGGGTCTAAATCAGTGTAGCAGATCAATTGACAATTCAAGCTGGCCAAGGACCTGACGCTCTCCATGGAGTTGAGGTGGGAGGGTGCAATTCAAAGTGATTAGCAGAAAAGGAAATAAACATCAGGAGTGAACCTCTGAGGGGTGAGTACTTCGCTTAGGCTGCAGATGATGACATTTGGGATCTGCAAGGCACAGATATAATAGTTCTCCATGTGCACCAGTCCTGAGGGCATTTTAACATCCTGTTGACCTCTGCCTCTTCTGAGACTCTTCCCCCAAGGCGGGCACAAGACTGCCTTGCTGATTAGTATCACCTGGCATAGCTGAGCTGTTCTAGACAGAAGTGAGGCTATTCCTGCCTATAGTCCAGCTAGGCTCTGCTGGCATTATGCGCTTCTTTTCCTTTTCCCACTCCTTCTTTGCCCAGGAAGGCAGGACAGTTTCATCCACAAAACAGAACTGAAGATGAGTCAGAAGACTGAAGTGAGAAAGACTCTTGCCCTACATTTCTCCTATGCTTGGATATTCAGGTTGAGCTAAAAATCTTGCCTCCAGAAGCCCTTTCTGTTGATGTAAAAGGGCTGCTCCTGCCAGCGGATGTTTTATTTAAGAACAGTCTAGTACATGATAATTGATGTTAAGAGGCCATGTTTCCCTGCTGAGCAGTAGCTTGTGTCAGGAGCAGTTCCATTTCCTGCTCTGGGAGGGCATCGGATCAAGGAACTGCCCTCTAGGAGTAGGGAGAGTCAGATCTTGGCCATGCAAACACCTCTGCCAGGCTGGCAAGGAATTTATCATGGCACAACCTAATCGGATTAAACAAACATTCGCATCAGGGTGAGAGAGGCACAGAAATTGACCCCAGTAACTGAGGCATAGCTACTGGGTGTGTTTATTAAACCAACATTGATAAAACCTCTGGCCCTTGAATCTCACAGCCTGAATAATGTCTGCTGTGCCAAGCAAGCTTACTTCGTTGCTGTCTCACTTCCCCATTAAGTTCTCTCTTCTTTGTCCTTAGATGATGTTTGCTTTGCCACAGGGTTCATGTTCCTCTCTGTCTCCATGTCTCTGGCTTAAGGGATGGACATGGAATCAGTAAGCTGAGTTTTATCCCTGTCACCTGTCACATTCCCCTCAAGCAGATCAGAGGGACAAAAATGTCCATCTCAGGTCACATTTGAGCTTTATAGGACACAGAAATCTGGCCTGAACCCACCATGCAGTCTCCTTACAGATCTTCTATAGAGAAAACTCTTGTTCAAAAAAAAAAAGATTCACCCATCCAAAAGGAACCAGTCATGTGCACACATCCATCCAGGAGTCCACCACAGTAAGCCATCTGCTTGTGCCTGTCTGACCTCTGCACTGACATACCTGTATGTGCACACAGTGACTCCAATCCCCCGCCCTAGTATTTTGGGGAAAAAAATTCACATTGGGGAAAACAACATTCACAGAAGATCATCTAGCCACTCTACAGAGTCGAGGGCTTTAGTTTTGGGGTGCTAGATGATCTTTAAACATCCAAAGTGCCATTTCTAGGAGAATCATCACCAGACAAATTCAAGGTAGGGATTTCAGTGCAACTGCAGTAAAATCAATGTTACAAGATTATGGAAAGCTCCAAGCAATAAATATAATGTGAGAGTGTAGCAATAGTCAGAAAAAAGTGTAGCCATTGCACCTGTATTATTCTGATATATAAACATTTTACAAGGACTGGTACCAAGAATATAAAAATTATGCCAGATTCTCAGGGCCCTTTGTCCTCCCAAAGCTTTTTTTCCCCCACAGCTGGCTCTTTTGGCAATGCTTTCAGCCTAGATTTTTGCAGGCTCCAAGAGGAATGATGAGTTAAAAACACCCTCGAACACTCCCTCTCTACCCCGAAGGGATGACAGGGAGCAGGCAGGGAAGGTCGGTGGCATTTCAGCTTCATCATACAACCAAGAGCACTACTCCTGAATTGCACTTGCCCAGAGGCATTGCTCCCAGGAGATTAGCTCACATCCAGCACTGATGATATTCAGACCTCTGACCCTTTTTCTCTTAGATATAAAAGCATGTAGGAACATACAGGGAGTCAGAAGTTCACAGACCGTCTGGTACTTGCTTGAATTGATGTGAACCTCTGCTGTGGAAATTTTTCTAGGACATGCTTTCTCATGAGTACACCACACTTTCAGTCTGGGTGAAAATACCACAAGAATAACCTTTCTCATGGTATTTCAGTATTTATTTTCTGGTTCCTGTCCAGCCCTGAATCAGGAAGTGCAGAAGCGTGAGAAAATTTTATAAAAAGAAAAAAAAGTTAAATAATGGGGTTTAAGTCTAGAAAGTTTCTCTTCTGCTTGAGCCCAAGGCAAAAGTTTGGTCTTGTTTTATTCCAACAGGTTCATCCATTTTTAGCTTCTTCTGAAAGAACTGTCACATTACTGTGAGGCCATCAGCAGAGAGACCAGGGTAAGCCCCGAGCTTTGCTGTTGACTTCTGATGTGCTACAGACTCCTTAGACAAGTCACTTAGGCACCTTCAGTGTCTGTTACCAGCCTATTTATGAAGATAAGTAATATTTATCTTGCTTTGAGAAGTTCTTCAAGATTCTTGGAGGAAACCTCCCATGCAAGTGTAAAAGCTTTTCCTAAAAATTAATATCCCTTTGTTTTTCAACCATGACAAGTGCAATTGAGCCTGTATGTAGCCCTTTAAGTCTTTAAACAGTGGGATCCTTTCATAGTGACTTAGGATATGATGTAATGTCTATGCATTGTTAACGGGACCAAAGTGTAATAAACATTCATTTTAATGAACAAAGCAAAGAGATGTAACTCAGAAGAACCACAGGGAGATGCGTTGTATAGAGTTGCCATGTCTGCATACATGCTTTTCTGACTGCAGTCAGCTTTAACGAGGGTAAAATACTATTGATGTTAAATCACATGTGGTTTTTTGTTGTTTAACGGGGTTTTGTTGCTTTGGGTTTTGGGGGGGGTTTTGTGCCTCAGAATTGCAGGGGTGTTTCTGAAGACATAATGGCTACATCTGTACTAACAAGCTAAATGTGTCCGTGACTGTGCGGTGGCCCCAAGGCCAACTGGCTTGGAAAAGCCTACCTCCATGCTATTGAAATTTCCTTGTCTCCAGAACAGCAGGGCCACATCCAACCCACCTCCTGGGAACCGGCGCTGGCTGGCACTGGCTCCAGTGCTGTGCCAGGAATTGTTTGGGAGGGCATTAGCTGGCACCAGGCTCAGCCATGCCAGAGACCATTCAAACAATTAACAGCACAGACATGTGAGTGCCAGGGCCTGGCATCATTCCTTGTCACTGCTTGATTTATTAATATCAAGTAGCCATGCGGCCTGCAGAGCCTTTATTGCTGGTGACAGTACCGAGAAAGGAGAAAGTTTGAGTTACTTTTGCGAGGCTGGCAGATACAAAAAAAACCAGGCCGCTTGAGTTCTTTTCTTGTAAACTGCACACTCTTTATATCGAAATTATTAAGAGACAATCAAAATGGGAGCCTGTAATGCTGTTTTTCAGCCTTATAGTGTTTTGAAAAGGCTTCACACTCAAGAATGCTCAGTACTAAAGAATATCTGCACAAAGTAATTTTACTTATTTATATTTGTCTAAAGTGATGTAACCAGGACAGCACATTTTTCTTACAAGTCTGCCTAGCCCATGAAGTCCCTGGAACCTCATTGCATCATATTTAAAACCTTTTGTGACTAAAATACCTAGGACATCTGATGCCACCACATGTGAATCCTTTACAAATAAAATGTTCTGACCAAATTCCTGTGCTCCACTGTTGCTTGGATGATGTTCAATTAAAAGTCTTATTAAATGGTACTGTAGAAATCTATGTTCTTCCTTTCACATTTTCTTAGAAAAAATTTGCAAGAAGTGGTACATGGAGGAGATAATTGTGTCCTCATTTATGTACTAGGTTGTTCTTTTCAAAAACATTCCTGGCATTAGAGAGAAATCAGCAGTACCATGTGTACAGCAGAAGCATCTGTCTTTGAAGTATGTTTTATGTACCTAGCAAGAGCATTATGTTATCAAAACCTGAAATGGAATTGTAGTCGGGTGGGGATTGGTCTCTTCTCTCTGGCTACTAGTGATAGAACAAGAGGACACGGTCTTAAGGTGCGTCAGGGGAGATTTGGACTGGACATTAGGAGGAAATTTTTCACAGAGGGGCTGATCTCTCAGTGGAATGTGCTGCCCAAGGAGGTGGTGGAGTCACCATCCCTAGAGGTGTTTAAGAATAGGATGGATGCTGTACTTAGCAGCATGACCTAGATAATAGGATAGTGTGTTATTGGTAGGATGGTGGGTTGGTAGCAGGATGACAACAGGTTAGGTAACAGGTTTGATTAGGTTAGGTAACAGGTGATAGGTTGGACTCGATGAACTCTATGGTCTCTTCCAACCTTACTAATTCTGTGATTCTGTGAAATGTTAAACAGTCCTTGATACCTTATAAACAGTTGAATATGAGAAACCTGCCCATCCAACCCAACACTTCACATCATTAGCATATAGGAATGTCAGCCTTCACATGTCTTGCTATAAAATTAATGCTGAATCACTCAAAAGAGAAATTGTTCAACTCACTTTTGTTGACACAGCAGTGGATTGACAAGTTAAACAAATTTCTGAAATCTTCCATTAAAAAAATTATGTCAAGAAGTGATGTCCAGGATCAGACAGACATGATGGCATCTTCATCTACTTATACAGTGTATGGCCCACATTGGGAGGCAGCACAGAGTCCATAGCCCCACCAAAATAAATGCTTTTCTAGTTTACAACTTTCAGTTGCCCCAAGGAGCTCCTGGTGGAGCATGGTGCTTGATGCTGGTTTGGGAGGCCTGAGTTCTGCTCCTGCTATTGCTTACTAGTTTATTTCTCTTCCTCCCTACCTCTAGACTCAGTTCGGCAAAGAAGCATGTGCTTAACCTCTCTTGATTTCAACAACAACTTAGGCACTAGATCAGCAATTAATGCTTTTCTGAGCAGGCATGTGCTCTTGGTCAAGACAGAGGCTGTTCCATATCTGTTTTTAGCCAGCAAGAACATCTCAGCTGCCTGAACACATATCTAAGCTTGAGTGTTTATTTGGAAGAGCCAAGCTTCTAGAAAATGCAGACAGTGAACTCTTTTGTTGGTTTTGTTTTCCCTCTTTCACTCCTACCTCCTTCTGCTTTTCTCACTAAAACCTTCCTCAGCCCTGGTCCAGGCAGAATAGGAAGCCTCATGAGCGGGGCTGGCTTCAGCCTCTCAACCAGCCTTATCCCACGTGAGAGATCCTGACATTACCAAAAAGCACCTGGGCTGAATTTGGTGTTGTTTCTGAATGTCACTCTGAAATCCAGTCTACCTGAGCTTGAATGTCATGGTATTCATGGCATCCTTTTCCTTCTTCTTCCTGAGCAGGCTGCAGAGCTTTTACATTAACAAGCTTATGTCAATACAATGTCAGCACAATGTCAGCAGAACACAGAAGAACATTCATGTGATTTAGAGCTGACCGGGATGGACTCCTCTGCCTGGTCCCTGGACCAAGGCGGTCTTTGCAAGGATTCACTAGATTGCCATAGATTACGCACAGCCAGCCAGTGAGCTCTGCCAAATGCTGCATTACTTCTTGATGACGGCTGCTGCTCTATGAGGAAACAAAAGGCTGCTCATATGAAGCAGACCCACAGCCTCCTTGCAGCACTTGGCGTGTTGTTTAGCTTTAAATGTGTTTTGTTCCCAGCACCTTAGCAGGTTTTGTGGTACAAAAGGAAGTTTAGAAGCCAGAGGCATTCATAAGGCCAGTACTTGATTCATCCTGTAACCTAAAAATACAGACTGATTCCTGCAGTGGTTATTTTAAACCAGACAGAAAACTGTTTCCTTGAGATGAAAAGGCTCAAGCACCGGTACCCTCCTCATAAACAGGATCTTGAGATATATGGAGAAGAGTCAGACAATTTAGACTGCACGAGGCTCACACAAATGCAGACACTAAAATAAACAAGCATGCCAGCAAGGCGGGATAAGCAGCACAGCTCTTCACAGAAATTACTGCCTGTCATTCCTTTTGAGGCAAAAAAAGGTAAATAATAATAATTTGGAAACAAAAATTAAAACAATAAAGCAATTATTTCCTCATATATATAGGGGAATTATTTCCTCATATATATGAGGGAATATATATATTCTTTCTGCTAGGCTCTTCCTGCACTTGGGGGCTACCAGTCTAAACATGCTCTCCCAGCCATTCTACTCCTGAAGGAGTATGAGTTCATCGAAAAACTGCCAAGATCGTGTGGCACGTTAATACAGTACACAGTGTTCTCCTTGTCTCTTACCCTGGTCCCAGCTTATATAAGAAGGGAAAGGAATAAAAGAAAACTAGAAGGAAGATGTGTTATTCACAACACACACTGCCTGTTTTTGGTCAGATAGACTGAAGAAACTCCAAGTGTACATGTGTGAATTCCAAAGTCTTAGCAGCCAATCCTGTCAGTGGAGCTTCAGCAATGAGGGAATTTGGGGAGTCCTGAAGTCAGTTTAGTAAAACACTGCCACTGCCCTTGCTGATGTTTTGTATCAATCAGTGTTACAATCTCTTCCTTAAAAGCATCGTCCCCAGAAAATCTGTGAATACTCCATGACAGGAAATTTAACTCTCCCTAGCAAACAAATAGACACTGGCTCCAAAAAGACTTTTCTGAAGTTAACTTCTCTCAAACGTCTGACTCCCTATTTCTTTCCACCACTGGGATTTTAAGTTCAGCCTTTGTGTTTAAGGAAGAGCCATGCATTCTGAAGCCTGTTGAATCACCATTCAAGAGAAGGTTTCAAAAGTCCAGCTACTATTTTGAGGTCCGACCTGTTATGCAGGTTTCTTCAATGTAGAAATGGGTACTGAGAGTTTCCAGCTGAAAAAGTCCATTCTCATCACTTTCAATATCCTTTTGCTTGTGCTGGAATGAAAATAAGGTGCAAATGAATAAGTGAACTTGGAGGTGTTGAACCTGAAGTTTTTATAGATAGGTACATTTTTATAGATATATATATGTATATATATATATATACCTTTTTATAGATAGTTTTTATAGTGAGCAGCCAACCTGTGTTACAGGAAGAACAGGGGTCCAATCTCCACTACAACACCACTGGAGTCACCAGAGGTGATCCAAAAAGAAACTGTACTGGAAATCTCTATGAAAATGGTTGTTATTTCAGGTGGAGATATCTATCCCTTCAGTGTTGGGTGGGATGACATCTTCATTAAGGATAGACAAGCCTTTGTACCTTTGGAGAGGAGGAAGATCAGTACAGTTTGGACAAGCATACGTGACTTAGGGACTATCATACCTCTTAGTGTCCAGTGTAGGGAAGAAATCTCACAGGTCAATTTTCATGTCTTTACTCAGCTACATTAGCCTTTCCTTCTAAGAAACATCATTATGACAACAACAGAAATTACCTTCCTTCACATCTTAGAAAGTGTGTGTTTGTTTTGCTCTCAGATTTGGGTTGGGCAGTTGAAAGGGTATTGTTTCTGATTTTTATCCAACCTTTATTCCTGCTTTGCCTGTGTGTGTCCATGGTCTTCAGCAGAGCATTCCCCGTAGTAATAAGATGGCATTTCTGCAGACTGCCTGCAAGCTGCCACTGACATACATGCTGCAATCCATCTTCCACCAGAGGATGAGCTTTGGCTTTGGCTCTTCTCATCTTATGGGTACTTTTCCTTTACAATCTTCACAGTGCTCGTCCTATGTCTTTTCCAGCATATGCATGCAGCATTATCTGTGTCTGTTGCTTCTCTGAACACTTTGAACAGGCTCAACATTTATGCCAATGCTTCTTTTGTTGGAGTAGAAATAGTCCAGCTCTACCCCAGAGACCTCCTACTTCTCTGTATATGTTACAGCCAGTTCAAGTGCTTCTGCTGTGCCCTGCCAGCAAGCACACTCTGTCCTCGCATTCTCTAGCTTTCCTTACCACCCTCCCCCTCCATCTTAGGAAATAATTAGCAAAGAAGAAATAATAAAGCAATATAAAATGCACTTCTGAAGCATCTGACAGCTTTTGGCAGCCATCTCATATACTCTTGTGCTGCTTTGCTTCCCTAGAGAATCAAGTGAGCTTTCCCTTTCTAGATGTCCCCAGCCTCTGCACACCTGGGCTGAGGTGAGATGAAGAGGAAGGCACCCATGTAACACCAGCTTCTTTTAGAATGCAGAAATGACAGAAGGAGGGAATGTGTATTTCCCTTGGGGCAGAAAAAGCAAGCCTTTGCATTGTGGCAGTGCCCCACTGCATAACTCTCTGCCATAGTGAATAGGTAGGTTGTAGGTATAAGCTATTAATAGGCTCTATAAATTGCTATTAAAGCAGCATACATCTGTGGTGTTGCTTGCCTCAACCAAAAGTGTCACAAATTATGAGAGCAACAGCAGAAAAGGATATCACAGCCTAATAAGCATTTTTGAATAATTTTGCAATTTCAGGAATAAGGGAGCAACAAGTCTGCAGGCTGCAGAGCAATGGGGCGCCAAGACAGGCACCGAGGAGACATCTCTTCACTTCCCCCTTCTGAGGAGAGACAGCCAAAGAAGACGATGTAGGTCCTCTGCTGTCTCCTCTCAGGCCTCAGCTGCTCTACTGAGAACTGCTACAAAGGTATCAGTAAATAACAATAACAGTGATGAAATTTCCTTCATAAAAGTCCAAGTTAGCATGAAGTACTCCACCACAGAAGTACGACCAGGTAGCAAAGTCATACATTATTCTTGTGCAAGGGCAGACATAAACAAGCACTATTAATGGGATTGGGGAAAGGGTTTTGCAGTCCCTGCTGAGCATAAAAGTCTTTGGCTCCATGGATGTACTGGTGGCATGTTTCATATGCTCTTCCTCTAAATAATGCGAACAGATAAAAATACAGACTGCAGTAAAAGCCACAAGAGAAGTCTGTAGCTGCAGTCCTTCATGAACAGGTTTTCTGGTTCTGGGCAGCTTAGAAACAGTCTCTCTGGGAGAATAGCTGTTTAATAGCATTTTGTCTTATCGTCTGGTCCCACCTGTGGACTCCTGCACCAGGGAGATCAGGATTTTTCTGACATTCCAGGAATCTCTGTGCCACCTCTGCATGGTCTGGAGCATTCCTTCCACCTTGCCATATACATAATATGACATATGTTCACCAGTTTTCACTGATGTCATATGATTGCAATATCCTTATCCAATTAGCAAGCTTAGGCATGCTTGGCTTGTATTGCATCTCAATTAATTTTACCCACAAACATTGATATATTAAGTCCTGAAACAATGCCTGCATAACTCTGTAGCGCATTGTTTTGATTCTATCAACAGGATCACTCTCCTCTTGACTGATGGTTTTTCATTCTTTATCTTAACAGTTGTTTCTGAAACAAGATTTTGACTGGCAATATACAGAATGATCTTCACAAACTGTTTGAAGCTTTAATGTCTCCTGATAGCTGTTGTTCAGAAGCTTAAAGTGCATGTTTTAACGTTTTAACTGCTTGATGGAACCATTAGCCAAATATGAATTTGATATTTAAAGGCTTCTTCTGACAACCTAAGTACCCTGCAAAACACAGATGCATAGCCAGCAAGCATATACAATATAATCTCCAAAATAAGTCTGACTGCACTGGCAAAATGCCAAACTCACTGACCTGAAATTTTCTGACTGCTGTCAGTGCCCAGGCCACATCTCTCCAAAGCACTGTATTGTTCTAATCTACATGCCTTTACAGCCACATGTCCACACCACATGCTGGCAGGTACCTCTCACAAAGGACAGCTGGGAGAATCTCTTGAGGAAAATATGCTTTTGCTATTGCCTAACTTACCTGCACATATCTCCCACCTGGAGGGGATGACCACAGATCCTTTCCATTATGCATTTTCACTCCCTGCCTCATCAGCTGTGATGGAAAAGAGTTCTGAGCTATTCCAGGAGCCTGGCAAGCTGCCTCACCCATCCTGCCTGCTGCTCACAGCACCACCCAGCCCACTCCACCAATATATCATTCTTCAGTGAATATTACAAGCCACTTGTCTAGAGACCATGATTCTCCAGCCATTTACATCTTTTGAAGATTTTCTTGGCATCCAGAGGACCAGAGAGGGAACCTGCGCACTGGGTGGATGGTGGGGGACTGTGGGGATCTGCCAAGTGGTTCAGCTCCAGACTTTCTTTCCAGTGAGTGACCTGTTAGTGAAATGTGGGAAAAGTACTATCCAGATCATCATCTGGTATAAATCAATAAAGCCCCACTAAAAACATTAAAGCTCTACTGGTTTACACCATCTGAGAATTTTGCCACATGGGAGTATTTCTTAATGATGAGATTTTAGCCTTTATCACAGATATATGGGAGGAAGGCTAGTGCCCTATCTGCTCTCAGCGAGCATTACCAACACCTACAGAGATCAATAGGAGCTCCCTGCTCACATCAAGAGCAGAATGAGGCCCTAAAATTAGCATATGTTTGAATCAGTGCATTGTATCTTGTTTGCAGATTAGTAGCACTGAGCAGATATTGAGGGCATCAGAAAGCTAGCCAGTTTAAACTAAGTAAGAATTGACCTCAGTTTCTGCTAAGCTGAAACTTATCTTTTTGAAAGGGAGAGAGAAGAAAAGGTATCCATTTGATTATTCCATCACCTAGCTTCAGCAGACAAGAAAAATTTTACATACCCTGTACTTGGGCTGACCTGAGGGGTCTTGGGCTCCTGTCCTCCAAATGGAAGGCCTCAGTGCTAATTTATAGACCAAACAGATAATAACAAATAGGCTTTGGGTGGTTTATCTAAATCCCCCAAAGCTGTGCCCATCCACTTGCTATAAGCTTGGGCAACTCCTTGATTAGTCCAGAGTGTCTCAAAAAGACAAATCATATTTGCTGTGTAGTGTTTCACACATTTTCTGCATGCTTACTCACAACCATATTCTAAATAGCAAAATTGAAGGAAATCCGGAATAAAATGAAAGGAACATGTTTATTCTTTATATTTATGATAGTAATAATTTCCCTTAAGGCATGGCCGTTTTAATTTAATGCAGTGAGTACCAAATATGGGCTGGGTAATGCATGTTTTATGAATGCAGCCTTGCCTTGAGCAATTAATTTCTTAATTTAAAACATTAAAATATTGAAGGAAGCAAAAAATAAGGAAGTGAAAAAAAACCCCAACAACCATGAACAGCCCAGGTGGCTAAGAGGGCCAGTGGTATCCTGGCCTGTATTAGGAANCTCATTATAAATCAGTTTCATCAAGCTAACAGGTAAATTGCATTTATAATAGTTCAAGTCCTCAATACACAGCCTCTTCCTCTAAGAAGACTTTTTTAATATTTTACAACTCTGTACCTTACTACACAAAAAAGTCCCACATTTTGCTTTGTAGTTTATCTTTCTTTAAACCAGATGAGTTTGGGGATATTTGACATTGTATATTTTTTCTCTTTTGATAATATTTTTCCTACAGGAAGAAAGTAGCGAGTGTATGCTAGAGAACAGTTCTAGCACACTTCCTCTGCCTGCATCAAAGCCAAAAATAAAAAACAACCAAAACCCAAAACCAAGTAAGCTGCTATTTCACAATGCAGAAGTGTAAGCCCTCTTGGTTTTTTCTGCTATTTTTTCACCTAGCCATGTCTTTTTTTAGTTCATCATAGAAATCTCTCTCTTTTTTTTAATACAATATAGTCCGTGAGTGAATGATTAGAGATCCAGTGAGAAGAAAAACTACTGAGATAGACTGGTTACTGATGTGCAGTGTTTTTGCTAGTGTATTTATCCACTGATTCCACTGTTACGAACAATACACATATTCATCATGGCACTGCTTCAAGGGACAATGTTCTCATCCAGGCTCTCTGTGCATTTTAAGTAGCTGGGTCTTCCCCTGAGATCTGGGACCAAAGGACAAAACTTATCTTTGGTGTAAACTCTATCAACACCAGTGAAACAACTGAGACCTAGGATGAATTTGACCCAGGGAGAGAGACTCTCAGGATCTCCATTTAATCTCTGTCACAGCATCTTTTTCCCCAGGAATCTCCATAGCCATCCATCTCTCTAACACACATGATAAATTATTTACTCACAGATATAAGTGAGCACTTTGCTTCAATCTGCTAATGATCTTAGCACTGATAGGGGCTCTACCGTGCTTAAACCCTCTTAACATTGCCTGAGAGATTCAAAGTGCCATTATGGTAAAATGAGATGACAAAAAATAAACAAGAAGCATTAGTTTTCAGCATTTCCACTACATCTTCAGCTATTTAAATACCCAAGTGAGATTCATCTCAAGTCATCTTAGCTGTCCAGTCAACAGAGACCAACACTTTTGGGGGGGATCTCTCTGTATTACAGATGGATCCTATATGATGCGTAAAGATTTTGACAGCTGAAGCCACTGAGTTGAATCCCATTCCTAAATATCTCTTTTAACTCAGTCCATTCTCACCAACCTTGGTGTCCTCTTGATATTTGCCTTCTATATTCCCTTAACCCATAATGAAGGGGCAACAGTAGGACCCTGCAACTTGGCTTCAAACAGGGGTGCCTCCCTGCAAACACCAGAGCTGGAAAGAGGATACAATGTGCTTTTTCTCAGTCTTTTCCTCACTTGCACAGGATCTGGCCTCTAGTTGACCAACTCCCATCTTATCTATATTTGAGGACTCCCCTCTCTTGCTCAAAATGACCTGGCTGCTGGGTCTTCCTATCAAATGCTGTTCCAGTCTAGAAGCTTCCAATATCAGTCTTTCATGATAGCTTTAATATCTCTGCTTAATTTCCTGCTTGATCTGCCCTTTTTTATTGCCCTAAGTAATTAATTTCCTTCTCTGGCACTGCACCTTTTAAGAATTGATTTAAAATTAATACATGAATAAAACAGTATAAATAATGTATGGTTGCTGTATTTAATATTAATAGCCACTAAATGAGGGGGGAAAAATTGCATACCTCTGGGGCCATAATATTACATTTCAGAGAGATATTGAGGTTGCCCAATGCTTTACATGATGAGATTTTTTTTTTTATTTCAGTTGCCTACAGATTTGTCAGACTTCCCTCCTGCACAGGTTCTTTTGACAACAGACTTTTGCCTTAGAGTGAATTATTCGGTGCTATGCACAGCATGGAAAACATCTCCCAAATAGCTCAGACATTTCTGTGAATTAAACAAGGAGAAAATGTGTGTTGTTTGCTGATGTAAGACAAGCTGAGTGAGTAGAGCTAGTAACACTCTGCTATGATGCCAGAACTAGGCAGAGACAGAGATGTAGGCAATCTGTCTTGTGACGTTCTTGTGAGAACTCGCCTCCTCCAAATTTGGCCTTGTGAATGTGCTTGCAAATATTAAGTACTGACTTACTGGAATACCTCAGTATGCATTTCCTTGCAGAGGATATATGCCAGCCTGATGCTATGAAGCCTGTCCTCATTTCTGTGCATGACAGCAAGCCTGAACTCCTACCCCAGTGGTGCTCCCCTTGATCTGAACTCAGTGGGCAAGAGGATCAGATCAAGGAGAACTAGGGTGGTGGATGAGGACAGAAACCATGGGGGGAAATAAACCACAGACTGGTAGGACAAAGACCACTAAGATAAACTAGTGATTAAAGCAGAATCCCAGTGTGGTAAGGCAACTAGGATTTAGTAAAACTGGGAACTAAGCAGCATAGAATGGAGAAGAAAACTCTGGGTTAGGCAGTGCCATTCACAGAGATGCTAAATTTGAAATGCCTTTGTCCTTATGCCAGTACCTGTACTCCTTAGCTAATGCACACTACAGTGCACCCAGAGCTTCTGCAGAGCCATGACCTTCCCCGTTGCCCTAACAGAAGCCTAAGCAAGCAGAGACCTGGAGATTTTGTCTACACTTTCAAACGTATCTCTTTTGTACCCTTTTTTTATTCTGGAAGAGAAAACACATGAAGGTGCTGGCATTTAGGAAACAGCTCCGCTCCAGAAAAGCAGCCCTCTCTCATCCTGACCCTCCACAAGGATCACACACCACTAGCCTGGCTTACTGTGTGGATCTGCCATCACACAGGTCAGATGAGCAGAGCTGACTGGCAGGGATGGGTACTAAGTGGGGAAAAGGGTGAGACTGAGAATAGGCTTTTTTCAGCAAGCAGGGGGTTAAGGCTAGTCAGAGCCCTCACACAGGTGTAGTGAGTCAAGACCGGGACTGATGGCTGTCAAGGAGGGAATACAGGAAACTTTCGCTCTTTAGGAAGGAAGACAGATGGGACAAAAGATCGTTTTCACACTTGATGAGCACAGGGCTTTGTCCATCATAAGAGGGATTTCACCTTACTTTTTAATGAGTCAGTCAAAGTCTCCTTTTGTTCCACACACTTTTCCACTCTGCAGACACAGCTCGGTGAGGACACTTCACTGCCCTGAAAGCTCTTCTCTTAGATTTTTCCTTACCTACCTGCTTGTGCAGTTGTCATGTCAGCATGACCTCATGGCCTCCTTGTCAGGTTCACTGGAGAGAGAAGAAACTTAGTGATGTTTTCACACCACAGAGGCCCTGGTCAAGCTTCAGCTACAAGGGCTGGGCTGTTAGAAGCAAAAAAAGATTGCTCAAAAGAGACTTTATATGTCTCCAGTGATGGTTTGGTGATTCTGTTACTAATTTTTCTGTCTGTGTGTGATTATTGGTGAGGCTAAGAAAGGAAGGAGCCAGTACTGAGATGAGGGCGGTAGAGCTCAGAAGAGCTTCTTCAACAATGAGTCCCTGCAGTGGCCTGATCCATGGGTGATAATTCCTCCTGCTCTTTGCCTTGTCTGGAACTGTTCTCTGCTCTGGTCTCAGTAGCTTCCATAGTTTCCCTAAGAAGAAGGGTTGCTTTTTCGTTTCTTGGGTGATCTTCCCAGAAATAGGCAATGACGATTTCCAAATCGTCCTAGTGATGACAGCAAATTCTCAGACTCAGTGGATGTGTTTTGTATAGTGTTCAGTTGTGATAGTAGCCTGGCTTTAGGGCAAAACAACTTCTGTCACTGAACTGTAACATGTACTTCATCAAGATGTAGTTTAGTTTCAGGGCTCCTGTGCCACTACACAACTCCAGCATATTCAGCTAAAGAAGAAGAACCTGGCAGAACCTCCAGATGAAGATGACACTGTAGCACCAGGAAATGAATGGTTAGAGGCCACAAGATACACCTGATTTATAAAAATATTAAAATACTGGAAGAATTTACACAATATTAAATAAAAATAATAATGTGATGTATTAAAATATACAAATTACATAAATTAAATATCTCTATAGTTTTTTATAGCTTTAATATAAATACAAAATATTTAAAATACAGTAACTCATAGGACTTATTTAGTTGTTGTGTCAGACTCTACAAATTATTCTGGCTGCATGATGCAGATCAATGGAACAATCACAAAACTAGAGAGATTTTTACTAAAATCACCCATGTGTCCACGTTGGACTGAACATTAGACCCAAACCAGGTTTGCAAGGCAAGTGTCTGCAGAAATGCCAGTCCACATTGCTAGAGAGGTTATTGGTATTGGTTTGCAGAGGAAAATTGAGGTTACAGAGAGAGAAATAGCCAGACTACAACCTGCAACTTATTTGGATCCACAGAAACACAGTGAAGAAGGCTGATGGATAGGCAACTATTTAAGGAATGGAGGAGCTTAGGGCTGCAACTGCTGCATCTTTATAGGACAAGAAACAATCTGATGGGCCACCAACACAGGAGATCCATTTTGTACCAAGTTGAGGGGTATATAACAATAGGCCATGTATGTGACCAGAAATATACCCAAGGAGAGTAATCCTGTGCCAACAGATAAGAGGCACCATCCACATTTCAGTGGGATTTTCCCTAAACTTAAGGCTGACAAGCTTATATTCAAAAATGCACCAAGCCCTAGTTTGTTAGGGATGTGTAACCTGAGTTGCTGCCTTGTGATAGGATCTATATTTAAAGATCCAAGTTCTTATTTACTCCAGATCAGCCTGGTCACAACATCAGTGTCAACCAGAGAAGCAGAAAGCAGAAACAGGTCCAAAATATGAGACACACACAAGTTTGCTTTGCAGAGAAGATCACAGTCATCTCCAAACTGATGACACCTTTGCACCCTCTTCTCCCCTGGGATTTGCAGATGGCTTCCTCCAGATCCCAGCTGTGCCCAGGGCAAAGAGTCTTGTGGTTGTTTTGGGATTTGGACTTGCACCTGCACAGAAGTTTAATGTGGAGCTAATTGCTAAAATGCGAGGCTGGGGGAAGTCAGGCAGAATAACTGAGAGGGGATGAGCTTTCACCAGCAGGATGCAACAAGGGACATGTGAGCTCCTAAGGGCCTCCCCATGGGTCTGCAGATAAGGTCTCCAAAAGTGGACAAGTAGTAGCCAAATGAGCGTTCACCTCAATGACAAAAAAATGTTAACCTGCTACTTGCTGATGAATGCGGCAAAGCGAGTTCAGGAGCAAGCCAAAAATATTAATGCATAAAACTGAGAAAAGGACAATAGAATCTGCCTGGGCATTTCTCAGATGAAATGTTTCAATTTTTGAAACTGGGCTGACCAGGAAACTCCAACTTTTCTCATCAAAGGGAAGGAAAGCAGCAGGCTGAGATGGGAGGAAGGAGTAAGAGTCAGGCTCTATTGTGGGCTCCTGTGGGAGTTGGGGCAGCCTGGAGGGACAAGGGCCAGCTCACCAGAAGTTTAAAAAGCAGAGAGTTTTTATTGCGGCTGTGCCCCATCCCGGTGTACCAGTAGAGTACTTGAGCCATCAGTCCCTACTACAAACTGAGCACCCAGAAACTTTAAGCCCACAGCTCCCAAGTTCTACAACCTAGGAAGCATGTGGGTTTTGTTACCTCCATTCAGTGAACCAAGCTTGTTTTCCCTCCAGATTTCCTTTGTTTTTATCTAAAGGATCTGAATCAAAACAAATGGTTTCTGCAGCCTCAAAACAAGACATAGTCTATATTTAGACATGTCAGAAATTCTGAATACCACTGAATAATCAAAAGCACTGTTGTTTCTATTTCTCAGCATTGTCTGCAAACCAAAGTATATTATTTGCTCGTGCCTAATCTTACTGTCACTTGGGTACCCAAGGTTAACACAGCAGTGACAAAAGGTAACAAGTCTGTCACATTAGTACATCCAGGTTGGAGGTGAGCTTAAATATATTGAATAAAAGAGAAAAAATAAAGCTACTGGATAAAATAATTCTTAGTCTTTCTGCTCAGAGCTAATTTAGTAGTGCAGAGCAAAGAAATCTGAGCAGAACCTCCTCAGGCCATGCCTACACTGAATCTGTTATCCAAGTCCAAATTCCCCCACCATCCAGATGGGGAACAGGCTTTGCTGGAGCAGCCTGATGGGGATGAAACAATCCTCCCTGCATAATAGGAGTTCAAACTCAGCAAAGGTCTGCTATGATTTTTTGTACTAGAGGAAAACATACATTTGCACAGTGACCATCACCAACTACTCTTCATGCCTGACTGCCTGAGGCACAGAGGAGAGAGACAACCCACAAGTGCTGGATGCCCAGAGGCTACTGCAGTGCACTGGCTTGGCTTGTGTACCAAGAGAGTGGTAAACTGTGCAGGCAGACAGAGGGGCTGAGACCTTTCGCCCACTCCTGCCCTAGGCAGTCAAGGTTTCCAGGCTGAGCCCATATATAGAGCAGAGAGCAAACATGGCAAGCGTGACTGTTTAAGTGTTTAAATGCCTGAAGCTGGAATCACTGCCACTCCAGCTGCTAGGCTTTCTTGGAAGTTACATCCTGCACTTCCCGGGTGAGTGGCATGCTGACAACCAGTGCTCTTGTCAGTTCTGAGAAACAGAAGGGAATGAATTTGTAAGTTGCTGGGTTACTAAACTTTTGCTGTGGTTTGGCAACAAAAATATGTAGGAATTTCTTACTACTTAACTGCAAAAGTGATGGACAAGTAATCTCGGGAGCAAGGTATACTGGGAACAATCTAGCATATGAAGGAAGGGGGGGACCATGGGAGCCATGTTTTAAAGGTGAGAAATGTTGCAAATCACAAAGATCAAGACAATTTGCAGGGATGGGAACTACTTCCTGACAGCCTCAGAAAGTCACCCTCCTGGTAAACTTCTGATTCTCCAGTCTGCCTGACACCATTTTCCTCTCAATGACATGTCCATGATGTTGTCTAATGAACTCTAATGTCCTTCAAATCTCAGAAGCTCAATGGAAGCTGCAAGAGTTGGATCTTCTCCAGCTCCAGTGAAACATAAGAACTCCATAAGGGAGCACCACAATGTAGAGTCACAGCAGCCAGTGGAGATGGAACAAATGTGTGACTGAGAGCAGTCATATCTGATGATATTGAAGTAAATACAGAAGTACAAAGCAGTCGCTAGTCCTTCCAAACAGGGGAACTTGAAGTGTTTAAGAGAGAAAACAACTGATCACATCAGCAATGATAGCTAAAGTCAAACAAATGACTGGTGAAGTGAACTCCATGTTCGAGTGGTACCAAAGGTGTTATGAGATCCAGGGCTGTCTTCATTTGCACTCCCCATGGTATAATCGGCCTGAGATCTCCCTCAGAGTCATCTCTATGTTCACCAAATGACCTGAATCATTTGAAAAGCCCTCATGCCATAGATGAAAAGTATATTCAGTTCCCAACTGTCAGTGTTTGGGGAAAAAACAACATTTTAGTAGAACTACATTTTAGCCAGCTACTTTACAGTGATAAGCAAGTTTTTTGCCTGCCCTGTGGGCTGTGCATGTTGAGTCTGGTCCTCCCAGTCTTCACTACCTCCAAAAGAAATGGAATTGAATAGAAGGACACCAGCTTTTGCACTCAGGCCCAGAAACTGTCCTGTTCTAGCATTAGAGTAGCCTGTGGTTCAACTTGTGTATCTAGCAAGTGTGTCCTGTTGAGTTCCTTCCCCCGCAGCCTTGAGGTTATGGTCTTGACTTTGACATGACCTAGTCGTGCCTCTGGCTTGACTGTGTTGTTTCAAAGCCAGAATCCAAGGATTTGCTGTCACTTTAAACCATTCATCATCCTCCACAGCTCTGTCATTCTGCCACAGGGCTTGGGGGCAACCTGAGCATGATGCAGCAGTTCGACTGCCACAGGGCAGCAGATGTAATCTCTTTCCAATACATTCAGGTCTTGTTTGCGGTCAAACCTCTACTCGTGCTGCATGTAGATGGATGGCACGCACACACTGGAATCTGCCTAACCCATACACACCCTACCAGCTGAGCGGGAGAGGGATTTGGGGGAGGAAAGGTGTTGAACAGCAGCCACCACATTTCTTACGTGCTGCTCAGCAAGCTGTCTGGCTCTACAGCCACTCTCAAAGGCTGTGGGCAAAGTTAGGCAGACACTACCTGCAAGAAAACAAATCCTACTCCCTTGATCATGGCTGTTGGTACCCAGTAGAGATGCTAAAATTCACCGGGAACCCAGGGAGCTGCAGACAACAGGGCTACAAACATACGAATGCAATCTTTCAAGTCACTGCCTTCATACTGGGGTTGGGCTGGCAGAGCTGCCATAGTTGGCTCTCCATCCTCACCATGAAGCAGCCTCACACCCAGTGACATATACCTTCCTCCCAGAAGGCCATGCTGGCTGTTTCTGAATGGCTGTCTAAGCAGCATGAGGCAAAACCACGGCAGAGATGGAGGCGCAACAACACAATGTTATTGACTCCAGCCAGTGAGCAGGCAGTGTAATCTGTCTGCTTTTGTTCCGTTTGCTTGGTGGTGTGCTCTCATTAGCCCCCCACCAACAGTCAACCTGTCAGCAGGTCTGCGCGCCAACTGCCTGACCTCTGACTTCCACTCATTCTTCCACAAATTAATTTCCCAAATTGACAAATTAAAGTGCACAGTATGCCCAAGGTCACTAAATCACACTGGGTTCTGGTAAACGTCAAGTAGCATTGGGGGGAGGAAAAAAATAAAAGAAGAAGAAGAAGAAGAAATAGGGGGCGTCAAGGAATAGAGTGTAAAAAGAGATCAAGGGAAAAAAATACCATATTTATTTGAAAGAAATGGACATAAAACTCTGAACTGTAGTTTTTGGTTTGCAGAGGATGATGCTGTGTGAGAGCAATTAAGATGGAGGCTGACAGCTTCTCTAGCATGCAGGAAGGGCTGACACATGGCTGGCCAAAGCTCTGTGCTCCACTGTGTCACCCTGATGGCTACCCAGAATGGCCACGGCTGACCCATGAAAGAGATGAAACTGTGAAGCTGAGGCTGAGTCTCATCACACCTGCAGTGCCACCACACTGACATGTTGCAGCTGAGTTTTTCCTGATTCCTGTCAGGCAAATGGGAATCCCACCTAAGGGACAGACATAGATGTTAGGTGAGCCAGTGCACACAGGTACCCAGGGAGATGACAGGAGGGCAGACTGGCATTAAGAAGCCCCAGGGTGCGAAGAGCATTTACCATTGCACCAAGCCCCATCAAGCCTTGCATGCCAGCCAGCAACATGTGGATGTGAGGGACCTGCAGGGACATCAACCCCATGACCATACTGACACTGTTGCCACATTTTACAATCCCTCCCACAAACCAAACGAATGCCTTTCTGCCATATCCCCCCCCATGAGTGACCAGAAACCCTTCAATCTTCAGTGTATCAATGATCAATTTGTATTTGTTCATGTGCCAGCGTAGTCTTGATCTGAACTCATATTTTCCTTTCCATTGCACTTACCCACTGCTGTATTTCAAGAATGCTGCTGTGTCACCTCTCATCTGCCATTCACTGATCAATAGAGACCAGAGGTGATACAATCCCCCAGTGCTCCTAATAGCTGGTCTCTGCACCTGTGCTGGCAGGACTTCATCTTCCCTGACCACGGCAGAGAGCAGTGCTGCAGGGGAGAGCTCACCCCTCTTCAGTGGCATTAATAAGTGCCTGCCTCTTGGGAAGGCTGTGACTCATATACCTTATGATCACATTTGTCTTTTTCATGGTGGCATGATATCTCTGCTTCTTAGTTACTCACATCAACCCAGGTCTTTCTATTCTATGCTTGTTTTGAGCTGATAAGCTTCCAGCCTATAGTGGAAATTCATGTTATTAGTCCCTAAGTGCATGACCTTGCACTCTGTAATATTGAATTTCATCCCATTTCTATCAGTTCAGCCCTCAAGGTCAGTAAGTGCTTCCTGTATCATACCCTGATTGTGCATAATAACTATGTTCCGAAATTTGCTGTCGTTTATAAATTTCATCCACGCACTCATACATTTCATTGCATTCACTATTTTCATACTGCAAATATTAAGTAGAATCAGTCCCAAGATTAATTCTTGAGAACTGCACAAGTAGTCCCCCTCCAGCTTGATCATTTCCATACCAACACCACCTGTATTCATCCTTTCCTTAGCCAGACCTCCACACACTGTTCTTCTGCCTAACCCCATTATCCACCACTGAATAAATAAATTCCCATGTGGCATCATATCAAATGCTTTGCTGATAGTCAGACAGATCAGCCATGTTTCCTTTACCAGGAAAATCAATTAGCTTTCTTTGATAAGATATCAGATTCTTCTGGCACAATTAACCTTTGATAAAACCAGGCAGCATACAATCTCACTTTCTATTTGTGTCCTTTATTCTTTGCTGTACAGACCCCGAAGATGTTTGCCTTACACAAAGTGCTGATGAAAGCACAATGGCTGTGCAGACTAAAGCAGAAACCATTGTCCAGTAAGTGGTGTTTTCACCTAGGAAGACACCAGAAAGAAAATGTCACCATTGCACTGATCTTTCCTGCCTTGTTTTCTACAGCACTTCCCCTTGTACAGTGTGGAAGTAGCAGCATTTGACACAACCCCTGTCCAAATCAAGGTATTGCACCCAACGAAGAATTTGCCTACACTACCAAAAATTGGTGTTCACTAAAAACACTAAAGAGCAGACTAAGACCAGACACTCCTGCTGAAGTCCGTGGGACTGTTCATGAGGTAAACTATTACTCTGCAAACCAGGTTCAGTGGCTGCCATCTGGAGCAATTTTATTGCTTGCCTGAGTTGTTTCTAGGATCAGTATGAACAGAGGTCAACAAATCTGAGAACCTGGTCTGCATTTGTTTTCCTCATTGTTTCTGTTCAGAGCATTCTCCTAAGGAGTTAGGCTTTCAGTAGTCTTCACTGTAGGGCTGCCCCTTAACAGACATACTGTCAGTGCCATCCTAACATTCAAGAAGTCATCGAGAAGCGAAGAACTGAGTTTTACTCGTCCTGCATCAAGACAAAACCACCAATCCGCGTTTATTTGAAACAATGTTGTGATTCTGCATGGCTCAGTTCCGCACAGCCACTGTACAGGGAAAGAGATACGGGACACAACTTAGGTCACTGACACCACAGATAGGATATGAAATGTTTAGATCACTGATTTGTTGTAACCATGGTGGGCAAAGGCTGTATCATCATTCCATGAAAATATATATCATTTGTCACTCAGTGAGCAAAGGGCAAGGATAAATGACAGCTCACATCCCCTCCCATCTTCTCCTTCTCAGAGGTCAGTCCTGACAGCACAAAGGAAAAGCTGAGTCGTCTCCCTCTGCGGTGAAGCAATGGCTGTTGAAGAAGGCCATGGCAATACATTCTCTTAAGTCTTAGAGGGCAGCATCATGGTTTTGAGCAGAAATCCCTATGGGTTCCCCTGCCCACCAAGTCTCTCCTCTGATTTACAGGAGAATAGATGCTTTCTGCTCTTCTGTCATGATATCCAGGGACAGACTGCCTGTCAATGCTGAACATTTGCCATAGCAAAAAACTAATGGCATCTTCCTATTAGATGCCTGAGGGGAATTCTTATGCACCTTGACTCCCTTGCACTCGCTTGTAGTCTGGGTTAAAGATCAGCTGAGTAAACTCCTAGTCATGATTCATCTGAGCGTGGTCCGGCAGGTATGAATATGTGCATATCACATGGAAACTGTCTACATTCTTCTTCTCTGCTCTCATAGAGTAAAGCACACCATAAAAGCAAATCAGCACCAGAAGAATTTTGTGAGTTTGGGGGGAGAATACTACTATGATTTATCTGTTTCCCTCTAACAATGACATTGCATCTCCCCAGCTAACTAGCAGTTCTGCTCATAAAATACACTCATCTGAGTGAAAAATGATTGTCACCCAGAAGTTTAGATGTTACTTTTAAGACCCCTAATTGATTCTGCTGCTCTGAGATCATCTTGCAAGGGATTCCAGAGCCTAGGAACATTAACAGGAAAATGCTCTGGCACCAGCTGTCTTAGGCCTAAATCTAGTCTCCACCAACAGTCTGGCATTAGGTGTCTTCTCATTTTACATGTTTGCATTTTTACAGCATTCCACAGTTTTAAGGCTACTGTGGGTTGGTTGAAGAATCAATTTGGTCACCTACAATCCGAGTCTCACCCTTAGAGAAGAAAACCAATGACCCTAACAAAAAAGAAAGCTGGAAGTTATTCTTTGCATCAGTTCTGAAGAGTATGCACTTCCCGGGAGATGAACATCAGTGTGGCCATGTCATTTAGATTCCTGGGTCCAAGGACCTGTCTAACCTAAGAGCAGTCTTTTGTATACATATTGACTGAAACACATGAAAATTCTACCCTTTCCTTCTGATACTGCATGCTGCTGCGCTTATCTTGCAGCTGCTCATGGCTACAATATCCTCTTGCATGCTAGTTTTCCACAAACTACACTGGCCAAACAGGTAAGGCAAGGGGACAAGAGGTCTGTTACAGCCACTATTTAGCCAACATGGATAAAATCCCAGGGTGCTAACCAGAATCACCTCTCCCATCTTGTAACACATAGTGATTTTCATTTAAGAGAGATCAAGACTCACTCCTTAGTTCTGATGCCCCATTTCACAAAAAAAGAGAAGCAAAAACCACAAGCCACAAAGAATGTAACTAAATTCAACCATGCTATCAGTTTAAAACTCTAAGTTGGAGCTGACAGGGAGGCACTCTAGATTTACCCGGGTGCATGTGAGATCAGCATTTCAACCTGTTTCTTTCACAGCTGTCTGCCAGTTGTGATTAGAGTCTACACATGGGATTTGCTGCTTTCAGTGTTGTAAAATAAGGCACACAAAAAGAAAATACATAAGTAAAACACAGACACAGGAAGGAAAGGCAAGATCATTTATTATAACCAAAACTTTGCACCTCATGTCACCAAGTGGACTTGTCAGTCTCACATGCATAGCCAGGGAAATCAACCATAGACCCCAGAAATTATGCTACATATCATATGACCTGCTGGCATATTAATACCCTTTCCTTTTAAAATCTTTGCTCTCTCTTTGGACCCTGCCCTCCCAGTGGGGATCAGACTGACACATTATAGGCTCAGGTTTCTTTCTGAGCTGACAACTCGTCCAGGAAGAGCTGGCTAGGATGTCAGTCTTTAGAGGATACACGTATAGAAAATTCCAATGTCCAATTTGCATATCATCACTTTACTGGAAGGTAACGTAAGAAGAAATAAATACTTCTTTCTTCCAGGGCAATACCTTCAGCTTTTCAGCCAGAATATTGCACGTGAATTAAAAAAAAAAAAAAATTGAACTTTCACTGGGTGAAAATTTTCTCAATAATGCTGAGCTGAGAAAAAGTCAGTGCAGAAACAACCACTCTGGGCATCTCTATTTCGCCTTCTCTCCCCACCTATTTATGGAAATATTTGGAAATAAGAATATAGTCCTTATTTTTGGTGACTCCAGTTGTTACCTTTTGACACTTTCCTGAAAAGCAGCCTATAAAAAACCCCTCAGTACAAAATGCAGCCTCAAAAGATAAAATAAGAAACAGAAAACCTGAGAAATTGATTAGTTGCTTCCACTGTCTTCCTAACAGATAGACTCTGATCACAGAAAAACCACACCTGAAGTCAGTGTTGGATGGTCCCATCGCTGAAAATGATGAATGTTGGGGTTTTTTAAACAGAGCAGATAATTATGGCAATATAATATCACCTCATAGTTACACTGGAGTGATCATATTGTAAAGATTTTTACTATGCAAAAGAGGCTTTATTTCTACAATCACATGGTAAGTATTAACTGCACAGGATTTAAATTAAACAAATTAAATAAATTTAGAGGAAGAGCTACACCTGGAGACCAGAAGCCACATAATCATACTAGTGAACTTCTCATGGTAGACCCCACATAGGAACCCAGATTCACTGGTGTCTGGGAAACATGTGCCTCTCTTCCCCACAGCTGGATCCTTTTAACTCATCCATGAGAGTAAAGCCCACATACAGGTCAGCTACTACTGGTGTCTAATTTAAAAACAAGACTTCAGGTGGCCAAGAGAATGCTGAGAAAAATTCTTACCTTCCAGGGCTGCCATCCCTCAGCTTGGACCCAGGACCTCAGCAGATCTAGCAGGCAGGCCAGTAGCACACGAAGATAATAAAAACACTACCAGCAGCCCTGACACATCTTTTTTGAGCAGTGTCCACTCTGCCTAATTCAAACAACAAACAAAGCTATGTTTTTGTCATCTTCCACAAACCTATACCTCACGCCACACTAGAAAGACAAAATTTCCTCTCCTGCTGAAGAACAGATGTGAAAACAGTGGTTATTTACACCTTCTCAGCCACTACCATATTACCCCCAAAAGCCTGTCAGAATACAGCCCTCAGGGACCTAGTAAAATTGACAAGGGGAAGGCCATAAATTTTTTTTAAAATGAAGAATTTGAGAAACTACCTATATCCTGTGTTTATTCTTTGATCAGCTTGTACATGTTTTGAGGCTTTTTTTCACTGGAAACTCACAGGCATTACCTCACAGAGACTTACTACCAGGAAGGCAAGCAGTGTAAAATTAGCTCAAACTTACATTATCAGGACAGATGAAGGATCAGAAATGTAGTATTAAATCTTTTCTCCCAACTTTTGTTGAGCAAATTCCTTTCTCCTTAGAGTTACCTGCAGAAGTAGCTCTAGGTGACTGTTTCCAGTGGCCTTGCTATTTTCTCTGGAGAGCAGCACCCATATAACCAGCGTGACTTATACCAAGAAGGGGCAGTTGTGTGCCCAAGAACAGTTTCTTGTGTTTTGAATCTTAAAAGAAGGTTTCTCTTCAAAAACAAGATGTGCTCCAAGTTAAATCCTTTTGTTTGTGGCCTTCCCTCCATGAAGCAGAAAGTAAGCAGGCTGAGGCTTCCAAAATTAGCTTTAAATACAGACAAGTCCTCCAAGCTTGTGACTACCAACAGGTTTTCAGCCCTGCAGCTCTGAATCCACATGCCCCCATGGCTTTGTCCATGTGGCTTGTGACGTTTTTGCTGCAGTCCTTTTGTCGTATTCATACTGGCCAGGTCATTGACAGCCTGACTTGTGTCAGGCAAAAGCATTTTAAAACCTTATTCCAGATGGCTACATCTAGCAAGGTATACTGCTACCACAGCTAGGCGAACAAGGACACAGGTACAAGCTGATAGTAGAACCTCTCCACTGAATACCAGAAAGGTCCATGTCTCTTCACCTGGCACCCAGTTAACTTCATCTGTAAGGAGACCTGTTTCTCAAAAATTAAATACAAATGATGTTCCCTAAATCAATTAATGGATTAGTAATGAATGTACCTTCCTTCTAGTTTCTCTCCCATTATAATTTGTTTCTGCAAGAGGTCATGCAAACAGATGGGTTTTATCAGGGGAAATAAAATGTTGTGGGAAGTTATACATCCATGGCACTGTTGTGCTCTCCAAGGATCCCTTTCATAGGTTCTGCTAATGGTATAAAGTTACATCCTTCCGGTTCATGGGCTGATATTTTAGAAGCACAACTTTTCCCCAAAATATTTTCTTCCTCTGACTTACATTGAAGTTGAAGTTGACCAAAGAGTACACAAGGGTCAAGATGTCAAAGGGACATCGTGTGCGATGTTCTGTCTGAAGGTACTCCAATAGCAGGATAAGGCCTACTGTCTCAGGAGAATAGCAACAGAAGAGAGAGCCTGGAGAAGCTCTGAGGAGCAAGCCATCTATTTTTCTTTTCTTTTTACCAGGCAGCATGCAAAATGCTTGTGGTTTCTTGCATCCTTTTCACCCTGTGTTTGGGAATTGCTCTGTTTCATCACACCAGAGACTCTCAAAGCAGTCTGATGTGTTCCACATCAGCAATGCAGTGCATGAGCCACTGGTCTGCATGCACTGTGTCCTTTCTGCACAACAGGTGAGAGCTCACAGGTGTGCATGCCAGACAGCCCTACTGCCCAGCAAACATGATGCAACTGGAAAAACGCTGCACAAGTTCAGTAGGGATGCCATGTTAGTGGTCAAAGGCAGGTAAGCTTTGATTTCCTGATAACTTGAAGGCTATTAGACTGCCACCAGCATACAATGCTCCACCTCCAAAGCTGATAGGTGTAACCAGCCTGCATTTTTGGGGTTTATGTTTTTCCTAGAGGACATGATCTTGTCCACAGTGTTTTCCTTCTACAGTAAGCTTACAACACCTTTGAGGAGTTAGGATTTCAGTTAGGAAAGCTCTGAACAGTAACTAAATACTTTTCAGCATCAGCTATGTTTGACTGTGTAATTCCATCCACAGATGGAACAATCCTCAAGAACAAAATCCCTGGTTGGGGTATGGATGAGTCTCCCTCTTTGCCCTCACACCCAGTGCTTTGAATACTGCCATGTTTCCTGTTCAAATTTCTGTTTTCCTTTTTAAAGTTCAAGTACATCTTGATCTCCACAAGATAAACATGAGCAAGGACAACAGAAGCGAGAAGAGGAAAAGAGGTGAGAGCTCAGACAGCAGTGAAAGACAGAACCACTCTGCTGGGGAGTAAGACTGGGCCAGCAGCCTCATCTCACCCTGGTGGACCAGCTGAAAAACCTAACCCTAATATTGTGCACTGCCACAACCAACCTTCTTGTGTCCAGCATCTAATAGATTTGCTATCTGCTGCCAAAGAGTGAAAATTTCTGTGGTCAAAATCTCCACTTTTCTTTCGTACCCCAACTGCATCTAACAACGTTTTTAAACTTTCTAGACACCAAAAACTACATAAACTGACATTTCAAGTGCCTGAATGGCCATGTGCTGTGTATTTACTGCTCCGAGTCTTTCCTGCCTCAGTAGATGATGCAGAGAGCTCACAATCACGGACACCTTACACAAACACAGCCATTGCTCTTCCATGCAGGAGGGGAGATGTTTCAAAAGAGAGATAGTTTACTCTCTTTCAAACACAGCATGCATGCAGAATCTTCTATCACCAGTCGCACAGCTCAATTTTTACCAACATGAAAATACTAGCCCAGTCTCTTAGCACGCACTCATCAACATTTTAACTAAAAAGAGAGCACTTTGAGTCATTCTTCCAATCACAAGCCAGTTCCTGGAGTTTGTGAGTTAATTAGATCAGTCAATTCTGACACGCTGATTACGGTTTTAATGCTAAGAACATCTTCACTAAATTTAAGATTAGAAATCATGAGAAACAGAAAAATCTTAGGGAGAGAGGTAAGGGAAAGGAGAGAAGACCACTGTCTAGTGTTATAAGAGGTATTTTTGAGAGGTTTCTGAAAAGTTGCAAACAGCTACAGAAAAGTTGATTGGTTTTGCAGAAAGCTCTAATGAAATAATACAGTTGAGATACAGTACTAAAAAAATCAGGCCACTAGATTAAATCCAACACATAGGTGTCCAGTGTCATTTTGGATGTCTTTGGGCGTTCAGGAGATCCAAGGGAGAGCTGCACCCTTTGGGAGTGGGAGTTGGAAGCCAGATGGATGTGAAGAATTGCACTATGTGCCAGTGTGTAGGTACCACATTTCTTCCTCACTCTCAGCTGAGCTACCAGGCTCTAAGTAGCCACATTTGCTTTTCCAAATCTAAAAATTCTGATGTTGTCTTTAAAGAAAAAAACGAACAGCACTTCAGAGTGCAGCTCTTATCTCGCAGACCTTTAACACAACCTGATGAAGCATCCTCTCAGCTGTATCACTGTGGGAAACATTAACTATCAAGAGAGCAAGTCTTAAGACAAAATTGCAGAATCTGGCAATGGAGTATCCAAAATGCCCATCCATTTAAGTCACCACACCTTTATTATTAACAATGAACTTTATTCTGTCAAATCTTTAAAATTCACCGTCCTCATGATCATGTTGATCATTAATTTGCAATGCACAGGAAATCAGGAATTGATTGTTGCATTATAACTTATCAACAGCTACTTCTGCTAGGGAAAGGGAAGAATCACTCAAAAAGCAGGACAGTGTGACATTTGGGCTGGCAGGGGACAGGCTGGCTGCCTCTTGCTTAAGGTTGAGCTGACTGATCAAGTGTCACACTCAAGGTCACACTGCAGACCCATGGCTTAGGAGGGATTACAGCACAGCAAGATCCTTAGCAACACCCGCTCTTGCCCTCTGAACTCTAGACCCTATGGCTCCTCACCAAAATGTGACCTGCTTAGATAAAAATACCCAGTACTTTTTCACTCTGGAGCAACTGGTATAAAAAATACTTTCATCTTTGTTTTGTTCTGTTTTCAGTGAGCAGCACAGGTTTTTTACTCTGTCTGTGTTTCTTTCTACATGCTGCTACTGGTAAAATTAAATAGCTAACTTGCTAGCCAGGATCGCTGGAAAGGAGAGTGTGCCCAATGAGCATATAGTATTGACCTTGATTATACCAACACACAGTGGTGTCATAAAGATAGTCCCATGTTAAGTAACTGAAACAGATGGATTTTTTCCATCCCATTTGGGCCTGCCCATTTCAGTGACAAGGAAGCCATCTGGGGTGAAAAGTATTGTAACTGGGTCTTCATTAGCTTTGGGCTTCTGGCAGAACCTCTCATGTTTTATCACTCTGTCTCTTCACTAAAAGAACAATGGAAAACCAGCCCAGACACTAGGTTGTGTCACAAGTCAGGTGTTTGCTGCAGAACTCCAGGTATCCTCCCACAGCATCATGAACTGAGGACTTTGCTCAATTCTGTTGTCAGAGGCATCAAAAAAAAATCTTTTATCAAAGCACCTGATTAGTGACCAAGTGAACCATCTTAATTCTGAGGAAGAATTCTTGAAACTGTCTCAGGATATCCCAATGGATGTTTCTGTCTGGAAATGAGGTCATAGTTTCTTTATACCTCATCAAAAATGTGGCCTTGTGCCACCAACATTTTCAACCATCCTTATCACTCCGACCAGGGTAGGCTAAAACATGTAAAGATCCTCAGTTCAGCCACTCTCTTTGCCTCTGAGGTGGTCACTCAACCTTTTCAAACATTTCAGGAACACATTAAGTCATTCTAGACAAGTTTTGCTATGCAGCTAAACAAATGAGCCTTTCTGAGCATCAAGCAAAATAAGGGCTTGGAAACAATTGGAGGAAGTGAACCAAGCGGACGCTCCTGCAGTAATTATCATCATTCACTTAGGGAAGAGGGGGAGCAGGGGATCGCCCAGACTAGGACCACCCTCTCCTCTGAGGCTGGGGTCTGCTCCCATTGTTCTCACCATGAGCCATACCACCGCCTTCAGCAGGAGCAGGATCAGGTCTTTTAATCCCCATTTCCTCTTGGCCAAATGAACTGCAGTGTATGCCAGTGACAGCTAAATGAAGGATTCCTTTTTCCAGAGGACTGGCAACAGCCCTTAACTCATAAACTCAAGGTAATTGACATTACAAACAAGCTTTATCCACAGGGACCCCAGAGCAGTCAACAATTGTGCTTTAATGAGTAGGAAGGGAGAAGGGGGGAAGTCTTTACACACTGCAGTAGGACATTCTAAGAAAAGCTCTTTCCCTTTTCCAGGCAAGGCAATGATTAAAGTCTGTGCACGAAACCTAGCAAGAAGGGAGGCCTTGCTGAAAATGCCTTTCTTCCTGGCTTTCCTGTGGAAAAACAAGGAGGATGAAAAATAGTTATTGGGACTTGAGAAGGACAACAGCAGCCAGTTAACAAACTCAAACAATAAAGGAGGAAGCCAAGCTTAGAAGAAAGAAGTTAAAGATACCAGAGTTCTGGAGTTTTCCACACAATAGACATTTAACAGAATTCAAATACAAGTATGAATTGCTGCAGAAGGGCAGAGAGTGGGGTAGAAATGCCAACCCAGGTATTGCACAAACTCAACTACATAACAAACATGACAAACTTGAGAGGGTATTCTTCCTCATGTTCTCTCTTCTGTTCAGCAAAGCCATGGTCAATTAGGAGCACTGTGCCTGTGCTTCACTGAGTAACACTACTCTGATCACAGAGGTGAAACGGAGTAAAGAGCAGTACAGGAAAGCCTCCCTGTTTGCAGGACTGCACTTGTCAATGCTTATATGGCACTGCTCAATATTCACTTTACTTGTTGGGCACAAAAAGGCACTCATACATCACAAACACATTTTTTGTTCGAATGACTCCTTCTTCTGAGAGTCTAAATTGAAGCCAGCTGACCCAGGAATTGATCAGACCTTTGTGCATATATTATGTACAACGTAATAGCAATTTATTGGAAAAAGAATGGCATGATGAAAAATTCTTTGATCAAAATCCCCTTTATTAAAATGTTAGTGTTGCTGACCACATTTCTAATAGTAGGAGATCACCTAAAGTAATGGGCTACCTGTTCTACAAAGACAATAAGTAAGAGTGGCCCCTGCCCAGCAGGATTTTCACATATTAGGATCAACATGGAGATACAGACAGAGGGGAAGCAAAGAAAATCGAGAGTAATGGGTAGCAGCCTCCGCCCACCAGCTACTTAATGGGTATTGCACTCTGAAGAAAGTGCTGTTTTTCTGAAGGATTAACAAATATTCAATAACGACAAGCTTCACTGAATGACGTAACTGAAATCTGATCATATCCAGGGACTGAGAGGTAGGGACAGATTGTGCAGATCCAAATAGTTTGGACTGTTTTAGGATGTGGGGAGCAGTCAGCAGATAGTACAAATGCTGTGCAGTGCCTGATGGTCCCAGACCAATGCCAGGTAACTGTAGTCCATAACAGCAATTTTCTGGCTTCATAACTCACGGGAAAATTACTGCAGATAAGTAACAAAGCCCTAAGATGGAAGAAATGTGTTATTCTGTCCTGAAAATCCTCTAGGAGCGGGACAAGGGAACATACAAGGGGTGCCGCTGGGAAGAGGCAGAGCCAGCTGCTGTCTCAGTCCCTGTGCACCTCTGAGAGGTATCCCATCCTCAGGGTGTAGAGCAGGTGCAAGCCCTGGTGGGTTGCTTTAACAAACTCAGACAAAATCAGGAGATTTTTAGTTTCTGTACACTCTTGTTCTCGGCTGATTGGCTATTTTTCTTTTTTTTTGACCTTTAATATGAGACAGTCTGATGTGACTGTCTGCTGGGCCATAAATCTCTGTTTTGTGATGGTCCAGCCAGAAGGGACCATCTGACCAGTGGTCCTGCCACCCAGTCACACCAAACCAAGCAAACGGTGAGAGACTCAACTGCAGATGAGTCGATCTTGCAACAGAGGAATTAACACAGTAACACAGTTAAGACATTATCTGTTTTGGCGTGTGTTACACTAGCTATCATACCCATGCCTTTGGCCTGCTTTAGCAGTACCCCCTGCCATAGCTCTATACCAATATTCAATGATGGAAATTAATCACTTGGGTTGAGTTTGAGCCTTTTTCTTTCATTACACACAGAGCTTCCAGTTTTTGCTAGGGGCAGGACCGTCATATTCACTGGAAGTCACTAGGACTGATAAAACAGTATTCCCTTGCTAGCATTGTTCTCCAAATAAAGTAATCTTGAACAGAGCAAAACAGACACAAATTTACAGACTACAAACTGTTGTACAAAACTGACTGTGAATTGACTAGACTGGTAATATCATTTCACTTGAGACCTCAAAATGAACCCAGACCACGTTCCCAACTTTGAAAGGCCAGTGCATTATCTGCTAAGCCACCCATCCTACTGGAAAATCTTGTCCATGTTCATACAAAAGGAAAATAAAACCCAGGCTGCTCTGGGCTCTAAGCCAAGTTTGAACACAACACACTCCCCAACAGGCAGGAAAAATGCTGCACCAGGGTTTGGCAATTATGAGCAGGCACCAATGGTTGCAAACTAGGCTTTGCCACAAAACTTTATGCTGACAGTCTTGGGTATGTTAGGTTGTTTGTAAGCTGCAGGCACATTTCCTTACTATGTTACTGCATCCTCCTGGAAGGGAAGGCAAAGCTGGAGCATGCTAGACCTCAGCAGCGCAGAGCTATTTCAAAAAAGACTCTTGAAATGCAGAGCATCATTTTGTTTGTTGTTTTCTTCTCTGCCCTTCTACACTCTAAACACCTTTGTGTTACCAGAACACATACAGAGAACAGCCAGGCACTCTAATAACATTTTCTCCTGTCTTCTTCTTCGCTTTGCTATCTCTGGTTACTGCAGTCTTCTGTGCAATTGTGTCCTATATTCCATGATGGAAACTTCCTCTAAGCTGATGTTCAGTCATTCTTAAAGAACATACACCATGTGAGATTCCATCTGTTGCTAGTTACACTTTCGCAATTTATTGTTTTGTTCTATATCAAAGCAAGTCACCATTTACTACATTTTATCTACATGCAAAACTCCCCTTGGGGTCACCAAAAATGTACCTACAGTTAACTGTGTTATCACAATATGACAGTGTTGATAAGGTTGGAAAAGGCCTTGAAGATCATCAAGTCCAACCTATAACCCAACTAAAACCTAACATCTATAACACTTATATCATGACCCTCACCACCTCATCCAGTCTACCCTTAAATAACTGCAGGGATGGCAATTCAACCACCTCCGTGGGCAACGCATTCCAATGCCAGATCACTCTTTCAGTGAAAAACTTTTTCCAAATGTCAAGTCTAAACCTCCCTTGCTGGAGCTTAAGACCTCTCATTCTATCTCCAAAGGCCAGAGAGAAAAGACTGACCCCAGACTGCCTACAACTCCATTTTAGGTAGTTATAGACAGCGATAAGATCACCCCTGAGCCTCCTCTTCTCTGGACTAAACAGACCCAGCTCCCTAAGCCACTCCTCATGGGGTTTATCTTCCAGTCCCTTAATCATCCTTATTGCCCTTCTCTGAACTTGTTCCAGCACCTTGACATCTTTCTTAAATTGAGGGGCCCAGAACTGGATACAATACTTGAGGTGCAGTCTAATCAGTTCTGAGTACGGGGGAAGGATAACTTCCCTTGCCCTGCTGGCCACACCATTCTTGATGCAGGCCAGGATGCCTTTGGCCCTCTTGGCTGTCTGGGCACACTGCTGGCTCATATTGAGTTTGCTGTGCACTAATACGCACAAGTCCCTTTCCACCTGCTCACTCTCTAAGCACTCCATCCCCAGCCTGTAGTTCTGCTTGGAGTTGTTATAACTGAACCAACATTTAGACTTGTGAAACTCATCCTATTGGAATCTGCCCTTCTCTCCAGTCTGTCCAAATCACTCTGTCCTGCAGGGCCCTCCTGCTCTCTAACAGATCAACACATGGTCCAAGCTTGGTGTCGTCTACAAATTTGCTCATGATGGACTCAATCCCATCATCAATATCATCAATAAAGATATTAAACAGGAACGGACCCAAGACCGACCTCTGGGGGTCACCACTAATTACTGGTCACCAACTGGATGTAGCATCATTAACTACCACTCTCTGGGCTCAACCATTCAAGCAGTTTCTGACCCAGCACAGAATATTCCTGTCAAAGCCCCTTGCTGCCATCTTCCCCAGGAGTATATCATGGGAGACTGTGTCAAAGGCTTTACTTAAAACCAGGTACACTACAGCCACAGCCTTCCTCTCATCCACCAGATGAGTTACTTGGTCATAAAAGGAGATCAGGTTGGTCAAGCAAGACCTACCCTGCCTAAATCCATGCTGACTAAATTGCAAATACCTTGCAAATAGGGTGATAGAGGACCAATGCTTTGGTTATTGGCTGGTGGTTCTGAGCTAGCACTTACAGAAATTGATTCTGAAGAAGGTCCCTGAGTTTCCTAGTTAACTCTCAAGTGGGAGGCTGAGGATTGACTCAATATTGAACAATTGCTACATTAACTACCCAAACTGCAAGAGCAATGTAAATAATGCTGATCCGCCCCAGAGTTAGGGATCAGATCATCAGCTGGAAATATGGGGTTTAGTCTTCACCTGAAGGTCAGTGCAGGTGTGTGAAGATGCTACTCTATATCCCTGTCAAAACTACTAGGGAGTCCCACATACAGAGGTCAGTTTCCCCAGGGACAGTGACAGTTTCTCTGAAGCTGTGACACACTGAAAGCCCATTTACAGGGGATGCAGTCGGCCTTCTTGCACTTCGTGTCCCCCATATTGCAGCTTCAGATCTTAGCAGCATGATTTTTTACCGATGTAGGAGACGCATTTTGCAACTGTGCATACGCAACCTGCCACTGCAGCGCCGGCCCAGGCGGCAGAACAGGTGGTGGTGGGGACGTGGGCTGCAGCGGGGGCAGCACGAGCGGCAATTGCGATGTAGGTGACGGCGGCAGCAGCGGCTGCTATTCAACGCGGAAATCAGGCTGCGCGGGTCCCAAATAAGACCGCAGGTGCGCGATATAGGAGACCCGACTGTATTACTGGACATTAACAAGGGATTCTCTCAACTTCTGCTTCAGAAGTGATATGTTCCACTTTCCAGTGGTATGTTCTGCTTTCTAGTGATATGTTCAAGGAAAACAGCTGCAGTGCTGTGAGATGACAACACTCCTGTGGGATGATGCAGTGCATAGAACTAAGCTGAAGGCAGAGCTCTGAAAATTAACTATCTCCACTAGCACAAGGGAATACTCTCTTCAAGGTCACACAACAACTTCTAATAGGATTTTAAACATGGAAATGCTTTTCTGAAAAAGTAAATGAGATGTATACACAGTGCTGGAAGGGAGTCGGACAGCATCACAAAAGACAAGACAGAGGAGCAATGCTATTCTGAATTAATTATATTTACATTTATATAGCACAGACATCCTGGAAGGCTTGAAAATTAATGTACAACATTGCACACTGCATATGAAGAAAGCTAAGGAGCTGAAGTCAAAATGTATGCAGCAGAAAAACCTGATTCAGAGAAAAGGAAATCTATTCAGAGTATTCTGAGTAATACTTTTATTACCCTACTTTTATAAGAAACATCATGAACTGCATGCTTCAGGCACTTCTGTATAGCAAACTGCTCAGTTTATGAGTTTCAGAGTGGTGGAAGGCAATATCAGTTTTTCCTAGATTTGTATACGAAGTGTCAGAGTACAGAGATAAAACAAACTTGTATTTAGACCACTAGTTCAATACCCTTATTCCCTTATTAGGGTTATTGGAACTTTTACCACTTAGGCATTGCATGAAAGAGATGAACTGATACCAGTTCACAGAACTACAGAATCACAGAATGGGTGGGGTGGAAGGGAAAATAGTGGATCACCTAGTCCCATCTCCCTGCTCAGGCAGAGTCATCTTAGAGCGCATTACACAGCCTTGTGACCAGGCAGTTCTTGAATATCTCCATTGAGGGAGACTCCACAACCACAATGCTCTAGAAACTATTAAAATCCACATTAGTAAACAGCGTGCGTTATCACTGAGACTGTAATTGTGGGCTCCTTGGTCACACCAAAGGAGCAATGTGGTGCTTTAAGGCCTGACAGGTGATGTGAGGTGCTTCCTAGCTACCTATATTTGGAAGAGGAGTGAGTTTGCATTTGGCAGACTGAAAACTTTCCTAACCCTTGGCATTTGGAAATATTGACTCCCAACGAGATTTTGCCTGCTCACTGGGGAATAACTCCTAGCCATGGGAATTGCCACAAACTACTCCCACAAGGCTCAGTTCCCGCTGGGAGTGTCTTCAAGTACGTACTGCCTTATGTGAATTTCTTGCCTATTTGGAGACAAAGTGTCCTATAGTCGAATCGCACCTGGCCTACCTCTAGCCACCAAATTTGTTTGATTTGGGTCCAAAATGGATTGCCTAGGGTTTGAGAGGGCCTTGCCAAACCCCCAGTCAGTGCCTCCTTCATCAGAACAAGCTAACATGCCTGTCCCACAGGAAACAGCAGACACTATAAGCTGCTATGCCACTTGGATGTATTTCCAGCCAGGCTTGAAAACAGTATCACCCCTCCCATGATGCAGCAACAGACTACTTTAGATGGACATGCTCAGAAGAGCGCTCCCTTCCTTCTCCAAAATATGGCTTGTTCCATGAGACCACAGGCAGGTCCACGAGACCACACATGAGACCACAAAGTAAGTTCCTCATCTTTCTGCTCATCACTAAGTGATCCTGTGGTTACCTAAGAAAAGTTTCCCAGACCCAGTGAATAGCCCCAGTGTCTGCTCAGAATAATGGGAGCTGTAGGCACTCACATCTGAAACATATGGATTTAGGAGTCTAAAGTTTATTCCCCATGATCAATCATTTTAATCTTGCTGTGGTGTTCAGAGACTTAGACAGAGGGTCATGCAGCAACCAGGGATCACAATTCTGTGGACTGTAGCCATGTAAATTTGTCGCCATCAATGCTGCTATGTAAAACTGATGCAGATATCTGGAGAAAAAGAGAGCAGTTTGAAATTAACATTTTCTGCTCACCAGGCTGGACCAGCACAGCCCTGATGCACACCCCACCACCACTCCATCAGCCACGAGATGCACACGCTGCCTGCAGCAGCAACTGCTATTCAGAGTGATGGAAGGAGTAATTTTTTTTGAGATTAACAAAAGGCAGAGTGTCTATTAAAAAATAAAAGGCACCACAAAACAAACAAAATGATTCATTGGGATTTTAGAACTCACCTCCAGACACAGCAGGAGGGAAAGAGCTTGCCATTATGCATTCTGGCTGCAGAATGGGATCAGCCCAAGAAAAAGCATGTTCCCACAGTAGACAGTTTGAGCTTGTTTTGTCAGACATTGAGGTTTAAATGACCTTTCTTTTTTGGCACAAGGATTTTGGCAGCCTGGATAGTACTGGTGCTAAATAACAGTAACACCAGCTTTTCCCTGGTACCACATACAAACAATGCAAACAGTGTTTCAGGGACTTGGTGGGGTTGAGCTGCTGATTGGGATACAGAGACAGATGAAACTGTGGTTAGAGAATGAATAGCTGTTCTTTACTTGTACTCCCCACCTTGGTGGGTACACAGACATACATGTGAGAGCAACTCCTTTTTCAAAAAGATTTTTCACCTTTCTTATCTCTGTGATCTGATTCTTCCAATACCTTCTTGGATGTCATCTCTTCAGCTAATGTGCCATGTGGAAAAGGTATCCAGTCACAGCAACAGTATTCAGAAGCAAATATACAGTATTAACAGCTACAGCAAAAGTAAACATAATCCTATACTGCTGTTTGTGATTCTATGTAATTTTTTGTTTAAAAACTTTTAATTCATAGGACAATTTCAATTCATTTTGGAAGAGGGATAGAGATCACACACACAGAATAACACAGAATATTATGAGTTGGAAGGGACCCACAAGGATCATCTAGTCCAACTCACCATCTAACACCCGTACAGAGACCGAAAGCACATCCCAGAGCGGTAACACAAACCTAGTTCCCTCACAGTCTAGCAGGCCACTCCGAGCCGGATGTTTCGTACTTCACCTTCTCACAAGATTTTTGAAACTCTGGGAGAAGAGGGTCCCTCTTAAGCTCTGATACAGATGGATTCTGCTGTCTGGTGTATCTCAGTAATTATTACACATCAAAAAATCCAAGCAGAGGCTTGGCTGAATTTCTACTCCAGAATTATCTGGTTTGCACCTCACTGAACTGCACTACACTATAAAAGAGTGAGCACGTAGGTATCTTCAGCTCCCTTCAACTTCCTACCAGAAGCAGACTTCTCAGGAGATCAGTAGAAGGCAAGAATAGACATTTCAGTCTCGGGCGCGGGTGGGGAGGAAAAAGGCAATCCAAAGAGCTAAGTATCATTATCTTTGAATCAGCTTAGCTGTAGATTCACTTTAGGCAGTAAGGCAGCAGACTTGCTGGGAACTCTCACAGACACAAGAAAGGTATTGCATGGGTCAGTATTACCTGGAAACGTTTGATTTATTTCCTGAATACATTGTCCCTCTCTAATGCTCCAATAGGTTTACTTTGTGTCTGGCTCTTTTTACTCTGCTCCATTCCTGACCTCACTGCTAAAAGACATATTACAAATTAAGCATTTTACACATTATTGCAACAGTTAAATTAATCCAGCTGGTAATTTTCAAAGGAGCTGAAGGTAGAAAGTTAACAACTCATTTCCTTTCTGAACCTTTGAAAATCCATCTTCAACTCCCTGCAGCAGTTAATGCAGTAGTTCAAGCAGGAAGGACATGCATTGAGGGTGCAGTCACTCACCAGCTCAAAAGATGAACTCAGCTCATGGTCATTACTCCCTCAGAGGGTGCTCAGCTGTGGTATCCACTCGGCAAGGAGCTATGTCCTCTGCACTCACAGAAAGGACATGGTGACACAGACTGAACTCCCACGAAAATATGCAGCTGTCCAGGTCTCAGGCTGCGGGGAGTGTCAGAGTCTGGCACTAGAATTGGATGACAACAGAGATAACAGCTGTGAGAGATGCAACCAGGCAGATGATCTGTTTAGTCTGGTGGCAGAGCTAAGCGAGGAGATTGAAAGGTTAAGAAACATAAGGGACTCAGAGGAGGAGACAGACGAGTGGAGAGACTCTACACCATCCCTGTGACAAATGCACCAGTCGGCTGCATCACAAGAAGATGCGGGTCCCCTAATGTCTCACCACCAGGCAGGAGAAGGGGATCTAAGAGATGGGGAGGGAAAACAGGTCTCTGCTCAAAGCAGCAGGTGAAGGCACTCCCAGCCTACTTCACCTTCTCCTTGTACCCTTATACAACAGGCATGAGGCTTTGGGAACTTGAGTTCCAGGCTCACAACAATTTGGATGGAAATCTGTCCAGGATGGAAGAATTGCCCAGAGGAAGTCAGTCTACCCCTGCATTACAACCTCCTCAAGCAAGAAAAAAAAGGTAGTTGTCATCAGTGACTCCATCTAAGAGGAGCAAGGCTCCAGTAGGATGATCAGACCCAGCTCATAAGGAAGTGTGTTTTCTCCCTGGGGTCTTGATAAGGGGCACTACCAAGAAACTCTCTAGTCTGTGATAGTCCTCTGATTATTATGGGGTTTCAGGTGAATAATGATGAAGTCCAAGCAAGAAGTATGAGAACAAATAAAAGGCATCTCAGGGTAGCTGCTCAAGGAATCTGGAAGACTGATCTCTTGTCAGTTGCAGGGATTGATGGGGGTAGAAACAGAAAAATCATACAGATTTTTGTATTGAAGTGCTGAATTGTGAATGTTGAGGTGTTTTGCATTGAGGTGCTGAAGTGCGTCCAGAGAAGAGCAACAAAGCTGGTGAAGGTTATAGGGAACAAGTCTGATGAGTGATTGAGAGAGCTGGAGTTGAACCTGGAGAAAAAGAGGCTCAGGAGAGACCTTACAGCTCTATACATCTACTGGAAAGGAGATTATAGCCAGGTAGGGATCCATTTCTTCTCCCAGGTAACAACTGATAGAAGAGGAAATGGCCTCAAGTTTCAGTAGGGGAGGTTTAGATTGGATATTAGGAAAAATTTCTACACTGAAAGGGTGATCAAGCATTACAATAGTCTGCCCACAGAAGTGGTGGAACCACCATCAATGGAAGAGTTCAAAATGTGTGTGAATGTGGCACTTAGGAATGTGGTTTACTGGTGAACACTGTGGTGCTAGGCAAATGGTCGGACTTGATCTTAGAGGTCTTCTTCAACTTTAATGATTCTATGATTAGAATGGGTATTGAGGATTTTAAAAGTTATCAAAACCTTGCAAATAGTCCAACATAATTTCTCAGTTCTGCACCTAAGAATACTAGAGCCTGGAAGACAGATTTTCAGAGTTTGAGTCCTTGACTGAACTTAGGAAAATATCAGAGGACATGAAGATAGTTGCAGTCTGTCTGCATGTGGGTTTATAGTCTGTCACCTACCTTGTATTTTTGTTCTGATTTTGACACAAAGTCACAGTGGTGTGAAAACTCAGCATCCTATGGAGTTAGTCCTGGAGATGTAAGCCATAAGGACACCACTCAGACTTCTTCAAGAGAGGGAATCTGTCTTCCCTACCACGTTCATCATTCATCCTCACACCTGGTTCCCAGCTAACTTGGCACCAGGCAGTGGTTGGACAGCAGGTCTATCTTTCCAATAAAAGGTAATCAAGGCCCTTGTCAGATTTGATCAGTGCTGGATCAGTCCTAATGACCTAATATGCCAGGCAGAGTCGTCTTTCTCACATCTCCTCCTGGGATGCTGTTGCATACCTTCACATTTGGGTCTTCTGTGGGGCTTGGCAGCAGAAGTTATTTGCTGAGTGGTTTGTGGCTGAGCAGTCTGCTTTGTTATGCATTTGGTGTTGGAAATATCTTCTATATATCTTTCTGTATGTCCACCTACTGATCTATGTTTCTCTGTTCTCACCACAGAGATACATGTAACACTTCAAGTATGAATAATTTCAAATGCCCCACATCCTCACACCACCTCCCGGTGCTCCGGCGCTGTTTCAGCACTGCATTGCTGTGTGTCGGTGTTTGTGTCGGTGCTTCCCGGTGCCTGCAGCCACTCTAGGCTGGGAAAAACTCCTTTTCTGCTCAGCCAGGGACACGGGTGTGGGAAGCCATCCATACTGCTGTCCCGGCATCTCTCTGGGTGGGCAGACCTGGTCTCTCAGGGTAGATGTGGTGTCTGAGAACAGACACCACATCTACCCTGAGAAAGTCTTGAACACCACATCTAATCTGAGAGTGTGTAAATCTTTCACAACTGCACACAGCTACTTTTCTTCAAGTGGGGGGCAGCTCACACTCGGGGTGGGGGGGGTGGCGTGAGCAGAGCTGAGCCACCGCAGCTGCCTCGGGGCGGGTGCAGCATGGTGTGGGGGTTGATTTGAATATTCATGACTGCCTAAGTTGAATATTCCTGCGTGTCAGGTCGCACATGTGCAGTTACAAAACGTGCCTCCTTAATCACTGAAAAATCACGCCACTAAGATATGAACCTGCAATATGGGGGGCGCAAAGTGGAAGAGGGTTGACTGTATATGTAAATGATTCTTGCTTCCTTTTTCTACATTTTTTGATCGAAAGCCCCTTTGATTCAAAAGGTATAGTAAAGCAGACAAGGAGGTTTTTATCCTTTCTGCTCCAGGAAGGTTCCCATTATCCCTGGAATGTATTATTCTAACCTAGGACAAGCTGGTAAAGCAGGGAAAAAAATGCCAGGACATATTGAAGCCACAAATAATGAAACACAAAGTAGCAGGATCACTGTAGATTGGAATTGATGATCTCAAAGGTCTTTTCCAACCTTGCTGATTCTGTGATTCTTTGATGCTCTGAGACCAGTGGATGGCAACCTGAGCTGCTTTCTCCTTCTGCACTCATAGAATGAAATTATCCATTTTCAAATCCAGACAATGAAGTTCAGCACCCCAACCCTGTCTCACTTCTACAAGTGTCTTTGAGATTAGTAAAACAGGTATTTAGGGACCAGTGAACTCATTTGAATGTTCAGACACTGTAATTTGGCACCTGATTCTGGTTTGAAAACTGGGTCAACTGTTAGTTTCTCCTCTGATCTGCCTTCTTTCACTAGTGACAGTCAGCAAAAACTACTTTTCTAATTTGAGACAGTCTCACAGATTAATACAGCAGAACATTTTCAGAGAATTCACATCTGTGGGAATACAAAACTATGTAGTAACTTACTGAAAATGTAGGATCTCAGCAGCTTTTGCAGAATTACATCCTGAGAGGTAAGACAATTCTCCCAACAAACTGATGTATCCAATGTGAGAGAGTTCTACTGTGTCTTCAGTCCTTTACAAATTTTCATACACAGGGTTGGGTGATGCTTGTGAGCATGTTCAACAGGCATAATTTTCCCCTGAAAAGATGCTCACATAAAAGACTATATGAAGGATAGCTCGAAAGACAGAACAGGGGAGTGATTGTGAAAAACAAATTCAATAGGCTGCATGGATACTGAACTCCTATCAGTTTCATTTCTCGTCATCTATGTGCTGACATTTAATGAAGACTTGCTGCTGTTTATTTCTCAATTTTGTTTCGTCAATCCTGCACACAGAACTGACCACAACCTGGAAGCCCGGGGTTCTATTTTTTTCACATTAGAAATTACCAGACTGAGAGTTTTTGATCTCAGGCTTTCTGAGGAAAACCAAAAGTCTGTAAAACCACATTAAATCACTTGGATCAAGTACACAGAAAAGCCATGATCAGACTGGACTCAGTGTTTTATTATTCTGTGTCAATCCTGAACTCCAGCCCCTTCCGTGAAGCCTGTGAGTAGGGACAACAGAGGCAGAAAAGCAACTCATGGAATCAGAGACTTACTGCCTTTCCACTGAATACGCAAGCAGCATCACCAAGCCCAAGTGGGATCTTGAGCATAGAGGCCACCTGGAAATTCAAGAGGCAGCCTAGCAGCGGTATCTTTTCAACCTGATTCATAAATAATAGCTTCCTATACACCATAATTGGTGGGAGTGATATAATTGTATTCAACCCCTCTGGTTGTTGTCTGTAATCTATCATTCATTCTGTGTCATCTTGTGTTACAGTTAACCTTCATACCAGCCCAAACCTTCTGTAAATGTGAGATCATCCTTTCCACCACACCAGCAACACCAGCTATGGCGAAAACATGCCATTAGATTTCAGCCCCATGTTGCAGACACGGTGGTGTTTCCTGTCTCGTCCACAGAGATGGGACACTTGAAGCCTTTGGGATCTCCTAAGGGAAAAAATGAAGGTGCCCAGCTCGATTGGCTTGATTGTAGCTTTGGGTGTTACTATGAGCTGCTTGCAATGCCTTTACACTGGCCTCTGTTATTCTCAAGCATACTAGGTACACTTTGATTCAGATTATCATTTATAGTTGGTGTTTCCATATCACCCTGTAAAATTCAAGTTCCCGTTTTGAGCAGCATGCCGTATGTTTATGGTGATAAATCACAAGACACTCATTGACAGATGCTTGTTGCTCAGGCTGGCAAATGATGTCTGAGAACATATACTGTGTTTTGGCTATGATTTCTTTTTAAGCCTCCATTCAAGAATTTTTTTTTCCAGTTTCAATGCACAGCTGAACTACCAGAGTGACTCCAAAAGTTCCCCTTTCTCTAAATTCACTGGCCTTGTGCATTTCCCTTGATTAAGGAGCATGCCTGACTATTTTTCTGTTTTGAAATAGATGCTCAGGAGGAATGGGAGTTCCTCAATGCTCTAGTGAGACTTATCCATCTCCAAGCCCTATTTAAAGAAAATTGCCCTGAAGACTCTTGTGGTGTTGGCAGAGGCTGGCTCCAACAGTGTCACCCCAGCCATCCCCTTCCAATAATAGGACCAAAGGAGGGATCTTTGAATGCCAGCCAGGAACTTGAGCTAGTCACATCAGGATTTCTCCAGCGACACACAGAACTGAAGAAGTAACAAAATACTGTGTCACTATAGAGAATGTTTATGTGTTCCAGAGAGTTTGTTTAATTTTACAATTCTGCTAATAAAACATGGGGGTTGACCTGTTTCATATTGTTTCTTCTTTTTCTTACTGCTTCTTCTTTTTTTTTTCCTCATCAGTTATTCTTCCCATAAATGCTGTTTCTGGAGTGGTGAAGTTTCTCCATCACAAAAAAAGTCATTATCATTTCTGCAGCCTGATCAGGCTTCTCTTTTTGTTACATTGTGCCCCACTATGAACTGGGAAGATGACCTCCACGGCAGGACCCCTGCTTCGAAAGCACCGGGGTGCACGTGTGCATGAGTATGTGCGTGTGTGCGGGAAGGGAGTGCGAGAGGGAGAAAATGTGTGTGTCCTCAGTTTAATTAGAAAATTTAATTGGATGGAGTTTGGGTCATTTCCCCCCCCCCCTCCCCTTTAGAGCTGGCTGCAATAAACAGACTTTTCTCTTTCCCTTTCATCCTTCAGTGGTTTGTAGTTCTGCATCTGCTCTGCTGTCATTGTCTCTGCTAACGGCCATACCGATCAGGAAGCCAGAGCCAGGAGGCAAATGAAGGGACTGCATTGATACCACTGATCACTGAGCCCCACATAACAGGCAACTGTTTCTGTCTCTTACCTCTGGAGATGAGTTGAACAGATTGTGTAAAATTCGGTGGCTTCCAAAAAAGAAAGGGCAGGGGGCGGGGTGAAAGACAGAGGAACGTCTTACTGCCTCAACCCTCTTGCTACCTGGTACCCAGTGGCCTGCTGAAACAACATCCTCATCACAGGAAGCAAAAGTGAAAAATTCATGGAAGTGAGCAAATCCGCTGATTTCAGGGAATGTTTGTACAAGAGTGAGAGACTAAACACACTGCTCCTTTTTCTCTGTGGGCGGATGCTACAGGCTTGAGTCCTACCCCAGAACCCTCCACCTCTCTGCTTTGGGTCTACTGTGGTTGAGAGAGCAAGCAAAGCCTTGCACCATATGCTTGGGAAAGTGCCCATCTTAGACACAGAGGAAGCAGTGCCAGGAACAGTGACTAGCATTCGAGAAAGTCTGAGGATGTGGGACTCTTCTGACAGATGCTGTTTTCCCTTGCTCAGCAGTATCTCATTACACAGGAGATGTCATGGTCCACAGTCATAAGGTGAGATGGATGTTTGTTATCTCCTCCCAGAAAAAATGGCCTTGGGAAGATGGCTGATGGTTTTCTTACTCTCCTCAGTTCATCTTCAAATTGAGACAGTAAAGATATTGTCCTTCACCATGTTCTGCCACCTTTCGGCACACGTTAGCAGTTCTGATGTTTGCTGTGTGTTTGAGAATGCAGACAATTTACATGAAGGTGGATGTTTGCCCATCCTTGTCTAGCATTGAGGAGAATTATGACAAAATAAACCTCTAACAGAGGATAAATTTTGATGCAAACATATCCTTTCTCTGAAGACAAAAGGGACAAGGCAGACCCCCACCTTCTGGTTCCTCAAGAGGATCAAGTTCAAACACAGACATTATATGGTCCACACACCCCATAATCTCTCTTTCTTTTTCTTCTTGTTCTCCTTGCCCCCCTGCACCATATTACACAGTCAGACTGGGATCAAATTCAACTTACTTGAATGTATATCATTTCCAAGTTGAAGTCTAATCTGCAGCCTAGTCTCCAGTGAGATACTCAATTTACCACTCCTGTAACTAAAGCTCATTGTTATGGCTATAATAATCAAATATATCACTTTCCTAAAGCACATTCCCGGTAAACATTATGCATTTTTCAGAAAGTTCTCTATAAAACTCTTTATGTCACATGCAGGATTCCTACTCCATTCAACCATTCTTTTTCTTTCTGTGTCCTATTCGTATTGCCAATGTAGAGGTAAAAAAAACTATATTTCCCTTGTAAGAATCAAAGCTGTTCATGTCTATGAAAGAATAATAGGATGACCAGAGGACTACAGATCAATGTTATCCAGATCAGCACTTAACTGGAAATCACTCTGCATGAAAAAGTCACGATGCCCTCTATCCTTTACATGAATAATGGGAACATCTGGTTACACCAAACAGAATCATCTTACATACATATATATATGGGATATACAGAATTGTGTGCTTTTGCGGTAATGCAGACATTGCCAGAATTTGTTATTTTGTAACTATTTTGAGGAAACTAGTAGACCTTCTAATGAACACAAATTCCTAATAGAAGCATTAACAGGATAGGACAATGGGCTAGATAAGATCACTGCAGAGACCTCTTGATGCATGAGAGTTACCTGCTGCTATTTTTTAACTGATACTTTTCGTATTGATAAAAGAAATGGTGGCAAGTCCTCTTGCCCATTCATTTATCTTTTTTTTTATCTTGGCCCCAGTGAGGTTTCTGCAGCCCAGGAGATCTTGGTATTACACACATTAGGAAATGTGTGCATTCCACGCACTTTGCACACCTTTCTCCCACTGGCATCAGAAACAGTTTATGCTGTGGCAGCCTCAGACCAGTTAGAGGAAAACTGTGTCTTAAACCTCTGACCACCCTCCTGAGGATTGTACAAACCACACGCTTACCTACCACCCTGACTCCTCTTCTGAATGTTACTGTCTCAATGTTTTACATCCCAGAACTGAACAGGACTCTTACCTTTAAACACAACTGGAGGAGAAATGCCAACAGCTCCTCTGGCCTTCTGATATGATGTACTTGGGCTAGAACACCCCTCTGGAAAGTGGAAAACCCAGCTTGATCCCTTACCTTGTCCAACAGGACATGATCCTATGTTCCTACCAGTCTGGGGAGGGAGCGCCTTGAGGAAGAGGATGGCAATGGCTGAGAAGAGAGGCAATGCCTCCATCTCTGCTTCCAGGATTGGTCACTGCATGCAGGCTTCAAAGGCTAGGAGAAGCAATGCTAAACAGAGCCCTGTGCTGCAATCTCCACATTTAAAGGCATACAGAAGTCTCAGCCCTACCCTGCTGTGGATTTATACTTAACATGATCCTGGTTTTGGACAGAAGTTGCTCATTTTGATTTGTAATGGGGATATCTCTGTCTTTAGTTAGGCTTTTGAAAAGAACATTAGGCCTATATTATATTTCTTCTCACAAAACTCTCACAGCTGCTTCAGTTTTGCCTGAAAACACATCCGAAGTTTGAAGAAATCAGTGAGCTTCCCTCCTGTTTCTTGAGGAATTCAAGGGTCTGTGTGCAGTGTTGTGTAGCACCCCAGAGTCCACAGGGTGCATGTCCTGCCTGTGCCCACTGGTAGACAAAGACAACAGGAGGGCAAGTCTGAGATCCAGGAAGAAACACAGCAGCACCCTCATCGGTGTGCAGCAGCATGGGAGAAGGAAAAATGGGCAGAAGTGCTGCTTTTAATTGCTTGCATGACGTGTAAAGGCAGAGGCCAGCAAGGAGAAAAGATTGACTCAAATAGTTTCGAGATACACGTATACAAAGGTGCACATATGTTAGCATTAGAAATTTAGACAAAACCTGTCTTATACCTGGAGAAAAGATATGAACTAAAGATGTACAAGCTCAGCAATCCAGAGATAGAAATGATAACAGAAGAATTAAGATTATCTCACATCACAGAGGAAAATCGAGTATATATTGGCTGTTGAAGTTAATGATACATCAGCATATGCTTTTATTATCGATGTATATTTAGCTGTCTTGGATAATAAAATCAGAGGCAATAAGCATAACATGTACTATGCATTTATGTCCTAATATATGCACAAGAACTACTTCACACACTGCTCAGGCCAGAAGCTGTTCCTTCCATTGTCATTAATATTGATTGGTGTTTAAGTGGAACTCACTGTCAGTCCATTGCACCAGCTCTAATGTGACAGTCATGGTTAGAGCAATTTCTGTTTCTAACACAAACCTTAACCTTTCTGCACTTTCTGATTCCCTCAGAACCTGCTGTCTCCTCAGGTGCTCCCTCAATCAAATGAAGGCTCAAGAAGTAGTTTACATAGAGGAGAATTATTCATATATTAAATATAAAATTTATTCTCATCACTCACACAGTTTTAAACATTCAAATGAGGAAATTAACTGTTGAGTGGTACAGACTAGATCTAATCTCATTAATCCGACAATAATTGAAATACGGGACTTCCCCTGAGGCCACAGATTAATGACCAGCTAGGTGGAGCTGCTGACATGAAACACAGCCAAGTGTTATTAACCCCAGCCAGGCATTATTTAATCCCAGAGGAAATGTCCTGTGCAAAATTCGTTTGCACTTGGGCAAGAGGAAGAGGGAGGAGAAGGGTGCACTTGAGCTGGATGCATGGAGGTTGCCCTTCCGGCCTTCGCACGTGAGGCATTCGTGCATCCTCCCCTCACCTCCAGGCTCCCATTCATCTTTCCTGCATCTGCCCCAACCCATGATGACCAGTGGACATGTAATTAAAATGAATTAATGATCTGAAGCAGAAACTGTGTTTAATGAACCCCCACTCAAACTTGTGTGCTAAAGCCAGCCCTGTTTGCTGACAAATATTTACTAACCCTCTGTGCATAAAGTGACAAGCCACCTGTTCTTCCCTCTCATTATGTCTCCCTAAGTCTAAAGGTAGCACAATCTGGTTAGACCTGCAACATCCAAGCCACTTGAGAGGCTCATAAACATCTTAAACAAAACTGCACCACATCTCCCAAGTGCTATTTGTTTCAGTCTCCCTCTTTTTTATCTCCAGCCATTGTGCACTTCCTAGATGCAAACTCAACTAAATGGTGTTGCCTCTTTTAGCATGAGGTAATTTCCTGGCTACAGGTTCCCATCAAATAATTTCTGTCGTTTCAACCAGAAACTGGAAATTTTTTGCATAGATTCCTCCCAGGCTCTACAAAGTGTTCTAAAGAGAAAAAAATAGGAAATAAATCATATTATTAGTTGTAATAATGACACTAGCAATAGTAGTAATAGTAATAGTTGTAGAAGACATAGTAGTCATAGCAGTGGTACTTAATATCATTGTAATGTAATTAATAAAAGTAATGATTTAGTAGTCTAGTCTTGTTTTCATTGAATTTTGGGATGTAATTCAATGGGAAGAGGGTCAGATCCTAAAAAAGCCAAGGTTATCCTACCAACCAAAAAAAAAAAAAAACAAAAAACCCCAAACAACAACGAATCAGTATAGGATTAAATAGTCCTCCCCTTTCCACTCCAACTAAACAAAACCCAGGAAAGATTAGGAAGCTATACAGGAGATAGACAAGCAAGACCCAGGCAGAGGTTAAAAAGCAAACAAAGCTACATGCATAGCACTGGGTGATGCCTCTATTCACATCAGCAGGGGAATCTCCACCTTAGCAGTCTTACCAACGGGAGTGAAGGACTCCATGCACAGTTCCTCTGAAAGAATTAAAATGTGCCTCATATTTCACCTCTTTGCTCAGTGATTTACACTTTGATGCTGCACTGAGGTGTTAGGCGCTCCTACATATCTGCTCAGGCTCCCATCCATCCCTCCATGTGAGCATGGGAAGCTCTCAGATCCATGCGAGGAGACAATGTTTCCATTCAGGCAGTTAACTCTCCTTCTTTGGCATTCAGGGTGGAGGTTGCTGCACACAGATAAGTCAACACACTGGGCTTGAACTTTCAAATCCCACCAAACACATCTTTCTTTTTACAGCAGGCCAAGTCAGAGCCCACAAGAGCCAAAGCTGGACCATATCATACCCTGTCAAAGGCCAGGAAAAGAGCCCCACAGGCAGTCCTTGCTCACACCGTACCATGTTCAGCATAGTTTTCAGGAAGTTAGACTAAGCAGGGCAGCACTGCCAATGGAGCTAGACTTAATCATGCACTCCTGATTAAAGAAGCCCAAAAACAGACTTGTCCACATGCACTCAACAGCTGCCTCCTCTGATCCTATTATCAGTCACAAAATTTTCTGGTTTACATTTATATTTTCACAGGAACGGCATAACAAAATGTAAATCCCCATGGAATTACCAGGTCATTTAAAGAAATGGAAGGGAAGGGAAAAAAAAAACCCAAAAACAGACTTGTCTGCTTGTTCCTCCATCTCACCATAGCCTACCATTAAAAACTGATTGTTCCTTTGTAGATAGTCGACTACTTCCAGTCCTGACATGTGCAATTGCTTTCTGGTGTCCCACCCAACAAAGCACAGTGTGAAAGGATGTACACATAAAAGCTAAGCATTGGTACCAGGCTGCAAGGGAGCTGAAGTCAATATCAGCAAAACATACAAAAAAGGACAATTTATAATGGAAGTAAAGGGGGACAGAGGGGAGGGTGTGCAGGGGGAGGGCATAGTGTAAACATCCACGCATGAAAATATTAGATGATTCTTGTTGCACAGTGACTTGAATTCAAAGTATTTATGTGGACATTTCCATTTTTTTTCCCAAGAGGGTGCTGGGACTGGCATGGCTGTCAGAGGAGTGTGAGAAGATGCCAGCACAGGCAAGCAGTTTCCAAGGCAGAACTACAGCAATGCCTGATATTGTATTAATGTGAGTGCTGGCCATCTGGCCATTAGGGACAAGCTGCTGCCAGGGTGTCTCTCTTTTTCCATCTCATTTCAGAAGCTTTGGAGCCTGGGACTGAGACCCCTAAGGAGATTCTGGCTAAAGATCATTCCAGCATCCACTCAGATGTAGAGAAAGGGCCAGAGAGCTGATAAGGCAGGAGAATGTGCTCACACCCACACAGGGAAAAAAACAAACAAACAAAAAAAACCCANATGAGAGCAGATGAACAAGGGAATGGTTTAAACAAATAAGAGGGAGGAAGCAGGAAAAGGAAAAGAAAAACGAGGCACAGCATTCACTCAAAGGAGTCTTTAAAGGAGGAGAGAGAGGAAAAGAGAAGAAAAAGAGTAGAAAGGGTTCAATAAGGAGAAATATCTATAATTAAAGAGGCAGGGGCTATGAAAGGACTACTAGTACAATGCACCTTTTTGGATTTTAACTACTCAGGGTTAAGTAAAGGCTTTCAATCTGCCCTCTTGAATAGTACCTTGTCCCAGGAGCCTACTGAAGCCAGTGCTAGGGCTAACTGATTAGGGAATGTGGGTAGAGGTGCCAAAACTTTGTCTTGTCAAAATAAATGTTCCCCCTTATGTTTGTTTATCTGCTTTTTGATAGTCATTGGAGGTGCTTAGACTGGGATTTTTTTCCGTGTGTGAAATGAGAAGTACAAAGTTGATAGTCATCATTTTATATCGATATGGAAGGTTGCATTCCTGGAAATGTCAGTGACTTTACTGGATTGCTGCTAAATCAAAAAACTGAATGGAAGAAACTAGGGCACCTAATTCTTCTGTAAAAGAAAGCAAAACATCTCACTACAAAATAAATCTTAGATAATGGGTGAGGAAGTGTCTTGGAAGACTGAGACTACTAAAGGTTTGGTTGTGAAGCCTCATTTCCTGCAAAAGCTGCTGAAGAACCAGCATTACAGTGTGATTTCCTGAGTAAACTACTGAAAAATAGGTGTCATATGCAACTGTTATTTCTATTGCTATTATTACTATACCACTGTTGTTTGGGTCCAAGCGGATCTATGGGCAGACCTGGAAGCCTGAAAACGGGATCACTTCTGGGATTTCCTGTTCTTCCTCATTTTACCTAATGTTTCTCTGGTGGCATTTAAGGATGCTTTTCAAGAAGATGCTTCTGGCATGAAAACTCTACATGCATTAACTCTACACAAAGGAGACTGAGTCCATCTCTGGATCATGCCAAAGTGGGAGGGGGAATCTGAACTGCAACGTGAGACAAAGAACACTCAGGTCTGAGTGGTGAGTCTGGTGTGGGTCTCACAGTTTGGGGCTACTAGTAGCTGCAGATGACATGGATGACAAGAGAAGTGAGTTGGGAGAATGTTTTTCACTGACATGGGGTCTCCCACATCAGGAGACCCAATCCAGGAGTGGTCAAAAAGAATACTAGAATTCTGTGGGGGATTTGGGTTAAGCTGGTTGGGCAAACCAAAACCAGAACCCAAGTATTTGCTGCTCAGTGGAGTTAAAGATGAGAAATCAAGGCATTCTCCCTGAAGATCACATGGGGAAGTGCAATCTTCCTCCACCTCTGAGAAACCTGGGGCTGCTAGCTCTTCCCCAGGGAAGTGATTTGGCTCACAGCCTGTCCTGGAGCAGAAGGATAGGGGATCCGTATATGGCTCAGAAAGGTGATGGTCAACAGAAGGCTTCCTTGGGACACCACCGGCACAGGGGCACCCACAGTGCTTCTGGTCATTCTGAGGACACCAAGCAACCACTACTGCTCTGTGGCAGCAGTCACTCAGCTGGAGTTTGGATACAGCTTACGTACTTCTTTTGCCAGGAGCGCATGCTCTTGCAACTGTGGAGGAGATGTCTGTCTCTCTCACCTCATCCACTTGAGATAGTGGAGAGAAGTAGCACAGTAAGGAGAAGAAATGAGATGGAGACAGAACTGTGGGAATTCAGATCAGGATACAGCCAGCATATGCCAAAACAGGAGTTTGCAATGGGCATTTCACAAAGAAGCAAACCTGGAGATGGTCGTGAGATTCTAACAGTGTGATTTTGTCATCTTGGCTGGGCAGACAAATGATGACACAGAAGTCAGCAACAAAGTTTCCCACAGAGTCAGTTGCATCAGGTTCACAGCACAGGAGGAAAATGAAGATCATTCTGCAGGAAAGCACAAGCCTATGTATCACAAGAAGTTAAGGCTAGCTTTTCAATATTTACACTCTCTGATTACAATATTCCCTGTTAGGAAAACAACTAGCTAACAATAATGGATAGCATGTCTTGTCTTGGATTTGATTTTACCCTGTCCGGTGAAGGCCAAAAAACTATGAAAGACTTACTATTTAGAAATAATATAATTCACACTCACAAAAATCAATCCTCATGCAAACATTTCCAATTAAATATGACCTTGTTCATCAAATGCACTTTAACATTAGAGCCTAACCTTGGCATGTCCTGATAAACTAAGTTCTTCAAAAACTAAAGGTTCTCACTGCCTTTCAGGACCAGCCCTTAACCTTAGTCTCTCCTTAATGTTCATATGGAACTTTCTTCTCTTACTAGGCTTATTTTTGTTTTTAACCAAGAGCCAATTAGACAGATTTTGAATAAGGTTGGAGGGCTTTTTGTTCAAATGAGAAATTTTTAGTCCCTTGAAGTGTAATGGGTTTTCAATAGAAATCCTCTCCTGCTGTGCATTGATCAGCTATTGATTGGTGAGGGTTTAAACTAAATTATCACTGACAAATAAAAGACTTTCAGGATGAAGGAACTGAGCTGAGCACAGTGTTATATGAAAAGTAAGCCAGTCCTTTGTGATGGAATCGAAAGACCCTGGCCACTCTTGAAGAAAAAAAAAATGTTAATTGAAAAATTCCTTAAATAGGTAACAGCTCTGAAAGTCTGCTTTACATAAAAGATATGAAATCACAATCAGCCAACAGAGAGAAAAGGATCCTGCAGCTCAAGTGGTTTTTCCTCTCTAAATAGTGCTGATTACTTTCCTATTCATGGATGACATAGAGTGATGGAAATTAGTCATTTGAGAAGAAAGGACTAATGACAGCTGAACTTGTGGGCAGTGGGGGAAGTTTGACAATTGGCTCCTCAAGACAGCAAGTTAAAACAAAATAACTTCCTATTGGGTGGAAAGGTTTATCCCAAACCTAGCAGGAAAACAAATACACAAGCTTGGTTAGGCTTCAAAAGATCTGGTTTTTAATTTTTACTTTCACTAGTAATCACACAAGTTTCAAACTTCATCAAAAGAGCAATGGAAGAGAATTGTGTTCACCACGCACAATTGGCTATTAATAAAAAGAAGCTCCCAAACAAGCCTTTTCGTTTACAATTTGGAAATTAAAAGACTGGATCTTGCTGATCATCTGAGGCAGGTGTGGGAGGTCAGAGCTCCATCCAGATGTTGGAATTTCAGTCAAAGATCTAATCTACAGAGGCACTAAAAAGCTTTTGGTAACAACACCTGAACACAATCTTTAAGTTAGAAGGGAGGTCGGTATTCTTCAAGTCAGGCCAGATCTTTAAGAAGCTACCTCTTGAGCCCTGTATCTCAACATATGAAGCTCTGCAGAATCAGACAGGATTGCACTTTGCTAGAATCACAGTGCACCCTGCTAGAGTCATAGAGCACTGCAGTGCAGTTTTCCCCAAGGTCTCCAAAGCGGCATCCCCATATATCCCTGCTGGAGCACAGAGATGTCTTGCTTTGGCCACATCTGTGCCTTGATTCGACTCCATCTCCATGCTGCAAAGCCTACCTGCGCCACCCTGTACATGGCTCTGTCTTCTCCGCTGGGAAATGTCCTGTATGTCTTTTCATGGAACCATGTAGCATGTACTCAATACTGAACATCTGTCTTACCATGTCGAAGGGTAACATGGAATACAATAATTTAGTCAACACATTTAAGTAGGTTATTTTATTACAAGCAAAGTTATTTCAGGAGAACAAATCTATAACCATGTTTGCATGATGTCAGTACCTCAAAGTTCAGGATTCAGGAACGTTTTTTCCATTTTCTGAATAGTTGGCTCCTGGCTCCACAACTCAACATGGATTCCAAAACATCATCATTCAAATTTCAAGAAGTCAAAGATGTCAGAGCCAATAGGGTTGCTTGGTTTCTTCTAGCCAGAGGAACTGTATCTATCCAGTAAAAGCTCTCTTTGACTATGCCATTCCATAGGCATTTAGCTGCTGGTAGTTGCAAACTGAGTGCTTGCCCATATTTTGATACAAGTATTACCTCCACAAAGATCCAATTGAGCTCTGTAATATCTTCTCAGTCGAGTGGGATATCACTGCAGTAAGAGAATAAATATTTCTCTTTCATAATTTTGCCAGTATCATAAATACAGTAGCCAAAGCCAGAGCATTTGAAAGAATAATAAAATGCTTCATAAAATCCTCAGTATTGGAACTGTAAATACCTTGATTTGAGGATTTAGAAATTCAATCCTTCTCACATACCCAGCAGCCCTTTTCCAGTTCATGTCTGTTTTTTTCCCCTTCTTTTCAGTCCCACAAGGCCTGTACAAGCAGGACCACTGGAAACAAGGCTTTACACTTAGAAAAGCACATCTAGTTTTCTAGGCAGTATGTCTGCAAAGCCCTCTGTGCAAAACCTCCTTCTCCTCTTTTCCACCACTCCCCATGTTCTCTTCCCCCAGGGATGGCATTACTCTCCTTCCCACATTTCATCATAAAGAGCAACACCTGAACACAAGCATAATTGGGAAATGCTAGTGACAGTGTTCTTAAATTGAAATAAACCTAGAGATTTTAGTGAAATAGCTAGAAGATTTGGATTTAGGAGGATTACTAGGTGTTAGAGGCATTTACCAAGCCTGAAAGTTAAAGTTGAATTTTAAAGGCAATTTTCCTCATTTTACAGCACAGAAAGGAGTTTTAGTCAAAACATTGAGTGAAAGAATGTAAAACATCAGAGCTAATTGGTTAAAGGCTTAAAGCAAAGTATAATTCTAGGATGCAATGGTAATGGAACACATATTCATGATGTGTTTTGCATATGTATTAGGGAGATGTATTTAATCGAGGGGGAGAGCTGGGGTGGGGTTTTTTGCCTTTGAGTTTGACTTTTGGCACTCAGGAGGGCTAGGGGACACTTTGCTGTATGAAGTGTTCTTTTCCTAGTTCCTGAGGCCAAAAATAAACTTTTCTGTAGCTTGCAAGCAATCCTTGATCTTCAGATTTATTTCTTTAAATCAACCTTGAATGTTAATGCCCTAGAAGAGTCTTATAATTCATAATCAAAGACTGGATAGCATTCATGTGGGTAATACATGTATTTTTATCCATAAGGGTGTCTACTGCTTTTTTTATTTTTTAATTAATGTCCCAAAGCTGTGAATTTCATCAGATAATCACGTTTGCATGAGGAGAGCACAAGCTATGCTTTAAGCAAGCAAACATTCAACCAGCCTGAAGAGAATGGTTGCTGGGGAAAATGTAATTTTTTTTGATAAACAGGAGGTCAAACTGCATTTTCTAATTGTCCCATCTGGCTCACAGCTCTGTGAAACAATTTAGCATAAAAAAATCCTTCCCTTCTCTTCATTTTACATCCTTTGCCTTTTAATTGAGAGGATTCATTTTAGGAAGTAACACCTATGTTCAGTGAAATCTCCTGTTGAATACACAGAGTTCCCCCATTTTTTTTGATAAATAACTACAAGAGAAGAGTATACTGAAAAATGAAAGCTCAGTCTTCTTACTATTTCAGTAGTGATGAGTCAGTGGCTTTAGTAGGAGAAAGATCAAACCATAGACCCTGAAGCAAATGAATCGGATGATGCTGAAGATAGAAGTCCAAGAGAAGGAAAACATCTGCAGAGGAGACTGCAAATATTGTCTTCCCCTGCTATGTACAGAGTATCTACTTCATTCTTGCTCATCCCAGTATATTTATGCAACAGACAGATTAATAAATTAAATAGTGCTTTCATAATCTCCAGTCTACCCCCAGCATATGGATACAATATGTTACAAATCCTAACTCAATCACTAGGATGAATTTTAGACTCAGAATTAAAAGAAAAAACCTCGAATGAGGCAGTAGAAGTTTATCAACAAGTTAGCAAATATCTACCAAATCATGTGAAGTATAACCTAGTAGTGTTATTGAAAGACCCGATTTGACACACAATTTTTTTCCGGGTTCTGTTATTTCCCTAGAAAACCAGTGCTTTGGGTGGTCAGGAAAGTCCACTGACCTGGAAAATCAGAATGTGAGGGTGGGTGCTATGGTGGGTGTTTTCCCAGAATACTCTGCACAAACCAGAGTTTAGAAAAAGAAATTCAATAAAGGGAAGTCAGCTTTCACCTCTCCCTCACCTTGAATTTCAGAACCTACATTTTATGTGTCTAAGTTTCAGATTACAACCACCTAACTGTCAGACTTTAGCATCTGACACAACATGCCTACTGGGCATGTTTTTCAGACTCCACTAACTCATGGGGAAATGAAAAATAATTTGTTTAACCATTCGCACTACTCCTTTGATGTGGGCATAATGAAAATGTCTATTTCACAACAGAGAAAACTGAGGAATGGAAAAAGTATCACCTACCTAAGGTAAGGAAACCAGCATCACAGACAGTGCTAGAATGCAGATCCTCTAATTACTTGACTGTGTTCTCTTAATTGCCAAATAAACCCACAACCCTAGCAGTGGAATGATTATGCCGTCATCACCATCCTGTTTACTCAACAATTCAGTAATAGAGCAATGACTAGAGGAAAATGTATTTTGGTGTTGAAAAATTATCACAGAGGTTTGACAAGTCCTCACACAGAGACCTGTAACAAGTTCAAACCACTCTTAAAATAAAACTAAAATCTGAAAGAAGCTTCTGAAAAGGAATCTGTGTCACTTTCTGAAATGAACTGTTCATTTACATTCCTCTAATGATCTGACTGTATTGAACCCAATGCACTGAGCAACCCATGCAAGAAAGCTCATTTACACTTTCAATTTTGTTTTTCCAAAGGAGCTGTATTATTTACCTCCTCATTTCCTTTGGAGCATTTACAACAGCAGCTATAAGCTAAATCTTTCAAGCAATAGATGGAAGATGAAAGGTGACCAAATATATTCAAGCGGATAATAAACAGAGAGCATTTGTAGGTGAAAACAACCAGCTTGGCACGAGAGAGAGAGAGAGAGAGAGAGAATGCAGTGGGTTTAATAGGAGGCTTTTAACATTTCCTGTTCGGGATTGGCTGGCTTATTAATGATTTAAGCACAAATTGAATTAACCAAATATTGAACATATGTTCTTTTAAACTCTCTTAAATCTACCAGAGCTTTGCAGGAGAGTGCTATACAGCCATGCTGTTCAAGTTGGGGGGGGTGCGGGGTGGGGAATGACAAGGGGGTATTGAGGGTGACTGGGTAAGTAAAACATAACCTGAAGGTGGTCAATTTAATGCTGTGTTAGTGGCCTGAACTTTCAGTTCCCAAAGGGAAAGGATGATTAATGCCACTACCAAATGTATACCCATACCTGACCCTGATCTCATCAAATCCTGCTGCCACCATCTGCTGTTTTTAATTCCTCTGCAATATTTGTATTTGCTACCTCCCTCCTACAAAGGGAGGGAGAAAAAAAAATGTTCCCTGCTTATGAATGGTGTGATCTGGTTGTACTGGCTGAACGCTGGCCAGGAGGCATCTGTTGCTTATAGTCCTGACAGCATCTGCTACTATTTCTCACTTTTCCCAGCATGCTGTGAGATATGGTTTCTCCCAAAGGTGGCCTTTGTATGCACCATTGTCAATTCCATCATTGTCTGCCACAGCCTGTTCCCACGATGCAGTGCTGGTTATAACCATGTTGCAAAACCTTTTCTTGAAGGCTATCTGTAATCTAAGATATTGTCTGATGGAGTTATGCAGTTAACCCTTTTCCTATGTATCAAATCATTAAAATAAAAGGAAACAGGCTAGACCACTTTTGGTAGAAAAACCTTAAGAGCCTGCAGTGGATGGGTAAATGAAGCAGATTTTTTTTTTTCTTTTTTTGTTAGGCTGTTTTGGACTGGAGATTTTTTGCTTTTAAAATAATGACAGTTTGGCATTAAGTCGAGATTTAAAAACAAAGACATGAAAAGCAAAAAATGTCTTAACTAGCAGTTTTAATTCCTTCAAAAATACTATAAAGGATGCATTGTTTTTTCTCCTGATTCGTGATACGGCTATTAAGCATTGTAACCAAATGTGTGTGAATGCTATTATTTATGTGTCTGATCTTTAAATACCCTCTGCTAGTGGGATACAGACTGAGACTTCTGATGGACATAGGCGTCCAAAGCTGTCATCTTGCCTTGTCCTTCTGTCAAACAGTTAGTGTGTCAAGCGCTTCTCCTGGGAACTTTGAGCATAAGAGACTGTAAGTGCAGAACGGTCCAGTCTCCAGAGAGACACTTTTAACTCATGACAATATCCTTGGTGTCAGCTCAGAATAGCCCACTATGGGGCAAGGAGAAAGAAAGCACAACAGATGTTACTAGTAAAACCAATTTTACAATTCTGTAAAGTTATTGCCCTTATGTACCTTCTGACCAAAACCCACTTAAAAGACAGCCAGGTTCCTAGCAGTTGGATTTTTAAGTCAAATATGTTCGCACAAATCTTCACATCATATCTCTCATATGAATGTGTCCTTGCCATGCCTCTTAAACAATTTGTAAAACTCTGTACTTTCAGATAATATAGTTATCACTTACATTTATATTTATCTATATCCATATAAGCAGTGTAAATATGTCTCCCTAAAATAAATAAATCACGAGTGGTATTTCATGTCCCCAATTACACTCGTGCATCTTTTACTGTCTGTGTTCCCTTTCCTTTTCAACTTTTCATTAATTTGAGGCTGCCTTTTGTAAATGGAATCATACCCAAATCCCCTCAGAGGTACTATTACTTTTGTAATAGTCAGAGTAAGCAAGGTGGCTGACTCTGGAAGCAATAGTGATGAATTAGCTGATGTTTAAAATCTGGTTTAGAGCAGACCAAAATATTGGAGAGATGGAGGGGAAAAAATAACCATGGGACTTGGAAGACTTTTAAATCGAAGCCCTTCCTCCCCAAATCTTCATCTCTCCTTCAGTTCTGAAAAACTGTCATGCAGTGCAAAAGAGCACACAGCAACAAATGAAATATCAGGGAAGCATTTACAAGACTACATTTGGTTACTGTTACACATAGCATTACTTTTATTATATTTTGCATCACCTATATTACATTTGAGGGGAGATAACGTTCCTGAAGAAAGCAAAGATTATGGTATTTAATACTTCTGTGATTCCTATTTTAAAAGGTGACTTGTGCTATTTCAACTGTTTTTACCCTGTCAGCTCTAATAAGGCCAACTGTAGTACCAACATGGAAAGAATGTAAACAACAAATACTGTACAGATGTACTGCTCTCTTTAGCACTAGTTCATCTTGCCTCCACACTTTTGGTACTTATTTAAAGTCCATTTCAGTGTTATAATAAATTTAAATGGAGACATATGATTTAAAATTGGTTTAGGTTCTCTCTGTGCATGTACAAAGGTGGGACAATAAGGGACTTCACAGACTAAGCCAGGTGTGATGTTAGATAACATATCTGCTGAGTTTCTGCTGGTTAAGACCATTTAAAATATGTTGCTGAATTCATGACCAAGGTCATCTCTGCACTCTGAAATCCTTTTTCCATAGGCAACTCCATATAAGGGTAGGAAAACCATATCAGACCAACTCATTTGCAACTTTTCTTACACTGAAATGAATGATCTTGAGGAAGCAAAGAGAGTACCTAAAGCTGGACTTCTGGACTTACAGCATTTAGTCTCCACAATGGCTGCAAAATCTGCACAGGCATATCTGCATGGAGAAATTCATTATTTGGTGGGGTTTTTTTAAAGAAGGAAGACAAAATGTGCATGTGAAGGAATCCATTTTTACAAACTGTGTGTTATCCACTTTTACAAAACTTTGTATCCATAGTCAGAAAGCAGTAAAATTATCCTAAAAGCCAGATAACGTGATGTGTGAATCATTGAGCAGGATTACAATATACAAATGCTCTGAAGGACAGATTTCAAGCTACAGATTCCTCCAAGGTTGGCTGTGGAAGCTCAACTGCTGCAAACCTACAACCATTTCTGACTCTATACTTCCCTGAGGCACCTCTGCATCCATTGCGATTTCCATTAAGATACAGGATCCTTTACTGACAGGTTTTTTGGAGGAGCTGTGTGTTTATTATTTCCTGAAACAAGATGAACCAAAATAAGACCTGCTATGAAGGGCACTATGACATTCCCAAGATCTTCAGTAAAATAAAGCAAACCCTAGGTGTGATGTAAGTAGGCAGAAACACAAAAGCACTTCTTTCAAAAGAAAGAGATTTGCACACTAATGGTATAACACTGCCTCAACAAGCCTCACTAGATATTTTTTTTCAATTTCAAGCCAACTCTAGGGACTCTGATGGTTTTCATTTTCACTGCTCCCTGCTTGTGGTCTGGCTGTGAGAAGTGAGTGCACTCAGCCTCTGTGATGGCAATCAGAGGAACAAGCCTCACCCGTGTTAGGAACCAGATCTAGCATCAGCCTGCCAGCAGCTTCCCTTAGTGAAGAGCAGCACTGGCACATTACAGACACATTTGTGTATAAATATTTTTCTGAATCAAGAAATATTGCAGGGAGGCAGCAATGGGCTTTTTCCCCTGTTGTTTCAGCAGCAGGAACAAGTATGGACAGAATTCCTTTTAGGATGGGTGTGCAGGGTATTTAGGCAAAGAGATGGTATTTAGGCAAGGAGCTGTTGTCTCTTCTGCTCCCTCCAGCATTACTGTGAGTAGATCCTTTTCTAAACTAGAAAAAAGCTTCTGCTGCATGCAGACACGTTTGGATAGGAAGCATGATCTGCTGGCTGCCCTTGTTCATCCACTCTCTATTTGGTGTTGGTTTAGCCAAGCAGCTACAGCTCCCATCCTGCAAAACAGAGACTAAAATACAGAGCAGTAGAGGCAGGAGAGGCCTGTGCTAGACCAAGAAAGGGTCAGTGGAGGAGCAGGTCATGGTCCAGGGGTGATTGATTACCCCACCTCAGCAGCAGTGTGCCACTCAGGTGCTCGGGCCAGGTCTACCAGCCATGGACAATCTCCTTCTCACTGCCTGTGAAACATCAACCCATGGTCTCCACCCAGGCATCCTGCATCCTACAGCCTCCTCTGGCCTTTCCTGGCCTTCCCTGGCCTCTCCCGGGCCTTCCTTCCCCGGCAACAGCGGGGCAGCAGCCAATGGGGCCATACCGGGTCAGGGCGGCACGGTGGCAGCCGCAGCAGTGGCGGCGGCGTGGGCCTTTGTGCGGGGTGGCAGGTGACCACGGTGGGGGAACAAAGCAGGGTCAGGGCAGGAGCCGGGTCCCTTTTCTCAGGCCCATGTTCTCCACTCCTCACAATCTGTCTGAATTTAACTTGCCATTGAGGGCCCTGCCTGTAGAAAACAGCTTTATGTCGACTAATCCAGGCAGAAGTAAGGGTAGACACAGAGACAGGTTTGAAGGCGGGGACATGGCTATTCTGCTGCCTCTTTTTTTTTACCTCCCCCTCCCTTCCTCTCTGCCTTCAGTGAAAAGTTTTCTGAATAAAAAAAAAAAAAGTGGTGACAAGATTAATCAGCCCGTGGAGCTGAAACACATGCTTGACTTAAACAACCTCTTTGCTGTTATTAACAACTGCTCCAGCATTTCTCTTGTTATGCTAATGGTACAGATTAGAGTAAAATCTATTCCTTCTTTGGTGAACAGGCCAATTGATAAAGGCCGATCTATTTTTCTCACCCGTTTTAATTCTTTTTTTCTCCAGGCACAAGTGTTTGCAGCAGCAAGAACAACAGAACATGAAAAAAAATCCTAAAAAGCAAAGTTGCACACAACAGTGACAAGCCTACATATACACTAAAATCATTAATAAATAAAGATTTATATCAGTCTCTGCTACAGCCTGGAAATAATCTCCAAGTATTGTAAGATAGGCTGACCACAAAAGACAGGAAATTCAACATAATGTCTGACGTCCTGTCTTTAACTCATTCATTTTTTTCAACTCACAGACATTAAGTGCCTGGTAAAAGAGATGTCTTTGATTAGTTCTAATACGGTTCGGGGATGAAAAACGAAGGAGAAGGGAATGTTGCTGGTAAGTCCTGGAGAGGGCAGCTTGACTCGACACCACACCATGTGCTGGAGTGTCATTTGCATGGAAGGAGACAGTCCTGTTGCCAGCACAAGTTGTAAGGCCATTGGCTCTGTAGCATTAAGGGGAGCAAGGTAGGTGTCTGCGTGTCAGTCTGGGCTTGGTGACTTGTGCCTCCTGTTTGCTTGGGCTGGACCCTAAGTGCTCTTTAGTTTTATGGTATTTCCCATCCCCAGTTTTTAAGTAGTCAAAGACTGGAACCTGTGTCACAGGTAATGGGAAAGATGACATTGTAAACTATGAGTTCGCAGTAACCAAAATACTTAAAAGCATAGTATGTCTCACATCACAGAATCACAGAATCACAGAATACTATGAGCTGGAAGGGACCCACAAGGATCATCTAGTCCAACTCACCATCTAATGCCTGTACAGAGACAGAACGCACATCCCAGGGTGGCGAACATAAACCTAGTTCCCTCACAGGCGCAAAGGCCACTCCGAGCCAGAAGGGACCCACAGGACCATCCAGCCCAACACCCCCCAGCTAGACCATGTCACTAAGCTCCTCATCCAGTCTTCTCTTAAACACCTCCAGGGTGTGAAAAACCTCTTCCTAACATTCAGTCTAAACCTCCCCTGTTGTAGCTTGAGGGCATGTCCTCTTGTTCTGGTGTCGTCAGCCTGAAAGAAGAGGTCCACACCCACCTGGCTGCAACCTCCCTTCAGGTAGTTGTAAACAGCAATGAGGTCANTGGATGTGGCACCATTCACCAACACTCTCTGAGCTCATTTGTCCAACCAATTCCTAACCCAGCATAAAGTGTTTCCATCCAGTCCATGCTCTACGAGTTTTTCCTGAAGCTTATTGACATGTCAGAGAGGAGATTTCATCAGGTAATAGACACTGAATGAGAATGAATCAACTTCCATGTGCAGCATGTGTATAATATTTATATTAAGTGTATCACTTCCTCTAGATTCTAATTGTTCCTGTTTAAATAAGTGGTTCTGCATAATCCTAAACCTACTTAAATTCTACCATTGTTTTTGCTAGTTTCTAGATTTGACCCTACCACTGTCTCTGTCTGTATACAGTCACTTCCAAAAGGTGAACTGCTGCTGCCTACCTCCTTCTTCAGCCTCCCCAGGCACACTCACAGCTGTAGATACTGTAAACTTATCCAATTTCAACATTCCATGGCCTCAGTGAGTCCGGGATCTACTTGTGATGCCTGCAGTGACACCAGGTTGATGTGCCTGTGTCCAAAGACAATAAAAACTGTCCTGGGCTCAGACTAGATTTGGAGGTCAGCACTTTGCTAGCACTAAATGTAGTTGGGCAGATTTCATAACCACATAGAGTCGAAGACCACAGGGATTGTTAGATCATCTGTTCTGACTTTCTGCATACCATATGCCATCATATTTTTCCCAGTTATTCCCATATTGAGCCTAATTACCTGTACTTGATTAAAACAGATCACCCATCCTGGTCTAATGGGAATGAAATAATAAAAAAAAGGCAGGAACTGCTTCCTCCTGTAGTTTGTGCCAGTATTTTAATGACCTTCACTCTTCAAAAAACATGTACTCCGTTTGAGTGAACCTGGCTTCAATGTCTATTTTTGCTTGATTTGGTTCTACTGAAGTAAAAAAGCCTTCCTGAACCTGACATTTTCATCTTGTGAAAGTATGCACAATTCTTCACAAGCTTTGTATCTTTATGTCTTTTGGGGGTTTTTTTTACAATATAAACTTGCTCACATTGGCAAGAGCATGCACAGAAAACAACCTCCTTGATCTTTCTGGGCTATAAAGTGAGGGTTGACTATTGTCACTTACTAATCCTGTGCAGGCACCCAAGGACTGCTTTGACCCCTTTGTCATAGCCATGCTCAGGCAGCTTTTGCACTGTGTGTGCCCATCCCCTCCAAAATTGCCGTATTTCAGGAGGCAACCCCACTTTTTCCAGGAATGGCCCACCTACTTTTCTCCAAAACAAGCACCATTTCATGGTTTTAAAGATATTTTGTTTGTCTGACACATGATCACATTGTTCCATATGTCTGCTGTATCCTCAAGCACTCTACTAATCCTTTTATGTAAATTTATATTTAGAAAGACAAGTTTTTTCCTCCAAGATGAGCAGGATGAGGCTTGCATCTGGCTGCTGTCAAGCACACTAGAAACAATCTCATTGAAAGATAATTACTCAGGAATACCTTCTTTTCCATACAGAGCAGTATCAACTATTAGTCTATTTATCACATGATCTAATGGTATTTTGAAGAACTTTAGTCCTATTTAGTGTCCTATAGTATAAATGCTTCATGAAATATGTTGTATTTTTGAAGTTGTCTTTAAAAGTTGAACTCCAAAACTCATTGAAGCAGTTGGCAGTTATTTGACAAGATTAGTTTTCTTTGATGTCATTAATAGAAAAATATTTCCATCTTCTAATTTTTTATTGATTAAAATCTTTACCAGTCTAAGCATGATTTCACCTCAGATAAAGGGTAGTCTAATTGGGTCATTGTTACTTGTATCATCCTATTTTCCCTCTTGAATATCAACATGCCATTTGCACTCTGCACAGCTGGAATATCCTTAGTACTCTGAGATTAATTTAAACTAAATGGCAACAATCTGAAGATTTGATCAGTCAGTGGTTTCTGAATTTCTGGGTATAACTTACTGATCCCTGATGTTTCAAAATACTATGAAATACCTTTTTTTCTGCATGCAAGGAATCCACCTTCACCTGGTAATATTTATATCCCATTAAGCTTTTTGTTTCTACTGTATTTTAAAATTTTCTATTCATTGTATTCAGCCAATCTAGATAGGGATTTACCGGACCTAGGCTTTCCCTTATCGATTTTCTAAATTTCATCATTTATTATATCCTTTATTATTGATTTGATCTTTGGTCACTACACATTCTTGTTTCTGACTGGTGTTTTCAGTATTTTGACAACACTTTGTTGTTTCTTCTTGTAAGTGTGTAGTTTAAGAGTGTAAACTATCACTTCTATCCAGAGAAGAGGTAAAAATGTACTGCATTTTTAGCATATCAACACGGCGATAAACTCCATAAAGGAAACCTAAGAAATCACAAACTCTATTAGTCCATGCAAAGCAGTCCTCTTTCCAAGAGGAAAGGATACCACCATGTCAGTGACTTTGATGCAGCTCCAGTCTAAAGCTGCAGGTCACATTGGCAAGAGCATGCACAGGAGTCACCAAAACTAGTTCAAGAGTTCACAGGCAGAAACATGGATGTGTGTGGCACGAGGTAGGTGTGCAGTCACAGCATCATACAATCACAGAATTTATGAGGTTGGAAAAGACCACAGAGATCATCAAGTCCAATCTATTACCTATTACTTAACCTACTGCCAACCTATTACCTAACACACTATCCCATTATCTAGATCATGTCACTAAGTACATCATCCAATCTTTTGTCAAACACCTCCAGGAGGAGTGTCTCGGTACACTATATTCATGCCGCCTGTGAGCAATGGTACTGCTCTGCTTGGCCTGATGGACATTGGCCAACCCCTGAATGAAAAACACTGTGAGGGTGAAAAGGACTACAGTAGATGCAGGGTACTGCCACTCCTTTTTATCATCCTGCAGGTAGTCTTAGTTTCCCTGGATAACTCTGTGTGAAACAAGCATAGGAGAGACAAATCCAGGCAGTTTGAGACACCTACTAGGTAAAAGAATTTGTTACTCTGCACTGAAGAAACAGATTCCCCTTTTGTACTGGGTTTTTCTGTGGCTGGGTTGCTGGCAGCAGAGGGGCTATGGGGGAGGCTTTTCTTCAAGTTGCTGGAAGCCTCCTTCATATCTGACAGAACTAATGCCAGCCAGCTCCTGGCTGGACCTACTGCTGGCCAAGGCCAGGCCAATCAGGAGAGATAGAGACGCCTCTGTGATAACATATTTAAGAAGGAAATAAAAAGTTAGAGAGAAGAAGACAATCATGACCACCAGAAAAGAGCAGTAAGAAGTTGTAACAGCAAATGCCGGCACCAAGGCCAGGACCAAAGGAGGGGGAAGAGGTGTTCCAGGCGTCTCCCTGCAGCCTGTGGTGATGACCATAGTGAAGCAGGCTCTCCCCCTGCCGCCCATGGAAAGATCACAGGGATGCAGAAGATCCACCTGTGGACCGTGGAGGAGCCCACACTAAGCAGGTGGATGCTGGAGGGAGGCTGCAACCCGCTGGAGCCCACATCAGAGCAGGGTCCCAGGAGAGACCTGTAGCCTGTGGAAAGGACGCTGGAGCAGAGCTTGTCCTGGTAGGATCTGTGTGTCGGGATGGGACCCACGCTGGAGCAACAGTGTTTGGAAGAGCTGCTGCCCCTGGGATTGGACTCATGCTGGAGAGTATCATGAAAGACTTTCTCCCGTGGGAGGGACCCCATGGAATGCAGGGGAATGGCCTCCTCCCCTGAGCGGTGGCAGAGAAACACCAACTGCCTGATTTTTCCCTACTGTTGTCCCCCCTGCCTCCTGGAGGAAAGGAGAATGTGGTATCTGTTGTAAGAGACAGAGGGATGGGGGGGAAGGTTGCCTTAAAGATGATGCTTCTCTCCTTAAGCTCTGATATTGTTAGAAATAAATTCTTTATATCCCCACCTTGGAGTTTGTTTTGCCTGTGACAGTAAAAGGTTTCTAATAGGCCTCATTTCTGCCACAGCAAAACCCTTCAGGTTTTTTTCTTTTTGTCTCTCTCCTCTTTGTATGGGAGGGGGGAAATGAGAGAGCAGCTGTTGGTGAGTCTCTGGCATCCAGTCAGAGTCAAACCACCACACCTTTACTAAAGTAAGAACTAAATAACAAAAAAAAAATAGAACAAATATTTCTGATTTTCATCCATATACCTGAAAGTCATGAGCTTTTTAAACAGGATTCCAACACCTACTTCTAACTCAAATATTTATTTTAATGAGAATTCATCTCTACACAGCACAAAACCTGTCAGTCTTACTATAGGCTACTTTTTTCCTCCCTTCCACTTGGAATATGTACAATGTAATTTTTTTCTTCTTTCAGTTTAGATGGTGAGGAGTGGTAGGAGAAAAGTGAGAGAAGAAACATTTTGGGCTCTGATGCCAAATCGCTGAGTTTGAGTTTCATGAAAACAATGCCAAATTATGGATGAGGTAATAAAGGAGCCAGGAATGCTGTCCAGGAACTCCTTGCCAAATTTTGAATAAAACCACCACCCTTGGAGAAGAAGCTATTAGATTTTAAGAAGAGTCACCACATTGTCTAGCACTAATGCCCCCTATAGCAAAAACTGCAGCCCAGCATAGTATTATTGAAGGATATGAAAACAACTACTGTTGCTAATTAATGAGGAAAGAGCAAAAGTTGCATAGTTGCTTTATTATTGTTATTGTTGATATTATTGCTACGTCTTTTTTTTCTACTACTTCAACCAGAGATAGTAATCTTCCTTTCACAGTAGATAGTCAAGAAAGCTGAACAAAACTGCAGTTTCCATTTACCAATATTCATACCATTAACTTCAGTCCACATGCCATGCAATCTCTGGTTTATCAAAAATATATTTATAGACAGAATCTGTGCCTAAAAATAAGCCAGCAAGGGAACTAAAAACAGTAATAAAGATACTTCTGTGATATGTGTACATTTTTCAGAGAATTGCACAACATCTGGCAGTAAACACTTTTCCAAGCTTTTGCTACTCCTTCATTATTTGTGTTGTGCACTGCCTTCTCTGTTGTTTATGTTTCTGTAGCATTACAAAGTCCTGTTTGTGGATCTATTTTATCTAGGCATCAGTATTTTGTTGAACAATACCAGATTTTGTGGTCTTGCAAACCAGCTACTGGTTGGAGAAGAAATGATAGAGAGTCTGGAGATTTTCTCGGTGTGGGAGTTATCAGGCTTTCTGGATCAGAGACTCGTGACAGCCATTCATATTTCTGTCAGTCATGAGGTACCTTTAGCATTCACCTTTTAGCTGAATGTACAGCAAAAGGAAGATTGTTCCATAAACCATCTCCTTGGATGACTGCTGGAATATTGCACTCAATCTGGGAAACAACTGGTTAGTCAGTATTTCATAAAAGCTCCAGGGGACAGAGTTTTTGGAATTAATTAGAACATATTAAAGAAATGCCTAGACTCTGCATCACCGTCTTAGGGTTTGGCTGCAAAAACCTTTGGAGACTGACACAAGCTCACTCTGCCCACACTCCAGGCAAGCACGGACTCCTTCCACACTAGTCAAATCCAAGTAAACTTTGTGCTAGCATCCATGCCACTGTATTAGTGCTGCATGGATACAAAGTGATTTCTCCTGCATCTCTCAACAGGACTTCTTAGCAAAGACTCAGCATCCCTCTAGCCACATCTTTCAGTATGGAGCTGACATGGGTCTAGTTAACTCACTGAACAAGCAGAGTATCACACAGCACCATATATTCTGTATATATATTCATATATATTCTGTATTCTCTTGTGTGCATGAGAGATGGTCAAAAACCACTCAAAAATCCACTGCCTGAGACCTTTAAGAAAAAAATCTTGCTGTACAATCCATCAGAAACAACCTTTTTTCTAGAATTTGTTCTAGTTAGACAAAAACAGAGAACAAAGTCTTCCAGCCTGGAAGTGAATTCTCCAGGAAAGAAGCAACAGTATTTAGTCTAGCAATTTTTCAAGGACAGAATAGTGTTCTTCCTAAGAAAAACAACTGGTAAAGCCATGGGTACCAACCCCATGCCAAGACTGTGCCAGTCTGTAGTTATCATATGCTCTTAATTAATGAGACCACTTCTGATTTAATTTGGTTTGTATAAGAATATATTATATGAATTTTCATAAATATATGTGATACTATAATCTGTATGTATATATATGTTATACATATATTTTGACTTTACAGCAGGTGTTGTCAGTGTATGACAGTCCTGTACTTAGCGCATCATTGATGCTCGGTGCAAATGTGAGTCTAGCTGCTGAGGCAAGATGCACAGAAATTGGAGGAAGCTCAAAGAAGATGGAAGAAGGTGGAACAACTTGGAGTGGTCACATTCAGAAAAGTCTTCAAATACAGTCGGGTCTCCTCTATCGCGCACCTCTGGTCTTAATCCGGATCCATGTAGCCCGACTTCCATGTTGAATGGTGGCCGCGCTGCTGCCGCTGCCCGTGCTGCCCCCACAGCCACCCGAGCCACCACTGCCGCCCATTCCTCCGCCCGTGCCGCCGCCACTGATGCCACTGTGGCTGGTCACACATGCACAGTTGTGAAACAGGTCTCCTACTTCGCTAAAAAATCCTGCCGCTAAATCTGAAGCCGCAATATGGGGGGTGCAAAGTGCAGGAGGGCCGACTGTATATGAAAAGTCTCCAGTAAAGAAGAAGAGAATAACCTGCCCTCCTTGTCCACAAGTCAGGAACTCATTCAGACATTAAGATAACTTTCTGATAGTTGTGACAATGAAGCACCCAATTAGATCACTGGGAGTGTTTACAGGATCTGTGCCACTGAAAGTCTAAAAGAATCAGATAGAAAATATCTTTCATGAAGGGAGATGAGCTTGCCTTGATGCAGTGCTATGGACTTGGAGACTTCCAAAGGTGCCTTCCAGGACTATTTTTCTGATATCTGTGTTTTCAGTATTACCACCTGAATGAAAAGGACTCACTTTCAATAAAAGTGCAAAATTTTTCCCCCAAAGAACAGAATAAGCAAACTCCGCTTTCAAGTGGTGGAAGCTTCAGAATAAGGGCTAGTGCCTGCAGACTTCTGTGGGTTAAATGAAAGTGTCTGGAGGAATTAGCTACTGCCCAGTTCCTGGTTCTCAAGCCTCACTCACGTGCTGGAAATGCAACTACAGACATGACAAAGAAGCTATTATTCCAACAAAATCAGTTATTACCAGTGATTCATATGGTAATGATGGTAGTGAGGATGATGATGATGGTGCTGCTCAACTGTAGTGAGGATGTAATAACCAGTGTTTTAGGGGACGGATTACAGGTTGAATCAAAATGAATAGTTTATCACAGATAATGAATTTTACTGGGGAATACAATCCTAGAAAAATGCCATGTTCTGAATGCCTGAAAATGACATTGATTTAAGTAGTAGGCTACCATATTTGCACTATTCACTTAGGAGAAGACAGAACGTAGCATTTTCATGTGAGATATTCTCTGCCAGGCTTTAAAAATGGGTATTAATTTCATGATCATGGTAAGGAGAGCCATTAGAGAGTCCTGTATCTTTATTGGTACAGCTTTTATAAGCTCTAAAATTTTACTAAAGTCACCTTTTATTTTTGTCCCTGACATAGGAAGAAAACAAGCTATCCACATGCTAACATAAACCTAAGATTTGAGAGCATCTTGTGAAATTCATAAAGAACAAACATTCTCATTTAGGAGAATGTTGAGGCTCCTGTTGTTACAATGGAACTAAAACACAAGAAACTTAAACACAAATCAAAGAATAAATGGAGAAGGTCTGGAACAGTATATTATCACTAAAAACTTTGTTATGCATATTCATTTCCCAACACATCCTTTTTTCTGACCAAAAAAAAGGGTTAGAAACTTCATTTATGCGTTGTAGGGGATGGCTAAGGAAAACAATGCTGTGATAAGATAAAGAGTTGTCCATGTTTTAAAAAATAGATAGAGACATTTCAGATTCAAGAGAACATTATTCACTAAAAGAAAGAGATCTGGGCTACTAGCATATCTCCTTTCCCCTTCATTTAATTTCTCCTTTTATAGTTTGCATGTTGAATTCTCTGGAAGACTGGTCCTGATTCTTGTTCATGCTGTTTTCCTATCAGTTGCTGATTTCAAACTAGGCTCTGCTTTACTTCACCAAGTGTCCTTGAAATTCAAAAAGCTGCAGAAATGCTGAAATCAATACATGCTTCTTGAAGGATAGATCTTTTGTAACACAAAGGGGAGAATGACTAATAGATTATTGGAGCCTTAACAAAACCTGAACAGATCCCCATATGGCACATTGCAATTAAAAGAGTAGCGGATGGATTTACAATTTTTTGGGTGGAGAAGAGAAAAAGGAAAAGAAGCATTTTGAACAAGAAAATGAGTGAGATTGAGACAGAGGTGGTGTGTGACCATACACCAGATAGAAACCCTTCTTTCTGAGCCTTTCATCTCCGGGTCACTGGTTCCAATCGAGCCTAGGTCGATAGCGAACAGAAATCATTTTAATCTGATGGCTCTTTGCTGACCTATGTGAAATGAACTGGTTGTGTCAGTCCACTTCCCAGCTGACAGTTCTCCCCATCATCAAGGCCATTGCTACAGGTGGCAGTAATTGGTGCTTTTCTGAGGCCAGCTCAGTTAAAAGGCTGAAGAATGGAAAAATCAGTAGGGCTGAACCACCTCCTTCTCTTGTTCAGCTGCTCCCTTAAGGTGAGTAGTGGGACATGCTGAGGGAAGTTGGCACTGCTGTGGCCAGCACCACATCTGCTCTTTGAGCCAACAAAGGACTTAGAGGCAAAGAGTCTTTACCACTTCAGAGTCCTCTGAAGTGGTAAAGACTTCTTGTGAAAGTAGATTTCTTGGGGAGACTGTGGGACAGTAAGGCCCCAGGCCTGCAGTACCCTTCAGGTGGATACCATTGTTTGTTGGTGGCCCTAGGGAAGGATGTTGATGCACTAACAGGGCTCTGAAAGGACCCGCTAGGCTATGAAGCCCAGTCCCCAAGGCCTGATGGTCTATAGGACAATTCTGCCTGCAAAACAGGAGCAAGGAGACCTAAGTCAAACTTTCACTGACATCAGTGAAAGGACATCAGCACTCAACCACATGCAGATAGGTCCAAAATATTTAAACAGCATTTTCAGAGAAAGTGAGTTTTCAATGAAAAAACTCGTGTGAGAGGGAACCTGAGAAAGTGAGCTGGATCTTAAATGTTAAAATAATAAAGGAAGAAATAAAATATGAACTTTGGGAGATTAATAAAAAATAATACCCTGGAGAGGACAGTTTTAAACTTTAATTTTATAAGTGTTTCTCTGAGCAGCTGATACCTCCTCTGTTGTGTGGAGATAATGTATTATTAAGAGGATATTATGAGGAGGACTTTCAATTACACTTTAAGCCACAGCCAGCTACCCAGTGTTCCTCAGATGCCTCCTGGAAACACTGATTTTTGTCATGGGGCATCAGAGATGCCTGGATAGTCTGGCTAACTGGGGCACCACCAGATGCTCCAAAGCCTCCCCACATGGTGCTGGCCAGTGACATTTTCTACAAGGTAAATCTGTGTCTCCCTGACGGCAGACAAGGGAGAAAGTGTTGAAAGGTGTCAGAACTGCCAACAAACCTGTGAATCAAAACCTCGTGAAGAATGAAAAATCATCTTTCCCTTTCAGAACACACAGAACTATAAGAGGGTGAGGTCCCATCTGGTACTCTCCAGGTGGAAGTGACATGCTGCAAGTGACATCTGAATGAACTGGTCCCAACACTGCATTTCACAAGAAGATTATGTGATAGTATAACTGTGAGACATAGGTACATGAAATAGGGAGACAAGGAAGGAAAGAAGTCTGAAAAGATCAGGAGGAACCTATGCTTTGCATGTCATGCCTTGTGAGAGTAAATGTATCATACATGCTTCTCTCACCAATACAAAAATGTCCTTTTTAGCATCCACGTCAACCATCACTGTTACTTGGCAGACTGGGCACTAAGGGAAGTAACATCTCAATTCTCAGAGTATATTCAACAAAAAAACATGATCATCCCTCATGTGGTGCCCTTCTGAGCTCCCACCACTCCCTTTCCATCATCAGATGGACCATAGCTAGAGGCAATCTGTGTGGAAGGCCAGCAGTGGTCCTCACGGTCTGAAGAGTGGGAATAATCAGGGTGTCTCCAAAATCTACTATTGCCTTACTGCTAGCTGAAACTATTTGGAAGGCCATAGGAAGAGGTAATGGTCTAACAGGCACTGGTCCCACCTCATCCTGAAGAAAATTAAGAACAAGCACTTAGAGGATTGCAAATGAGAGGTGCATATTATAGCAACTAAGCTAGCTGGTCTTTGATTGGAGTGTTGTACTCCCTAGGATCCTTTCTCTGTTTAAACAAAGTTAAGCTTACTTTGCTGAGAGATTTACCAGTAGGATAGGGACAAGGTTAATTTCGCTGCCAATGATAAAGAGTTGGCTTCCGGCTCGGAGTGGCCTGCTAGACTGTGAGGGATCTAGGTTGGTGTTGTGCTCTGGGATGTGCTCTCGATCTCTGTACGGGTGTTAGGTGGTGAGTTGGACTAGATGATCCTTGTGGGTCCCTTCCAACTCATAATATTCTGTGATTCTGTGATTCTGTGAATTAATGTCCTGCCACAGGCGAGGAAGAGAGGTGGCAGAGCTGGGATGCAAAGTTTATGGGATAAGCCTATCTCCACAGTAAGCTGTGAGATACGTACAACGAATCTGCTCTGTATCGTGACTTCTCCTTCACGACCTCGCCCATTTGCGAAGAAATTTTTTCGCAAATATGATTTAGCGGTCTGCCAGCCCAGCTGCCTGACGCATGCGCAGTTTGACTCTCCTCTGCCGAGAGGCGGTGCCGCAGTGCCTGTGGGGCGGGACTCACCCCGCCCTGCGGGGAGGGGGCTCATAATGGCAGCACTGTGCCCCCGGTCCCTGAACGGGGAGACAGCAGTCCCGAAGTGATGCAAGCTGTTTTGTGATGCAAGCTGTGTGCTGGGAGGGCAGCAGTCCCGCGCCAGCGGGCGGCTCCAGCGCGCGCCGGCAGCAGGCTCCCCCGCCATAAGTGCACGGAGTGTTGCAGTGTTGCAAAGTTAAGGTTTTTCCAGACTCCAAGAATGCTGAACAGAGCCCCTTACCTGCTGCGGAGGCAGGGCGAGCATGTGCGGGCTGGCACGGCTCCCCCGGAATCGGCGTGAGCACCGGGGTCAGACCAGGGGGCTGGAGGGGGAGTGGCGCGGGGTTTGGGCTGCGGTCACAGCAGCTACGCCGAAACGGTTCCTTTTGCTGGCCTGTGCCGAGACGGACTACGGGAAGGAGCAAAGAATTGTCCGCAGAGCTCCAGAGTTCTGGGGGATGGAGCAATGGGCATGGCCTGCATGCATATTAATGACCTGCAGTTCTTTGCAAAATTAATGTTTCGCGAGGCCTTTGGCCTGTCCCTTTCCTCACGATGGAGGGGGTATAACTGTATAAGGTTTGTGATTCAAAGAAGGGTGAGGATTCATATTAAAAGGAATGTCATTCATATCGCATCAAAAGGTAAAATAAAGTATACACATGTGTTATATGATAGCCTTCATCTCTCAGAATACAAAGCAGAACAAAACGTTCAGGGACAGTTAGAAACATAATTCAGAGGTGCATGGCACCTGTGAGGTTTCTGATCTTCCTCTGACTTATGTGATCTTTTCATAAATTAGATCAATACTGGGATAAAAAAGCTGCAAATGCTGTTTCAGTTGGACACAGAAGTTTTCACAGTGGCTCAGACTTCTGGTACATTTAATTCAGTACCCCAGTGGAGTCAACTGCACATGCTTCTTCAGAAGCTGTCATGCCACTGCAATAGAGAGTTCTGTAAGGATATATTTGTTTCGAGCTGTTTCTGTCTAAATACTGCAATATTACCACCTCCTCAGAATTTGGGTAAGCCTCAGTGAATATTCATAACTTGTAAGCTGTGGAGTTTAAGGCATTGGAGTTTAGCCATAATTGGGAATTACATGAGACCACCTACTTCATTAAAACAAAATGAAAGACAGAGTCAAAGCCAGGCCTGCGAAGGTAAACAGTGCATGAATTCACTGCCTCCATATTTAAAGCCTTCAAAGCCTTTCAGTTAAAATCCTTTTCCGCTCTGGATCTCAGCATGAGTCTGGCTGCGGGGAGGTTTTTTGTGGTGGCCTGTCAGCTTCCATCTCCAACACAGTGAAATTCAACTAATTGTAAGTGCACATTGCTTCAGGCATACACTGCACACTGCCACTCAGGCCATGCACACGCACTGTGACCCCCATCTACCTACTGTAGATATTCTCTCTCCCCTGCATATACACTTTACTTTTTTTGTTACTTGCAATCACTGAAAAGATGACAGACCAGAGCAAGGAGCAGAGACCCCCATTGTGTTTCTGCAAAAATCAATATGGAGGGATTTAGTCCCACAACTGCGTATGTGCTAAAAATTGCGGCAATCATTGAATTGTCCCTCCATTAATGAAAAAGTGTTGGCCAGAGAGCACAGTGTGAGGCTTAGCCTGCTTTCGGGCTTTGATCTTACCTGTCGAAGCTGACCTCACTGCCATGTCAGGCTCTCTGCATTGCAGCTGAGGATCAGAAAGCATCAAGTGAAAAAGAGGAATAGAAAAATCAGAAAGACCTCACAGCTGAAGACCCTCCATGACCCAAAATAACCTCTGTTAGTGCTAATTGTCAGTTGTTTGGTTCTGCAAGGTTCATAGGAATTATGTAGTCACAGATTACTGGCAAACTGTCTCCAGCAGGCTTTTTTTCAGCACATTCTCATTCTTCAGAAGTTATCATCTGAATTTCAAAGAAGTTTCTATTTCTGGTTTGGATATGCCAGGCTTTACTTCCATCAAAGTAGGGTTTCTTGTTTCACTCCTTAAACTAGACTCTTTTTCAACTATTTAATTTTAGCTATCAGCTTGATATCACAGATTATGAGTTACAAACTGCTTGCATGAATGGCATAATCTTCAACTGGACTCTCTTCTGAGGCGGGACAATGGAGGAGTATGTTTACCTTTCTCCTCCCCAGATTTCCTATTTTCCAGTTGGAAGGACCATTTTCGTCACTTCTGGTGCTATTAGTTAATCAGCAAACTGTTACTGCTCCAAACCATACATTTTATTCTTCTACACTTATTTTTTGTGTGCTCAGTGAGCAGCAATCACCTGCCCCACTCCACATAGCATCCTTTATCAGGTCTCCATGTCTTGGGATGCATTAAGATACAGACACACTGAGAGATCAGTGTTGTAAAGGTGTTCAGGAAGAGCATAGACCTCTCCAAAGTTCAGTGAGCTTGGCCTGGAAGCAAGGGCCTGCCCCCAGGATCCTAAAGCTCCTCTAGTAGTAGGGGAATTTTAGGGAACTTTGTGATCCAAATTTCAGAAGCTGAATGATGCTGAGTGTCTCCCCAGCAGTGAGGAACTGGGTCTCTGAATTAATCTCTCTGTGCCTCAGATTTGTTTAGTTCTTGCATGAAGTGCTGGAATGGGTCATTTCAATCCTGCCCTATACCTTTATTTCATATGTATTAGTACCTGATTATTCACTAGTGACTCAAGGTGCTACAGTTGAATAAGTCATGTAAATAAGATTAGTATTTCGTTAGATATTATCACAAATTCCAGGCTGATCCTCATAAAGTTCAGTTCTGAGCAATCTTCCTGATGTGGTTAGCTTTTTTTTTTACCGTTACTCTACTGCAGAAGTGTTTCTTGTCCTTCAAATCATCTTCTAGCCCTGCTCTCATGTTCAGTTGACCTGTGACACTCTATAATTCAGTACTGCATCAGTTACAATAACATTGAAATTCAATCACACAAGATCAACGATTTAAATAAATAATTTCAACTGCTCTAAAAGAACTCATAATCCAACAGGCTTTGACTGCCACTCACTGCTGAACCTCACCGCTTATGCTCACCTAATTATGCAACACTTATTTCCCAAGCCATTGCACCTGAAGTGCTGTTTATACCGTACTTAGAGTGCTGTGTGCTCTCTGAAGGGCTGTTTTCCATCTCTGTGAGGTTGCCACGTGGTTCCTGATAGAAGTGATCCAACTGATATTTCTACTAGGTTTTGGAGGGAATAACTGACATGCTGATGTTCAGGGATGCATCCACAACACTGCAAGATGTACAACTGCAACAATTCCCTTTTTGGAGATGGGAAATTGGAGCAAAGCAATTGCAAAATGGAGCACAATCTTGTCCTCATTTCAGTGTGAGAACTATGATCCAGAAGTACCAGATCCCTCCCTGACTCTGAGAACACCCTTCTCCAAAAATAAACGTTAGTCATGGGAGCTCCAAGCAAGATAGTACCTGCCGCTACCTCTGTCAGAAATTCATTTGTTAAAGATAAGAGAGTCTCAAAAATATTTGAAGGAGGAACTCCATTTCTTCAAATAAATTTTAAAAATCTTAGTGGAATTCATAGGAAGAAACAGAATATGGTGATGTGTGTGGTGTATGTGTGCATTTATGTGAGATATAGATATGGGTACAGATACAAACATATACATGTAGATAAAAATACATATATAGATACATGATCCCTCCCTAACTGAAGTATTTTCATTAGTTTTATTGCTTCATTTCTTTATTTATAGGTGTTTTGATACATAATTTTTTTTAAGTCCTTCTGGATAGTGAAGTCGAGGGTGTCTTTTTTCTTGAACCTTTTGCTGTTGATATGGAGTGTACTGTATTTATCTAACAGAGCAAAAACCACCTCTGCACATACAGACAGAAGAAATTAGTCTGCCAGTGAATAAGTGAATATTTGTTTTGAGGACTTAAATGCTAGGATGCTATGACTTTTCACTGATCTTCTGCAAGACCTAAGTTTCTTCCACAAGGTTTCAGAAGGAAAAAGATGGCACCATAGCAAACTATGTATGCCTCTTCTCATTTGGCCTTAAATGTCTTACCCATTTGAACTCGCATTTCCGAGAGAGTTAAGGCTCCTTCTTTTAAAGAAGACTCTAGGTCTATCGTATCAAATGAGTTGTCTCACCTCACCCGCCTTGTGGGCAAAGAGCCAGTCTCTAACACCAAAGGGAAATGCAGGAAGCACAGCCCAAAGGAATGAAGAAAATAAATTGTGAGTCCTCACATATCCTTCCTTACACAGGTCCTAAAGAAAGGTCAGCCTCACTGTTCTTGCAGGTTTCTTGGAGTCCTCTGTATTGTCTCCTGCCTTGCCACTGATTTCTGAAAAAGGATATTAAATGTTACTAACCAGGAAACTCTCAGAGGATGTCTTTTTCTAACAGCTGAACCAGTGCAGGGGAGCAAATGGCTTTCCACACTTTGAATTCACAAATCTTCTGCCTATGGTGAAGCCTGGATTTTCCCTTGAGCATTTTGGATATGAAGGCAAAGCATTTTTTCACATTAGGGCATATTCACTTTCCCGTTCTCCCCTGCAGTTGCCCAATGGTTTCTCTGAGAATTCAGAAGTGCCTAAAATAATTACTAATATGGTTGATTTTTGTCTTGTTGACATTAAGTGATAGTCATAAATAAGCTAAGACTGAGTGCTTTATGTTGTACCTTTCTCTTGCAGCTTAAAGATATTTTTTATCTCTCTCTTCCCTGTCATGTTTCCTCTAAGACATCCATACAGTACAACACTAACAATTACTCCCCCACTCCTCTATTCCTAATATTAATAGGCAGTAATGGCTGAGGTATAAGGATTGTCTTTAAAGAGTTACTGACAAGTCCAAAGGAGTTGTTGGTTTGAGGTGTAGCAGAAAAATTGTTAACCTTCAGCTAGTCACTCAAGAGGCTTCAATGTCCAGGAAATGTCCACTCTGCAGACGTTCTTGCTGTTATGATGAAAAGTGTTATATAAAAACATAGTATAATTTTGAAGTGGGAAGAGGGGGGGAAATTGTTTTTTCTGAAAGTAAGTGACCTCTAAATTTTATTTGGTTTTGATTTCCTTTTCCTAACAGTAATAAACATAAGCGGAATGAACACGGGGTTGTTTTAAACCATTCCTTCCCTCATAAGTAACTCAGTTTGTACAGGCAAGAGGGGGTTTTGGGTGGTGGTTTTTTTGTTTCTCTGAATACTGTTTATTTAAGTAATTGTTGGCTCTTTTCCTGTCCTTTGTTGACCCCAGGAAACAACTTTTTTTTATGTGTTTCCATTCTGGGATTTCTATTATCTACTGACTTGAGCTGGGTATACCTCACTGAGCAGGCCCAAAAGAGAAGGAGAAAACTGGTTACTCTTGAACTAAAGTCAACTTGTCTTCCAATTTGAGGCCCAAGAAAACCATTATTTGAATCAAAGCACTTAGAAGGTAGTTCACAAGTCTACTTCCTAAGAACTAACCAGGATGCAATGTTATCACCTTCATGAAGTTAAAGGAGGTGTTTTTACGATTTAGTGGAAAGAAGCCATGCTGTTAATTAGTCACATTTATTTGACAAAAAAGTGGGGGAGGGTGAAAAGGGGAAAGGAAGTTGGGAAAGCTAAACAGAACAGAAGGGAAAAAATCTTTATGATGAGGTGCTTGGCAGGATGAAGGAACAAAAGGAAGGCTTTCTGCCTGTCTCCTGATATTTTCCAACTCAGCAAAAAAATCCATTGTGCAGCTTAAGGGGGGAAAAAATGTTAAAGTTGAAAGCTTAGTGTGTGAAAGCAACTGCTCAACCATTGTGTAATATGGGCTAATGTAATGTCACTGTTTCCCCATGTTGTAAGTTGCAATTTTTGTTCCAGTTGCTGTGGTCAATGTTATCGTTTTCACTTTTCAAAAGGGGGCAAGAGAGTGCATAGAGATGGTATTTCTTTTTACGCCTACCTCCCCTTCCTCACTCTGAAACAAATACTTCTGTTAGGACATATCAGTGCTGACCAGATGTCACTGACTTTTTTTTCTTTCTTTTTTTTAACTTTTTTTTTTTTTTGCATGTGTCCCTTAACAGCTGGCAAGACTATCAGCTCAGATTATTCACCACAAGCACACTCTTTCTGTTTGTCTCCAGATAAAAGGATTTGAAATCCTGGTTGTCAGAAGGGGATGCTGAAAACTGTGGAATGGATTTCTTTGGATAGAGGGAATACTTCTTTAAGAGTTGTAAACCAGATGAGGATGATCAGGACTAGCACACAAAACCAAAGAGATCCATCAGGGTTGTCAGTTACATGTTCTCAGAAAATGTTTTAGCCCGGGATGGTTTTTTGGAACCACTGTGGAGTGGATTGTTAATAGCAATCAGTAATTCTAAATGTAGAAACACTTTTTGTTCTGATCCTGTAAGCTGAAAAAAATTTAAGCTTAGATGTGCTTACGGATGAGAAATACATCAGGTGGATGCTAGATAGAGGTCACTGTGAATGGATGCTCTAGAATTGCTTGGTACCCTAACCATACATCTTTCCTACCTTGACCCACAATCTCTACATCTTGCAAAGGGGCTGAGAGCACAAGACAGTGCTAGGTCTGCAGTGGGACCACACAGCCCTGTTGTCAGAGGGGTCAGGAGGAGCCAGTGGCACTACACCTAGAAAAACACTCGGTGAGTACCATGCTGCATAGTGCAACAGGGGCTGATTCATCCTCAGAGATCCTAAGCTCATAGCCTTTGTTACCAATGTCAGTGAGGACCATTACCTTCTGCCTACTATAACCTTCTCCTGTTCCCATCATATTTAGAGCTATATCTGCTTTTCAAACTGTCATAGGTAACTGGTGTTGTACAAACCAGCACTGTGTTCTCCCACAGCTATGGCTCTGTTGCAAAGTAAGTGTGTTTTCCTTATGTGGTAGCTAGGCACATGGAAGTCATGGGATGATATAATAATTTTTAACATTATATTCTGATGAGTGAAAAAAATAAAATTAGATGAAGATAACTCAGAGTTTCTGAATGCTCACAGATGGTGTGGATACAAATCAAAACTTTTCAGCTGTCTGTGAACCAGAATGAACCATTGTGGTTATTTCATACTGTATCTTGTCTTTGGCAGTGGTTTTAAGTAATCATTTTAAAAGAAAGAGTCAAAGAACCTTGATGAACAGTAAAGGCAGAAACTAGCCTGGGAAGGGTATATAACACACAATGTATGGTATGGTAATGTTATTCTTCAGGAAGTTAAGGCTTGTATTCTATTACTTATCAGCTCTACTGTTGTTGTAGAGTTCCTCACTATTAACAGGAACAAGAATGCTCTTCTAAAACATGTCAAGCTCTTGAAATTGTTCTTAAGTTGTTCATAGGTGGTAACTTCCAATGGTGAACTACATGTTGTGTTTCAAGTCCTCCTATTTTTGTCTTTTCCAGAAAGCAAGTAGAAGCTGATTCACTGTTCCATGTGTTATCTTGCTCAATATTTACCTACCCTTTTGTGAGGAAACCCTAGCATTTTACCATGACATGGATGCCTTTCCATATGCTTCATCACCTCCATTAGTCTCTGCAGTCTATTCATTTATGCACCAATCTGTTTTGAAATGCAGAGATGGGAACAAACTGCGAATTCTGTCCACTTCAGGAGGCAGAGAGATGGGGCTCTAGACTACTGTAAAGGCAGTCTTGGGTCACCTAGATTTTTCCAAGAAATTTTGTCTCCATCTGAGTCAATAGCAACATTACCATTGATTTCAGAGGGGCCAGGATAGCAGTCCCTGTGCCTCCATTCTTGTGCTAAAAATGAGATATTACGGTACTCACCATTGTTTCTGAAGTGGTTTTAGATAGATGTAAAACTAAATTATTAAATAGGAATTAATTATAATTATTACCGTATTTTCCATATTGTTTTCCATCACACTATTTTGTCTGCTTCTCTGATGGCCCCAAGGCACAAAGCAGATGTTTTCACTGAGCTGTCCTCAGTGACTTTTATATTACTTGATCGTTAAAAAATGGCAACAGTGCCAGTCTTTCTTGTGACATTCAATCTCATCATCCTTCATATGCTTATTAAAAACAACTTCAGGACCATATATACGCAGCATTGGAACAACCATCTCCAGATACCTCCAGTAAAAACAGAGGGACATGGAGAGGTAAAGGGTGGAAAAGGAGGGCAAACAGATTTTCTCTTGAGAGAAAACAATAAGGAAATGGACAGGAAGAAAGAAATTAAAGAACACAAGTATTTTGTACAATTGAGAAGCCATATAGTTTGGATTTTCCTCAATTATTAATGGCCTGAATCTCAAATATTAATTTAGCTTGATTCTTGAATCTCTTTTGCCTTAGAAATAGTTGGGCAATCCATTATTATAAAAAGGATAAAACATTCCTCAAATGTCTTATAATGACTTGCAATAGAGCATTACTGAAAACTTCTGATTCCCCCAAGAGAAAACCTATTTTAAAAAAGACAAGTCATTAATCAGTAACAGCTGCTCCCAGCACCTGTTATTTATTCCAGTCATTAACACTTCCTTTAGTATTTCTGACAGAGATTGGTATATTTTTTTGACTGATAGAAAAGTAATCTTTGGAACATCCCCAGAACTTGGTAGCTACATTTGATCTACATGTGTTTACGGCTTACCCAGCATGGTATCGCAGCTTTTCTTTTTCAGTTTTGGGTTCTTTCTTTATTTCAGATGCAGGTGTAAAAAGCACTGAATATCCTATATCTTTTGCTGAATACTTGTGCAGCCTCTAATTTTTTGTGTGCCCTGAGTAGTTGGTCACAAGGACAGAAGCACCCAGGGACTATAGGGCATGTACATGTGCCAAGGGATTCCAACCAACACAGCCCCCCACAGTGGCTAATTCTCACTGAGGCAAATGGAAATTCAGTGGGCTTACAAACGGGGGTTTCATCCCGTTTCATCCCATCTCCCTGCCCAGATCAAGTCCAGCCAGGAGCCTCCAGAGCTGTGCCTTCCCCCACCCTACTCCTGTCTGGAGGAGCAGGGTTCCCCAGGTAAACCTGCAGCCTGCCTTACCTCTTCCTGTAACAGCCCATGGCTGCCTCTTGCTCTTTCCCCGCTCAATGCAGGAGGCATCCAAAACTCCCCTGGCATAACAGAAGAAAGCAGAGGAAGTAAAACAGCAATAAGCATTGCTTAGAGGCATATTTCCTTTATATCCATTCCTCATAGGCTTCCAGCACCAAGGCTAGTTGTAGGAAGTCACAATCATCCAAAACCCTCCTGTGCATGTGCAGAAGCAGACTCTGAAAGTTAACCACCTCTGGCAAGCCTGGTTTAAAAACCTTATGGTAAACATTAATATACAACTTAAAATAAATATAAAAGATTTGTAGAGGTGGCATTTGGTGATATGATTTAGTGGTAGCCTTGTCAGTGCTGGGCTATCAGTTAGACGTGATATTAAGGGTCTTTTCCAACATAAAGGACTATGATTCTGTATTTCTGTCTATAGTTAAACATAGCAGCAGTGAAGAAATGCAAGCATATATGTAATAGTGCTGCACTTTATTTCTTTTTTCTTTTTCTAGCACTCTCTTTTTGCCCAATCTGTTTCATGCTTATTCACAGTCAAAACACTGAGATTTGTAGTGGTTTCCTACCACCTTTTGATAATGCTTTTCATTCAAAAGCCACTGTTTTAAGACTGTTGAAGCTGTGACATTTCTGTTAGTCTTGGGGTTTATAATGTTGTTTTAGTAAAAAGTATGCATGGAGTTGGATTTAGGAGAACATTATTTCTTTAGTACAGATAGATAAAGAAAGCAGTGCATTGTATTTATCAAAAGGAAATGTCAGCACAACTTTGTAGTCTGATAATTAGATGACACAGATAAGTCTTCTGAATTTGTGTGCTTACAACTCCTATTCCAGAGAACACTTCCTGAAGTCAATCTGAAAAATTTATACAACATCACACATTTTTCAAAAAAGGAAGGGAAGGGAAGGGAAG
>WEKX01009606.1:126321-143761 GCA_013390025.1 Pitta sordida
AGGGAAGGGAAGGGAAGGGAAGGGAAGGGAAGGGAAGGGAAGGGAAGGGAAGGGAAGTATGATATATAGTCATTCCGTGTTAGTTTTTGCTCTGAACAAACCCACTCTGAGTGAGAGTAATGGGCATCTGACTTTTCCGAAGACATCCGCAACCACAGAAGCAGCAGCTGTGCCAAACCATCACCACTGTTGGACAATGGAGAATTCCACGGGTCCTTTGATTCAAACTAAGGTAAAACCAGACTGAAGTAAGAGGCTTACACTTTTCAGACAGGTGGCCTTTTTGAACACCCTTATTTGCATGGATGGAAAACCTTGAAAAGGAAAGTTTTTTAGTGCCTTTAAAAGGAAGGCACATAATTAACTGCCAAATTAACTTGGATGCAAAACTTTGATCGTGTCGATGGCCTGATCCTCCTCCATACACTTTTTATTTTAATCTATGCTTGTTGAAAACATTCTGAATTATCTATATTAATGGTAAAGTATGATACTAAAAATTCATACCTCATAACACTTTGTGCCTCATGTAATTAGTTGTTCTTGAGAATACCAGTTTTTCCTCATCAAGACTACCATTAAAAGTATTTTCTGACATATGACCAAAAATGCACTTTAGTTATACTAAATGCAACCTGCCTTGGGCCTATAAATTGCCACTTAGGGCCACAAAATAGGATAAGAGGGCAAACTTATCTTTAAAGATGTTCACATTCTAAAGCAAAAGCAGAAGTGAAATATACAACTTTTTAATCAGACAAAATTCCCAGATCAGTTCTAATTTGGGGTAAAAGAAAAAAATAAAAAAAGAGAAAGAAAGGAAGTTTGCAGATAATCTGTTGTCTGCTGGGAAACACTTTCTTGTCATTTTGCTATCTTGCTTCATGGAGAAAGCGAAACTCATAAGAGTTTTTCAAGAGGGTATTTCAGTTTACTCTAGCTAAAAAACAGTTCTGCCACTGAAAATCTCCTTTGTAAAAATATTGACTTGTAATTGTTGTGGAAAAACGTTTTTCTGGTAGGTCAGAATTCTGATTAGAAATGATCATCAACTGCCTCCAGCATGAACATCTTGGTAACAGTGGGAGTAGAAATGACTCTGCAGCACATGTCCTCCCCACATAAGGACTAGTCCGAGTTTATCTGCTATGTCCGCTCCCCCAGAAAGTGCTGTCCTCATGAAGTTCCACTTTCGTGTTATGAAAAAGAACACAGGTCATCCTGGTTTTGATCCTTTCTCCAACTCAGCCTTCACACTCTGGGATATTATCATGTGGAGATACACACAATAATTTGCTGTAAGCACTCTGTAAACACTCAGATCTTGTCTGAACAGCCGTGTGTTCTTTGAATGGTAAGCTGCACAACCAATAAAGTTGCTTTTATTAGTGCACTTTAGATAAATAAACAAGGGAAGGGAAGGTATCTGCACTAATGTACATGACCTTTCTTTCAATATAGCTGTGCCCACACTGGCCATTCAGCTGGTAGGGTTTTATGTACATTGCTAGAAAATTGCCCTGGACATATATAACGCGTGCATGGAGCAGACTTTAAAGGAAGCAGTGCCAGTTGATATAGTTGCCCCTAGCAGGTGACATGGATCAGTTACCCACACAGCTGATGCATGGCGTTCCTCATCTGCGTCAAGTAGGAAGGCATTCATAAACATGGCACTAAGATGCTCTGCATATACCTGTCCTGGGAAATTAAGCAGTTCCCTGGTCTGGTCATTGGTATGGTTGCATTGTAAGGTGGTCCCTACCAAGCTTTTGACCCCACAGTTATCAGAGACCCAGGCTTTTCCTAGGTACATAGAAGGAGCTGTCCCGCACAGGTAGTGTGGATGTAAGTAGCCAATTTGGGAGAGTAAGGCAATTTAACCCTATGGATGCAGGGCCAGAGAGCAACCCCATCAATGTTGAATTTATTGATGCAGGAGATGAGGATGCAGCAACAGAAGAAAGGAACAAGGATATATTTTCATAATAAAAAAGCCAACCAGTCACGAGGATGTTGTGACCTCCAGTCCCATTTGCCACACTTCTCTACCCCAATATCAAGCAGCAGTCACCCCATGAAAGTGGATCTGTTGTCTACCTCTTCTTCACTGAGAGCACCTGGATCAGCTCTCACATTATCACAACAGTAGGTTCCATATTTCATCTGAAAATCTGCCTTATGATGAACATTTGTTCTTTTCTGGGTAGGTAATTGATTTCTCTGATTCACGTAGAAGGTAACACAGACTCAAGAAGAAAGCCAGGTCTTAACAGCCAGGTGAAAAATGTATCTCCCAGATAGGGAAAGGAACGGAGAAGCTGCTCATTCATCTGATACAAGCAAATGCCAGGCATCAGAAAAGAATGCTTCTCAGTTTGGGATTTGGCCTAGAAATAGTTCATAGGTAATTTTCTTTGAAATAGGTGAATTTGGATGCTAGGCTGTAACAATAGGGAGGTCTCCCAGAGGCTGTCAGTAAGGAATTCCCATCTGTATAATTTCTGCAGCTTTCCTCCTTGACGCTCATATTTCCAAGCTGAGTTTAATCTATATCTCTACCTACAAAATGCTTTTGCTGTAAGAGAGACTACCACAGCACAGAGACAACTGCAGACCATGATTTCAGGTGCTGACCTGCAAGAGAAGGCTGATATCACTGTGGCTTTCCATGTTAACACTGCTGTGTGTGACATTTTTCCCGGGCCATGGACACACAGCTGTATCAAATCCCACACACACACACTGCACACACATTTATACCACCACAGCTGCTGTCCTCCCCCCACCAGTTTGTCTCTTCTCTGCCAGTGCAGGGTTTGTGTATCCTCTTTGAGATGATGGATGTTTCAATTGTGATAGTGGTCTCTATTCCATGCAAGCATCCGAAAGCACCTTGCAAAAATAGCTCACCATGTCACAGACAAGCAATCTGACTTGCCAAAATAGGAAATAAGCTTACTTGCCTTGAAGGATATTTTAACATTCCCTACTACTTGATATTCTCTCACGAGCGCAAATGACTTTCTCCCACTCAGAATAACCAGGAGGCCCCCATTTTCCTAAGGTCCTGGAAAGATTGAGTGACACAGGTCCAAGGTTGCACAGGAAGTCTGAAGGGAATGCTGGAAATAGAAGGGGGCCCTCCTGAATCCCTCTGCAGTGCCTTGACCACAAGACCATCCTTCCTCTCCCAAGGTTACACATCAAGTCTGTGGTGCAGCCAGGAATAGTACCAAAGTTTCCTGACACACAAGCTGTTCTTCTGCACTGTGCACAAAGTAAGCACAAATATCATTTTAAATTAATTTGTAAACTTGTGTCTTACAACTAAACCTCAGACATGCTGTTGGAGCCCTAAATTTCCTACATATCAAAAGCTGTAACACACTCCACTTAAGAAATCCCCTTCCATAATCAGGACAGCTAATAACTCCCTGCAGCTAACTTCTCCTGCTGCTTCAATGCCTCTAACTTCCTGACTTCTCCTGTCTGTGCCAACAGTGCAAATACCGCTTGCCACAGAGACACAGATTTTCTGGCAGAGGTGTGAACTGATCAGTGCCCTCCCTGGCCACCCTGTTGAGACCTGTCACTGAACAAGGAGACCAAGTCTTGCCTGGCCACTGCAGGATGGAGAGGCGAAGATGCCGCAGGTCTAGATGGGGGCATGAAGGGACAGTGACAGCCTAAAGAGGGATCTCAGGGCCCTAAACTCCTGGTACAGCTCATGAGCTGGCACCAGGGGGATGAGCTGCCCTGTAGACAGACCTGGCTAGGCCAGCCACAGGCTTTCGTGTCCCACACCCATGGGGATACATGCTGCATCAGTACGTGCAGCTTCCCTGGGGAGAGACAGAGATGTGCTGTGTCAGGAGAGGCATGATGCCATGTGCCCCTGCAGTTCACTGGAGCCTTTCCATTAATTTAATGGGCTTTGGATCGGGCCCTGAATTCTCAGCTGTCCTGGCTAAATGGACTCCACAGGCAGGCTCTCCTCTCATTTTAGAATGAGGAGGCCTTTCAGAGACTCTGTTGACCAGGAGGTTCCTGCCATTTTTTAGCAACCGAACTCCCATCCTAGAGTGAACACAGCCTCTTCACTGCCCCATGCCCATAGTGTGCACCACCTGCACACATGGCTCTGCACCAGCATCTGCTATCCTCTCTCTCAAGCAAAGACAAGAGCAGGGAGCTGTATGCTTTTACAAAATTGTACCTGACACTATCTTAAAGTAGTACTTGCTGTAGCACCAAAAATCTGTTACAGAGGTACTCAACCAGCTTTCCTTCCATTACTGTTAGGTATTTCTACAGAAGCAGCATTAAGAGGGCCCAACTGAGACCATGGCACTGACTGTGAAAAGCACATCATAAGAGACAAGCCTACTCCATAAAGCTCAGGAAGAAGAAGAAATACAGAGAAATAAAATTATTTGCCCAAGGCTGAAGAACAATCAGCAACAGAGATAGCAATAACACCTACCAAGGCTCACTTGTTTATCCAGTCTGTGATTATGTCGCACTGAGCATCTGCTGCTATACATACCATCGTGCCTCATTTAATATATGATGAATTGACTAGTTATTGGCAGGTTGTTATGTTACTGCTCAAATTGAAACTTCTGTTCAAACCATCACTGACAGGTTGGTTTTCAATACCTTACATCACTCTCCTCATGAAAACTTTCTTAGAAGGTTACTTGAGATAATGTGTCAGGTCAGTTCTTGAGAAGTGAGTCTGTAGACCTTGTCTAAGGTTTGGCTTAGCAAGAAGACCTTACAGAAGGACAAATTTCTGCAGTCAGTGTGAGTTTTTCACTGACCTCACAGCAAAGTACAGTTGCAGTAATTCATGTACTTCTGCACACTAAAACAAGGGAAACACATAAAGATTGCCAGCTGCAATAATTGCTTTATTATATCTGCTATCCCACTCTTTGTGTTTAGGATTTCATCCCCCTCCCCTGAAGAGAATGGGAATAGAGGATTTTCATTGTCTTCTCAAAGCTTCAGAAGGTGGCCCACAATGATTAGGGTTCAACTTAAATGAAGCAAAGGTGAAATTATTCCCTAGATTTTCCCTATTTTCCAAAAATGGAAGAACACTTTGCCTGTTTCTGAATGGCCTCTGCTGATTAGCATACAGCACAATGTGAAGGCGAGCTAGTTAGAGCAAACTACATTGAGGAAATTGACTGAGCATTCAAGGCTGAGCCAAGGCAGAGCCACTGTCCTATTATGAAAGCAGCAGGCACCAGGGGCAGAACAGAAACCAAAGATGAAACTAGTATTTCAAACCAGTATCATAGCCAGGAGAGTTGTAGCTACCATTCAATTCATTGTCTCTCTCTCCTGGAGAGGGAAGTGACATCCCCTGGCAGGGATGACTAATTGAGTTCACATCCCATGGTGCGCATCAAGGACCTGAGCTGGGTGTCCTTGCCAGTGTGTACCAAACTCCCTTGGACCCCAGAAAAGTGTTTGAGGTTGCAAGAAATGAAGTGTTGAGTCACGACAAGCCCCATGTCTGGATTAAGATGGAGCACGCTCCACTCCTGCTCTTCCTCAGGAAATGATGCCATATGTGCTTATATATACACACAGCTCAACATGACTGAGCAAACATTACTCAAGGTTTTGACATTTGCCTTTAGGGTAAGAGTGAGCACAACTGTGAGGTCAACAGTTCAGAAGGTTAGGAGGGAGAAGAGGTGGGTGTCTACACAGAAGTTGCTCCCCAGCCTTTTTAAAAGGCCTCAGTGCTACCCAATACACCCATGAGTCCAAAGAAGCCTGTCAAATGCCTGATTACAAAGTTCAGTCAGTTCATCTTCAGTTATTGCATAAATACAGCACTCTACTTATCATTAATAATATTTATTTTGGAAAAATATTTTAAAAATGAATTTCTTCATTAACAAAATGGTAAAAAAAAAATCAAATAACATTTGCACAATATTCCATAAATACATTTATATACAAAAAAATATAGTCACATAGACCCGAAGTGCCTTTGTACATATTTACGAAAAATTTAAATTATAAAAAAATGAACATCACAAAATACTCAAGCTTTACAATTATCATGAAAATATTTTTACAGATTCAAAAAATAACACACTTTTTCTCACCTAGTAAAAACACATTTTAGTATCAAAAAGACAATAAAGGCAGTGTTTGTGTCTCTAATCCAAGAAAAGACTGGCTCATAATAGTCCAAAATATACACTTCAGGCAGTGCATGCTTCTTATGTAGTAAGTAAGTCCATTCATTTAAATATATATAGAAAAGCAACTGACCATAGTGCAATGATAAAATTCATAAAAGGCAGTGCAACAGTAATCCTTGAACACAGACCCTTGCCTGGTGTCCATCTTGTTTCTTTACTTTGCAGTCACTTTGCTAACTTCAGTAGAGAACCAGCTCAAGCCTGAATTTAGTTTCTCAGCAGCAGTCAGTGAAGGAATCTATCTCCCATTCCTCTTTCAGCAGCATTCATTGGGGCACATCTCCTCTGAAATTGTTCTGAACAACCACTGTGCCATATCACCTCTTATTTACACCTGGCAAGAGAAAACACAAGTAGAGATCGGGAGAGGTTAATGAAAAGTACAAAGAGAGCTGTAAGGTTACAGAGGAGGGAAAGGACTCTGCATGAAGCTAAGGGGTAGGTCACCAGACCACAACTACCTTATCACTGTACCGTTACCTACATGACTTGTCAAACCTATAATATCCACAGCAGCAAGTCACTGAGCTTGTCTGTACCACATCTACAGCAAATTCAGCTAGCTGGATTTCAAGAGGTACAAACTGCTGTGGAGCAATGAAAAAGTGTTTAGCTGCCCTGATGTGTGTTGGATGAACCAAGACTTTCCTATGCTGTTCCAACCACCAGGCAGTATACTAACCTCAGTTGCTATGATGCACTCATCTTTCTCTTCTGATATGACATACACCGACTGGTATTTTGTGTCCTTTGAAGTGGAATATACTGAATCTGGTCGCTTTCTTTCAGAAGTATCACTATTGAAGACAAAAAGAGGAAAAACAGGTCAGATGGCTGTTGCTTAAATCTACCTATGAGATATACACACCCCTTCAAAGTCAAGCTGTGCCCCATTCTCAGATTTGAGTACCTCTTTAGTTGTACTGCACTTCTCTCCTCTGCTTCTGAATCATACGTTTCACATTTGGCTTCACATTTGCTGTGCTCCTCCTTAACAGAGTCCTCATTCTTGAGTTCATGCACCAAATTGTAATCCACTGATGGGTATCTAACTTTGTAGCCATTTTTATCAGAGTTATCACTGTGAAAGTCTACTTTCTTATTTGTATTTTTAATCTGCATGGCACCAATGACACTTATTGAAATGTCCTTCTCGCGCTGGCAGTTAGCCAGGTTATTCATGGTCTCAGTCTCGCTCCTACAGGCATCAGGCTGGTGGTGCCTCTTCTGCACTCTGAGCCTGACGCAGACGACCACAGCAGCACACCCTAGCAGCAGCATGAGGACCAGAATAATTCCAGCGCAGACAGCGATCCAGGGGAACTGGGAGTTCTGGCCTTCCGTGTACTTCTCAGTGAAGTCAACAATGACTGGTTCCGGAGGTGGCTCAGGGAGCAGAAACTGGCAGTTGAGCCCACCATACCCCCGGGCACACTCACAGACATAGCGGTTGTTTCTTTCATGGCAGGTGGCCCCATTGTGGCAAGGGTTGTGTTCACATCTGCTCACTGGAGTGCTGCAGTTCTTCCCATTGTATCCTGGAGGGCAGGTGCAGGAGTAGTCATTGATGCCATCCTGGCAGGTCCCTCCATTGACGCAGGGAAAGGAGGCACAGTCATCCACATTATCATCACAGTGTCTCCCAGTGAAGCCAGCCTGGCACTGGCATATATAGGAGTTCCCCAGATCAACACATTGGGCTCCTGCAAGACACCAAGGGGGACGAGCACTGAGTGGTGAACAGTCAAACACAACAGCCTGCCACTTGCTGCTCTCAGGGCAACTGTCACAGTCAACAGCTGAAGAAAACTTTCCCTTTGAAAGGTTAGCTCAACCTTTGCCAAGTCTGATCCACTATAAAAAATACATTTTTTAAGGAAGATTTTTGTCAAGCAGATTTATTTTTCATACTCAATCCTATTTCCTTTTTAACATTTCACTCAGCTTGAACAACAAAGTTAGTCCATGTCAGGTTAACACCGCAATCTCGTGTTACAGAGTTTGAGTGGCAACGAATGAGGACCACAGTAAAGAAAGTCTTCACTAGTTTAATCAAACCAGGAAGATTACTATTACCAGATTATAAATAATAGTATTTAGAACTCATTTGGCATTTGCATCCACAGACCTCAAAGATTTTGCAAAACATTTGGAAGTAGAATCCTCCATGCATGAAACTTCAGGCCATGTTACTTGGCCACAGCCACACCTTGAAAAAATGCGATCTGCAGCAGTGGCCCAAACTACTGCTTTCTTAGTACAGATCCTCCACCAAGTCAAACATTGACATGACAAAGACCTTTTTACAAGAGCAGGTAGTGACAGGACAAGAGGGAATGTCTTTAAACTGAGAGTAGGTTTAGATTAGATATTACGAAAAAATTCTTTAGTATGAGGGCTGTGAGGCACTAGAACAAGTTGCCCAGATAGGTGGTGGATGTCCCATCCCTGAAGTGTTCAAATCCAGGTTGGATGAGGCTTTGAACAACCTGGTCTAGTGGAAGATGACTTTGCCCATTGCAGGGACTTTGAACTAGATGATCATTAAGGTCCCTTCCAACACAAACCATTCTATGATTCTGTGATTGATCAGCATGCCTTGTTACGAACTCCAGACTAGATGCCAAAGTAAGTCCACACTCAAAGTATGGTCTCCTTTCAGAGAACCACTATAGCATGTTTGGCCTTACCATTAGCACAAGGGCTGGAACTGCAGTAATCGATTTTCTTTTCACAGTTGAACCCAGAATAACCCAGTGGGCAGCGGCAGCTGTAACCCCCATCAGGGTTGTCGGTGCATCGCCCACCATTGAAGCAAGGTCCATCAGCACAAGTCATTGCGCTCAGCTCACAGTTTTTCCCATAGAAGCCTGGGGGGCAAGTACAGGAATAGCTGTTCTCTAGATCCTGGGAGAAGACAATGAGAAATGAACAACATATTTATATGAAGTTGCTCGGAAATCCAAGAAGAGATTTTGAAAATTAGTAAAACTGACATTAACTCCTCACTTGGAGTTTCAGCTGACAAAAACTGCTCACACTTACAGTACAACTTCCACCATTCTTGCAAGGGTTGGCGTCACATTCATTGATTTCAATCTCACAATTGGAGCCTGTGTAGCCAGGACGGCAAGAACAAGTGTAGCTCCCCTGACCAGTGTTGGTGCAAGTGGCACCATTCTTGCAGGGCTTGTGGTGGGTGCAGTAGTTCAGATCTGCAAAACATTTTTTTTTTAAGAGTGTACTGAAGATACTTGTTACTTCACAAGGCTAGCACAGGGTGGGTAATATCAAAATAGCCACTTGCTTTCTGCGTTTTAAAACAGACACTCAGGGAAGGACTGAGAACTCACCCTGGTTGCAGAACAGGCCACCCCAGCCTTCCTGACAGTTGCACTGCCATGGCTGCTGACAGGTACCATGAAGGCAGCCTGGGTATCGGATGCACTCATCACAGTATCGTCCCTGCCAACCCACTCTGCATCTGAAAAATAAAAAAATTGCAACAAAGTCTCATCAGATTTAGACTTCTCACAGTTGGAAACCCTATCACAAACTCTGCAAACACACTGATGCCAGGGATCAAGTTTCCTAAAAGCCCTCAGTGGTCCTTCATCAAGGAAAGGCACCAAGTCCAACCACAGCATCAGCTTTCATTGGTCCTAGCTATTATTTCCACTTCCTTAGACAGAGACATGGTTCCAGATAGTTAATTTGTTTGCTCTAATAACAAACAGTCAAACATTATGCACAGCACTGTAAACTCATTAGGTTAATATTAATGGCACTGTTGTTTGACTTATAAAATAATACTTTGATCTGACATCACTTGGATTTCTCAGATTTCCACTTAATATGAAGAAAGGTCTTTAAACTGGCCCTTCAAATGTCCAGCAGCTTAGTTAAGACCAGACCATCAATGTTAAAAGAGAAAGAAGGGAGCAGGAGAGGAGTGAAAAACTTACTTGCATTCCCCAGGTTTGTCACAAAAGCCATGCTGCTCATCACATCCAGGCAAACAAATTGCTATAAACAAACCAAGAGGGGAAAGACATTACTACTGGTGCTGAAACAACTCTCTTTGACAAGTCTGATTCTGAGAGCACCTCGTGGATGGAGAGTGAGTCTCTTTTACTAGGTCGGGCAGTTAAGCGCAGCTGAATTAATCTCTGGAGTCTGCAGGAGTATTGATCTCCCCCCCCACTCCCCGTAACTGGGCACTTTACTTATCACCGGGGATGAGCATTCTTCTTAATACAGTTGCACACAGACAAAAGAGGGCTCACAATTGCTCCCTTCCCCACAGCCCCTCACCCCCCTTCCCTTCCCAGTGAGGGTCAGAAGTCCTTTTTTCCAATTCTATGCACACAGCTCCACCTCTTAATATCCCCCGAAAGTGTGTGTGCAGATAAGAGTGGACAGCTGGTGTGCAGGGTGCCAGTGCAAGACAGCTGCTCTATTGTCTATTCTCTCCCAGCAGCTGCCCCACTGCAACAATACCCCAGCCCCGGAGCCAATGGGGCCGTCGGCCGGCGACCGGGCAGCCTATCCCTGCCCACAGCTAATCTATGGCACGCGCGTGATTTCGCTGAAAAAAAAAAAAAAAACAACCCACAAAAAACTTTTTTTTTTTCTTATTCAAATAAATAAGTCTAAAGTTCTTCCTCCCTCCGTCCCCCCTCCGCCCTGCTCCGAAAAGGGGCGGGCGGCTGGGTGCAGCCCTGGTAAAAGAGGTAAGCGGGCCAGCGGGAGGGAGGATGAGAGAAGGGAAAAAAGGCACTTCTGCTCATTACTTCGCCTGGTTATGGAACTCATTAAGCAGGCACTGCAAAGTTTTAATTCAACAAAGCCAGCCGGAGACAATGGCATGCGAGGGGAAGGGGGGAGGAAGAAAAAGAAAGAAAGAATCGGCGCTGATAATCAGATCGCCACCAAGTTGGAAAGAATGGAGCTGGGGGCAAGGCAACGGGAAGCAATCTGCAACTGGCAGCTCCACTCACTAACGGCAAAACATTCTTTTTGCATGTACACATAAACACATCTCCCCTGCCTAGTAGGTTTGCCTCGGTGTTATAAGCCGGTTTCTTCCTGAGAGGGAAAACATCAAAGATCGTACATAACGAGTCAAGAAAGACCAGCAGCCCTCTGCTTCAGTGTGGGAACGGCAGTACAAGCATCCGAAAGTGCTGACAGCCCCAAAAGAGCTCGTTATCAAAATGCTTCCTTTGCCCCCACCCCTTGACACAACTGGGGTAGCACTTTTGATCATGGGAAAGGTTGTAGCTCCCATTTAAAATATTATCAAAGGAAATACAAGCCCCTCTGCCTACTGTTTGTTGTGCAGCATTGTACCATGAAGTACTAAAAGCATTCTAGTAGTCACTAACAGTGTAAATAATCAATCTCAGTTGAGACCATAGGGTAGGTGGGTTTAAAGAGAAACAAAAACACAAGAAGAAAACTGAGAGGCTGCTTTTCAGATTATAACTGTCTTCTCCTTTCCTGCTGACCCTTTGATGACTCAAGAGGACTTGCCCAGTATATCATCTGTCAGCATATTTCAGGTCCATGTATACACACAAACAGAGAATGCCATCACAAGCTACAGCAGAAACTCTGTGTGCACACTTGGGTGTACATCCCTGTGTATCTACAAAGGGCGGTAATCTTGTACAACCTAAAAGAATCTGATATGCCTGACTATCCTCTCTGTGATGTGCTTACTGTCCCACCTTTTCTTGCTATATCAACATATTACGCTCTTCAAAAAACTCCAAGTTCAGGCATATGTTTCATGTCCTTCACTACTTTATTAGTAACAATGATCAAGGCAATGGCACAGAAGAGAGATGGGGAAGAATCTGAATGCTCTTGTGGCTTCAAGTGCAACAATCTGTTAGTGGCAGCATATGAGTATCCCAAATGCAAATTGTCTAGGATTGGTCTGGAAGTCACAGGGAATATCTTGGACCTCCCAATATTTTTTTCAATATGTGGTCGCAAAAGATCAGATCACAACAAGCCTACCAATAAGCCTGACATATGGAGGTTGCCAAAACCTAACTCCTTTCCCTGAAGTCATATATCCTGCAGATGATATCAAAGTAGCATGGTTGAAGGGGTGAATAGATATAAAAAGGAGTTCTGACATATTTTAATAAATCTTCAAGCAACTGCTGAACATTCTGCTACCAGATTTGATGGTCTTCAGCAAATGAGCAAGAGGGTAATATTGGCACTGCCGTTTTGCTGTCTTGTGACAGGGCAACACTGAGGATCTTCCATCTCACACACTAGTAAGGCTTGAGCACAGAACCAGACCTCCACTCACCATTGCTTGGTTCTCCCTCTCTGATAGGCCCTGATGTTAGAGAAATTCCCCCACACACACCAACCCTAAGAGCTCAGGGGACACTGGCACCCAAGAAGAGAAGAAAGTGGATACTCACGCTCAGTGCAGTACTGGCCTTTCCAGCCTGGGTTGCAGACTTTCTCGCCACGTTCTCCACAAGTGAAGTGACCAAAGGCATCATCCCGGGGCCGGCAGAAGACAGAGCAGCCTTCTCCATAGTAGTGCTCATCGCACACGAAGCGATAGGAGTACTTGAGGTCAGTGCGGCCACTGCTGTGTAGGTCCTGGGACCACTCTTCACCCACTGCCAAGTGTCTCTGGGTGGCCAGGCGGCTGATGAGGCGCTCAGGGTTTTCTGTGTGAAAGTGGAGGCAAAAGGAAGACACTTAGATGGGGGTGTCTGGTGGGAGGGGAACTGCAGAGGCAGAATGACATGGCTGCATGCCAACAGGTTGGCCTCACTTGCCACGGTCTACCAAGGAAGAGAATGTGGTGCACACTGCGGAGAGACGGGCCAAGTAGGGCCACAAGGCTGGGATCATTCTGGGGAAAAGTCTGTTTTGGAACACTTACCTGTGGTGAGGTCATCAGGTGAGTCTGTATGTAGAGCCTCAATGATGAGCGAGAAGGTGCCCTGTGGAAGGAAGAAGCAGAGACCACCCATTGGGACAGCAGGAGAGCAGATAGGTCCAAGGAGCAACACCACCCGTCCCAGGTAGTTATCAGTTGTCCCACTCCCTCCCTGACATTTCAAAGAGATTGGTAGCCCCTCGGAAAGGCATTCCCCCAGCTGGGGTGGCTTGGTTGTATGGAACGGGATGGGATGGGATGGGATGGGATGGGATGGGATGGGATGGGATGGGATGGGATGCGATGGGATGCGATGGGATGCGATGGGATGCGATGGGATGCGATGCGATGGGAGCCGCCCCTCCTGCATCGTCCCCCACTTACGGGCCAGGTGAAGCCAAAGGGGAAGCGGATGGGGTTGCTGAAGGCGGGGTCGGCTCCGCCCGCGCCGTCGGGGACGCTGAAGGAGTTGGCGCCGAGAACGGGGGTGATGGCGCTGCCGTAGGTGCAGGGCGGCTCGGGAGAGACGCTGGCCTGGTAGTGCTTGAGGCAGACGCGGAAGAAAGTCTTGCAGTCGCACTGCTGGAGCCCGCCGGCGCCGGGGCCGCCCCCGCGGCAGCAGTTGCGGTTGCTGAGCAGCCCCTTCTTATTGACAAACTCCTGAAGCTTTAGCTCGAAGACCCCGGAGGAGCCGACCTGCGCGGCGAGGACAGCAGCCGTCAGCCCGCGAGCAGCCCACTCTCCCCCGATCCCGACCCCAGCCCGGCCGGGCAGTGGCAGGACTGGCACCCTCTCCCCACTCCCCTCCCTGTTTCTTCCGGCTGCAACAGGCAGTGACAGACCCTGGCACCCCCCGCGGAACTATCCCGTGCATAAATCCCCCGGTGCAGAGACCCTCCCGCCCGTGCAGCCACAATAACTCTCCCTCATCCCGCTGGCATTTACCTGGCAGCGGCTCAGCAGCACCGAGAGGAGGGCGAGCGTCAGCAGGAACCGACCTCCCATTTTGGAGGTGGGCAGCTCTGGTGCCCTCGCTTTCCTCACCCTTGTCTTCTCGTCAGAGGGAAAAAGGGAAAGTGTCTCTTGGGGTAAGGGAAAAAACACAGCGGCCAAAGCCGCTCGTACCAGCAGAGCTGGAGGAGTTACTGGTATGGTCGTCTTCTTTCAGGAGTGCCTTTGACTTTTTTTGCCTCTCTGTCGATACCTCTAGGTGTAGCCTGTCAGCAACTGACAGCTCTTTCGGATGACAAAAGAAAAAGAAAGAAAAAGGGGACAAAAAGAAAAAAAAGAGGGGGAAAAGAAAGGAAATAAAAATGTTAAAATTAATCTGTTAAAATCTTTCTTTCGCAATCCACGATGCTTCTCCTTTTCTCCAGGAAGAAAAATTTAAAATAATAAAATAAAGGCAACTTAATTCCCAACAGAGGCAGAGAAAAGGCTTCCCAAGGAAGATGAAAAACTGGCGATCTGGAAATCCCTGCAGAGGCAGCGGCGGAGGCAGCGACGGAGGCAGCAGCGATAATTCCCGGTGCGGTGCGATGCGGGAGTGGCTCTGCGCGGCTGCGCTCGCCCTGCGCACGTCGGGGCTGGTGGGTGTCAAACAGCAGCGGGGGGGGCAGGTCACGTCGGAGCCTTGATGCCTTTCTTTTTTTTTTTTCTTTTTTTTTTTTTTTTCAGAGGAAGCGAAGTTCTCTTTCCTTGTTGTGGCTTTACTTTTGTTTTTAAGAGGAATCCCAGCCAGCAAAAATAAGCTCGTGTCTCAACAGCAGCGCACAGAGCATGTCCGGGTATGCTCCGACGGGGGAGGGGGGTGCCTGCTCTGCTCCGCTCCGGTCCGCTCTGTGCCGCAGCTCGGCTTGGCTCGGCTCGGCGGTTCTCTCCGAGGGTGAAGCGCTAAGGATCTGCCTCTCCTTGGGCGCCTGCCGCCCTTATATCCCGCCGGCCGCCTGCATGCCTAATGAGATGCAAATGAGCAGCCCCCCAATCTGGCTAGAGCTGTCACAAAGGAGCCACTTTTCCAAACCCTCCTCTCAATGGATCGCCAAATGGTCAGTGAGCTGTAAAATGTGCAACCCTCCTCCCCCTCCCCTCCGTGCTCACAAAACGTGTTCATTTACATTCCTGCAAATTTGGTAACCGCAAGAATCCCCCTTCTGCTCCGGGGAGAGGGTAACACGCCCTCTGCACCGGAGAGAGGCAGTGCAACACGCTCCCGCCATAGGGCAGCCCCGGGGACGGAGGGCTGTAATTGCCTCTTGGAACGTGCAAAGCAGCCGCCGTGACCCCAAAAAGTGACTCGGTGATCGTGACCGCTCCAAGGGGCATCTCCGGCGTTGAAGGGAAGAGGGAGGCGGACTCCAGCGAGCCACAACCAGGGGAGTCCCGTCCCATGAAACTGACACCGCATCTACCCTGGCATAACCGGGGTAACTGGGGAGGCGGGCAACCAATGTGGTCAAAGCGAGCCGGGGCTCGCTCTTCCCTTGGCTCCGCTCCTGGCGCACATCCCGGCGGTGTGGGAGTGCGCGGGTGGGTTCGCGGCGAGGACCCGTGGAGGGAATTATTCTGCGGGGCTCTGCGGGTCCTGTCACTGCCACCACCGCTGCCGGAGAGAGCTGTTCCCTTCGCCCGGGTCCCGCACCCCTCTATGATTATTATCATCATCACAAGCAACCTCTGCCTCGCTCTCCTTCTCTCTTTTTTCCTCCTTCAGCTTAGTAAAAAGTGAGTTTGGTGTGTGTCGTTCGCGTGGCTGTCATTAAGGCCGTTTGTTATTGTGTGAGGGCTGAATCAGTTAGCTCTTTGTGCTCTCAGCTGTATGGTAATGTAGACAGCACCTGCTCCCTGCACAATGCGAGGGAGAGAAAGAGCTCCCCTCGGCGCACGCTACTGCCTCTACAACAATGTCCGCACATTTTTTAAAGAAATCCCTTCCAGCACTTCCCCCCTCCATAAAACACACACACACAAACACATGCATGCACACACAAACCAGCCCAACTTTACACCAACCATCACCTTAGTATTTTTTTTACATATCCATCAGACAGTGCAACTTTTGTTTTGATCTTAAAAAGCGTGGAAAGGAGTTTACTGGTGCAGTGAAAAAGGGATAGAGATTATTACCATTTCAGCAGTTTTTAAATGATGGATGGAAGTGAAGGATAAAAGTTGGAGGGTGATTCTAGCATGTCACTCGAAGCAGGGTTTTCCAGTTTGTTTGGGCCCTCTGTTTAAACACCTTTGATAGGAGCAGGCAGATTCATTAGGATGCAAGGTGTAACTGTCTCTGTAAATGTCATTTTAATTGTAACAGATCATTTCAGCACAGATTAAGCTTGTGTGCAAAAGGAGAGGATTTGGCTACAATAACCTCACTGTAGGTATGCCATGCTAAAAGCCTTATTATGGCGACTTTATTGGGTTGAAACGTGCATTTGCATGGCAAAATGTGACTTTCATTGAAGCAGATGTCTTGATCACAAATTATCTTACAATGCACTAGGAAAAAAATTCTTACAGGCTTCTTAAAGTAAAAGCATTGAGTAATACCAATTAAAAGAAAATCACTAATGAGTTCATTCAGCCCAGCTTTTCCCAACTGTTCCAGGACTGTAGCTGGCTATGTTCATTTAGTGGGGGTTTGTGGCACCTACCCCAAGCCCAGACAGGTACCCTCGATACTTTAACAAGCATCCAGATCTTTGCAAAGTTTCGCCATTCGACGTGTGTCCTTTACATCTAATTGTGGTCGAACGAGCATCTACATCCAGGTGCTCTTCTTCTGCCCTCTCTCTCTCCGCCCCTTGGTGCATAAGCAAAAGTCGAAATGTACAGGAATGTTTAAAATGGGGGGGAGGAGGGGGCGCGTGAGGTTTTTTTAATCCAGGAGTTGTATCTGGGCAGAGAGGGGAACAGCGATCCTGCAGGCACCGTGCGAGGACGTAGGGAAAGAGGCCGAGGGGGGATCCCCGGCGGCCCGCCCGTCCCCGCGGTGCCCAGCCTTGGCAGCGGGGAGCGGGACGGCGCATCCCGCAGCAGCGCCGGTTTTCACTGCACATTACTTTTGCCACCTAGCGTCAACATCTTTTCAAGTGGCTTGCCTCTGCTTCGCAAACTTTGCTGCGGCATTATCGCCGGGAAAGGGAGAGAGGGAGAAAACATCGATTCCTATCGGGTTTACTAAGCAAGTGGGGCGGGAAGGGGGCGGGAGGGAGAAGGGGAGCGGCAATATCTGTGTTGAAATTTGGAGGTGGCCCGTCGGGGGAGGCGAGAAGTGATATAT
>WEKX01009606.1:146379-185789 GCA_013390025.1 Pitta sordida
TGGCGCGGAGGTGCCGCGGTGCCGCAGGGGCGCTCCACCGCCCTTGCCGTGTGCGGGGAGGAGGATTAAGAAGTTTAGCGTGTAGGTTAGCCCAAAGTTGCAAAGGCATGTGCTGATTAGAATAAGAAAGGGCAGTCGCGTGGCTCAGCTGGCACACAGCGAGGCCAGATGATAGATAAGCAGCTCTGGCTCTTCCCTTCCCCCAGTCCCCTTTTTCAATTCGCAAATCATCTGCTCCGGCCCTATCCTAGCCCCTAATTTTCATTACAATGGTTGTGTGTTTACCTGTGATCCTGGGACTGGGTATTCCTTTGTCTCCCGAGGAGATTACCGCAGCCAGCTGCTCTCCAAACCTTCCCTGGGCAAATCCCGAAGTGGCCCCTGTATGTGCTTTACTGATTGCACACGAGGAGAAAGCGAACCTCTCCGCCACCCCTCCGCCTCGTTTCCCTGCCCTACCTGTTCGTTTGGGTTTGCTCCCTGGCTTGCTTCCGACGGGATTTTGCTTGTGGGAAACTACGAGGGATAAAATTTGTCACTCATGTGCATGAGCTGTCGTTGTTCCCGTGGGGCAGGACTGCGAGGCCTCCTGGAGACGACAGGATATCAGGGGCTTCCCCCTGCCTTGCCCCCCGCACCCCCGGCCATCGAGCTCCTCCCGGTAAGGGACAGTACTCTACTCGAAACCTCCCGTGGGTGCTCTGGGTCGAGCAGGTCCATTCCATCCCCTAACCCCTGCTCCGGTACGCTAAAATTCAAAGGCTCTCACTGCCCGTGCCCCTCTTGGGAGCAGCTCGGCCCCACATTTGGAGTACTGGCATCTTTGCCTGCATTTAAATCCGAGGATACTCACGATCTTCGACACCCTAGAAACCACAAATCGCATCTCAACTAGAAAACCTTCTGAAGCCCCTTCCCACACGGAACATCCCATGATTCTGAGATTTACGTAGTCTGCGCTCCAAAACCCCATTTGCTCTGTTATGCAAACCCAGTGTAATCCCATGTAGCGCTGCAACCTCGCTTGTCTTGGCGGGAGTGTCACAGGCAGGGATGGTGAGTGATAGGGCTGAGATCATGTACACGGGATGAAAAGACATGACGGCACTTCTTAGAAAAATATTTTTGCATTCTGGCTGTGAAATTTTGTTGTATGGCTGGAAAAATTCCCTCCAGCCATAAATTTCATTAGCAATATTCACTGCCTTCACTCATCCTCATAGGGAAAATCCTTCTTTTGCCCACCTTTATTAATCATAATCCTAAGCCAGAACTCTAAATAGTAGCTGCAGACTACCAGTCCAGACAGTAGCTGTGCAGACCGTTCTTTCCTGTGATAGTCAGCACAGGATGCTGCTGTACCACACTGCATTTCATGCAGGAAGGGTTTTTCTGTTTCCCTGTGTAGTGCAGCCCCCTTAGCAGGGTGTATGCATCTTACACATCGTATGCGGGGCTGCACTGCAAAACCTATTGCTAATAACCTTTGGAGAGGAAAAGGAGGAGCAGTTTGATTTTATGTTTCCAGGGCTTTCCAAGCCACTTCCAATTTGCGTAGTTTTTGTTTCTTTCCGCATTTTCTTTCACGGCAGGGAAAAAGGTGGGGACAAAAAACTTCTCTGCAGAAGGTGATTATGAGAAAGAAGATGGGTATGGATAGGGCAGGCCTGAGCTTTTGGAAATGCTCTCCCTTTTCTGAGAGCATCTGCCCGGAGACGAACAGATGTGGGCACCTGCGGTGACAGGCCACATATGCTCCATCCTATTCACAGGCATTCAGACAGGGCTACAATGGTCAGGCTTTGTGCACACGGAGTCACCAAATATATTAATCTGCGCTCCCCGGAGCACCGCTCTGTTTCATTTTTCACCGGCAATAACATCTGACCTAATCTTCCCATCAGCTACCCCGTGTGCCGCTTCCTCCTCCCGGAGAGATGTGAAGCTATTCAGGTCCCACCTGTTGCCGGCGGGGTGGGGGCGGGTCCCGCTCCCGGCACTGCAGCCGCCGGCCCCTCATCGAGAGAGGGGCGGCAGGTGTGCCCTGGGGGAAAACGGGGGGTCCCTCTCCGCTGGCATCCGCCGGGCACAGCAAAGCCAACCCGCCCCCCACCCCTCCGCAGGACCCGCGGCCAGGAGGCGACATAAATCTCCGCTGTGCGACTCAGAGCGCTTCAAGTGATTTCTGTGCCCCACGCTTTCACCTCCCCACGTCCGGGTTTGTTTGGGGGCACAACGGCCCCTCCGGGCCCAACGTGGCCGTACAAAGGCGAGGGACACCAGTCCGCGGCAGGGCACAGCCCCAGCCCGGCCGCCTGTCCCTGCGCTGACACCCCCGGNCTGCCGAGGCTGAGCGCAGCAGCCCCCGCACCCCCCGGGGCCCTCCAACCCAAACCATTCTGTGATTAAAGAGGGTGGCGTTCAAAAACTAGAGGGTATTCTTCACAGTAGGAGTGATTTGCCATTGGAATGGGCTGCCCGGGGAGGTGGTGGAGTCATCGTCTCTGGAAGTGCTTAAAAAGAGATGGGATGTGGCACTTAGTGCTGTGGTTTAGTTGATGAGATGGTGTTGGGTAATAGGTTGGACTTGAACTCAAAGGTGTTTTCCAATCTAGTTAATGCTGTGATTCTGGGGTTCTGTAGTCTTTAAACTCAGAAGACCTGGGAATACCTTTAAGAGCTGTCAATACACAGTATTTTTTGAACTCGGCTTCCTTTCTTTTTTTTTCCTTTTTGAATATCATAAGCATGTGTATTTTTCAATTTAAAAAATAATATACTCGTTTTTCTTACAGCATACTTTTCTGAATGCTACTATTCTGAGTCCTTTTGTTGTATTTATGAAAACCTTTTGATATCTACATTTTTGACTCTCATAAAAGACAGAAGTGGAAGGAAAAGCACTTATGTCCACTTTGTTGATGGTAGGAAAGCTGTTTCAAATTGTTAAAAGACCAGGACAAAGGAACAAGCTATCAGCAAAAGCAGAAAAATAGCACTTCAGCTTCCAAGCCACTGTTGTCTTCTTTTTTTTTAAATTGTAAAATTTCTTTATCTTTCTCATTATTGCATTTGTGAACATTATTTTTTTTTTATTCTTTCAGACTGCTGTGAGTTTTGGAGATCAGCCATGGGTGTTAAAGGTTTGCAGGGATTTGTGGCAAGAGTTTGCCCTGATGTGTGCAAAACAGTAGATCTGAGAGAAATGGCAGAAAAACATCGTGTCAGTAATCCTGATATACCTCCTGTTATCGTAGTAGATGCCATGAGTTGTGTTAGATACTGGTACACGCCAGAATTCTGGGTGTGTGGTGGCCAGTGGCGAGAGTACCTTGCCATTTTAGAGGATTTTATTAAAGTTTTTATGGCTGCTGGTATCAAGCTGGTGTTTTACTTTGATGGAGTGGTAGAAGAGAAAAAGAGAGAGGAGTGGATTAAACGGAGGATGAATAATACCAAGGAAATAACCAGACTATTTCAGTTTATTAAGGCTCACAGGAAACAACCAGGGAGAGAAATGTTTGTTCTTCCTTCGGCTTTGCCCACATTCACACGTTACGCCCTCAAGTCACTTGGTCAAAAAACAGTATGCACATTGCAAGAGGCAGACTTCGAGGTGGCTACGTATGGCTTGCAGCACAACTGCATAGGAATTCTGGGGCAAGATAGTGACTACCTCATCTATAACACATGTCCCTACTTTTCCATTGAGAACCTCCGTTTGGACAGACTGGTCACTGTTATGTACTCTAGAGAAGATCTTTGCCGTGCTCTGGGTATTAGTTTGATACACCTCCCTCTCTTTGCTTGCTTGCTTGGCAATGATGTTGTTCCAGAAAGCTTGTTGGAAGGCTTTTGGCACAAATGTTTGGTCACCAGTCCCCACAAGACCAACAGCTACAACAGAAGGACAAAAATACTTCTAGCTGTAGCAAATTACATCTCAAAAATTCCGTGCTCGTACAGCAGCCTGAAACACTTGGAAGACATGCTGCCTCTGGGACCAGACAAGACATTGCTTTACAGAGGAGTGAAGTCCTATCTTTTGCCTGGCCAGCAGTCTCCATGGATTCCTCCAAATATCGCAAATTGTCAAATGCTATCCCTTCAACAACAATCAGCCATCTGTCAAGATAAAGAACTCTTTCAGGTAATTTGTTTTTTTTAAAGCTTAATAATCACTTCATGGCCATGACTACTTAGTGGAAGTTGTTAACAAGTGCTCCAGACCTGTTGATTTAAATTTGCTTGTACACTCTTCTGCCTGTTAAGTAGGGCCTTGATTGGGACTATTGCATACATCACTATGAGGGTAGATGCAGCACATTTAATAAAAAGCAGTTCCTCTCCTTTTGAAGCATTGAGTAGGTCTAATAATGTGGAGCAACTGCTGTATTGGCCCAATAGCTGGGTGTAGAGATGTACTTCCAATGTATTAAATGATGTATAGTAATACCTCAAGTTCCAACACTGACACCACCTGTCGCCATGAGTGGCTCTGGGGTGTTGCACAGTGTTGCAAACTGAAGGGTTCCTGAGCTCCAAGAGCACTGGCGGCATGGACCCACACTGACCCGAGCCTGGGGACGCAGGGAACATCCCTGTCAAACTGCAGCCTCCTCCAGGGCCATGGGGTGAGCAGCTGCTGAGCCCCCACCCCCCCACAGTCCCAGGGTGAGCTTGACATAGTGTTAAAGCTATATAATGCTTCCCCACTGCAGCAGTGGTGGAAGCGAGTGCAGGAGGAGCAGCCTGGTGGAGGCGAGGCCACTTTGTTCGCAGCACATACGGGTCAGCAGATGCACCGCCGCACCCCTACCTTCACAGCCATGCTCTGGCTAGGAAATGTCCCCGCTCCTGCCTGAGTTGTCCTGGGAAGGCTGTGAGAAACCCTAGCAAGGGCTTTTTCCAAGTGCTGCAGCAAGCCTGCAGGGTGAAATTGGAGGTTGCAGGGCTGGAGTGAACCATCTTTAAAGGTGGGAGGATGCTCAGGCGCTCTGGCAAAAGTGTCAGCGCTTGGAAAAAGCCCTTGTTAGGGTTTCACCGGAGTGCCGCACTTCTGGTGCCGCCACACCCAGCACCTCCACCATCCTCCAACCCTCCTGCCGCAGGACTGGAGTGGGCACAGGACCACTACACAGCTTGCCTGCCACTGCGGAATGGGACTGTGCTGTGCCACGACACTGCAGGACTATAAACTATATGTTATAAACCTTCCCTGCTACAAAGTGGGCGTGGAGATGTGGCATGGGCCACCTGCTGCCGTGGAGCGGGACTGTACCACGGTGCCGCAGGACTACAAACCAAGTATTATAAACCTTCCTCGCTATGTAACCTTTGCAACACTAGTAAGAGAGCAAACTGTGGGCGGTCCCCAGTGAATGAGAGGCACTACGCCCCCACCCCACAAGGGTGTGCCAGTCCCGCCCCACGGGGAGTTACAGCACTGCCCCTCAGTGCAGCAGTGATACTGTGCATGGGCAGATGCGAAAACACCATGGGGAAAAACCCGTGCAAAGATCCGAGGCAGTGAAAGGTGAAGTGTGAATAATAGAGGTATCACTGTATTAACTGTTTTTTACTTTGAGAACCCACAAATTTGCCATAAGTTGGTCAGTCATTTACTTGGCTGTGCCTGGCTTTTGCAGTCAAGTTACTAAAGGAAGCTGTGCTAAGAATGCAGAGATTGAAACTGTGGTGGAGACAAGGAAACTTTCTACAGAGTCATGTTATAGAATTGTAGTAGGGTTGGCATTGGAAGGGACCTTAAAGGTCACCTAATTCCAAACCCCTGCCCTGGACAGCTTCCAGTACACCAGGTTGCTCAGAGCCACATCCAACCTGGCCTTGAACACTTCCAGGGGTGGTCCACCACTTCTGTGTGCAACCTGTGCCAGTGTCTCACCACTCTGACAGTAAAGAACTTCTTTCTTGTACCTATACTAAATCTGCTCTCTTTAGTTTAAAGGCATTTCCCCTTGTCTTGTCACTAAACACCCTTGTGAAAAGTCCTTCTGCAGCCCTCCTGTAGCCCATTTTATGTCCTGGAAGGGTGTCCCCAGAGCGTTCTATTTTCCAGGTTGAACCACCCCAACTCGCTCAGCCTATCTTCATAGCAGAGGTGCTCCAGCCCTCTGATCATCTTTGAGGTCCTCCTCTGGACCTACTCCAACAAGTCTGGGTTCTTCTTGTGCTACGGTCCCCAGAGAAGTATGCAGTACTCCGGGTGGAGTCTCACCAGAGCAGAGTAGACGGGCAGAACTACCTCCCTTGACCTGCTGGACACACTGCTTTTGATGCAGCCCAGGACACAGTTGGCTTTCTGGGCTGCGGGTGCACGCTGCTGGGTCAGGCCGAGCTCCTCGTCCAGCAATGCCCTAAAGTCCGTCTAAGACCTGCTCTCGATCCATTCTCCATCCAACCTGTATTTGTGCTTGGGATTGCCCAGACCCATGTGCAGGACCTTGCGTATGGCCTTGTTGAATTTAATGAGGGGTGCACAGGCCCACCTCTTAAATTTCACTTATGGTTTCACACATGGGTAGAAGCATGCTGGTGTTTGGATGAGAAATGGTACATCAGATGGCATCACTCTGGGAAATTCAATATAGAGTTGGGTCTCCTATGTCACAGACCTGCAGTCTGAATCGGGTGCTGCAAAGCCCTATTTCCACATTGAATGGCAGCTCATTAATGTGCAAATTTGCCCTGCGCCCTCAGACGGCTCCCCAGCACTGTTTCGGCACTGTCTTGCTGTGTATCGGTTGCTGCGGCGGCTGTGCCAGGGGGGGGGTGAAACAGCAGAGCCCCAGCCATGCCCAGGGTGGGTGGGGAAGCGGCAGAGTCCAGGGCAGGGTGGCAAAGCAGCCAAGCTGCTGTGGCCAGGACAGGACAGGACAGGGCGAGCGGCTGAGCTGCTCCCGCCGTGGCCAGGACAGAGAAGGGTGAGCGGCCACCACGACTGTACAGGTTGATTTGTGTATTCATGCTGCCTAATTGAATATTCATGCATGCCAGGTTGCGCATGCACAGTTGTGAAGAGGGGCCTTCTTTAACACTGAAAAATCATGCCGCTAAGATGTGAAGCCACAATATGGGGGGCGCAAACTGGAAGAGGGCTGACTGTATTACCTTAGGACAGCCTGCCTGGCTAATAGAAAATGTTTTTAATAATAGAAATATTATTAAATAATAATAGAAAATAATTACCTTGCATGAAAATTTATGCATTAGTAGTAAGTCTAGAGTACAATTTTCTAAATTCATGGCAATTAAGATAACATAGTGAAATTTTTAAAAACACCTATACAAGGAAGTGTATTTTATACCCTGCATTAGCCATCTGTCACTTCCTATTTTATTATGTACTTATAGGCTTCAAACACAGAGCCTTTTTTTGTTGTCTCTCTTACTTACCTTGAGCATTTTCTTTAAAACATTTTTTCTTTTTCCTCACAGTACAATAAAGTTTTCATATATGGTAAACCGTCGCATATTCACGGTCCGCAAAGCCGCAGTTTCAATTAATTGCGGATTATTTTTCAATGAGTTGTACATCCACGCACATGCACAGATGCCGTGAGTTCACACCACGAACTCACTCAAGTAATGAATATGTAATGAGCTCATGAATATGCAAATTTGCACCGCCCACTGACCTGCACCCCCCAGAGTTGCCATGCGCCGCCTATTTTCACCGTTTGAAGGGAAGGGGAACTGCCACCATCACCAGGAAGCTGGGACCACTGCCGGGTGGGCAGCATGGAGGAAGAGGGGCTGTGCTGGTGCTTCTGGGCACAGTGGCGTGGCAGTGGCAGGGCAAGTCCTGCATCTGGCAATGTGGGGGGGGTGGACAGGGACGGGAGATGGCACATCTAACGGCTGAAGGTTGCCGGTATTTGGGAGACACAGCAACTGAGGACCCGTGGGTAATGGGGGAGGGGAATTTTAACCCCGAAGCGCTCCTGGGTGGGTAGGAGCAGTGCCACTGGCTCCGCACCACCGGCTCTGCACTGCAGCACAGCTCTGGGTGCAGTGCCGTGCTGCCCTCGCCACAAACAAATAATGAAAATCTGTTAAAGAAAAATCAAAAGAAAGGAAAAGCCTTTGCTTGGGGCTGTTGCATACCCAGAAAAAGAAAACCGAAACAAAACACCTGCCCCAAACAAAGCAGTGGCGACTATGTGCTCTGGACCATCGTGTATGTCACTGTTTATGCTTGAAGTGCAAGGAAAAATTAGCCAGAATGTAGTTATCTATGTTGGATTATGGCTAGGACGATAGTGGTAATGTCCTTATTCCTTTAGAGAATGTACCATGTGGTTTTTATGACAAGTGGTCATTATTTCTTGGCTTGATCTTTCATCTGAAGGGTTGCAGCTCTCTAGCATCATGCTGAGCTGCTGCTTTAATAAAATAATAATGTTTAGAGACTCCATTGAAGAATGCCTCACTGTTGCTGCATAAATCCTATGTGAAGCCAGTCCCTGGGCCAAGGAAATTACAGTCAAAATGTTAGACATGTTAACTTCCCATTTGTTTTTGTTACAGGTGTTTAAATATTTGTACATGTAATGTGTGCTTTGCTTTGTGTTTTGAAACCCTTATGTAGTTCTGATTACCTTGCACATAGTTTGAACTGCATGCAAATGACACATACATCCCAATTCCAATGGTGAGGACATGGCCTCATACTGCTGTTTCTCTCAGAAAAGAGGAGCATAACTTTCTAGCTGACTGTGGATATGAATCAGAAACATCTTCCAAGATACAGCATTGAATACAGCTTTTGAAATCAGCTTGTATTTTTTTCTTAAGTATTTACATAAGTATTGCAGACAGAGGTTATTGGTGAATGAAGAAGGCTCGGTACATCAGGATAAGTTTTTGAAGGTCCTCACTTTATTCTTTCATCCATTCAAAGTATCTCATGTATCTCTTCCCTGTCATGTTTCCCATATGTCTGTCGCTATATATCTCTCCAGCAAGGTTTTCCCTTTTATCATATATTTTGTGATAAAGACTGCTGCATAAACACCTGTTCTTGTTTTCAGTAAGCAGTGGTGTTTTTCCAAACCAATTACGTTCTCAAAATAGCTCTTTTGGTTTTCATCCTCCTGGCTTCTCTCTATATCCTCTCACATCATGTCTAGAAGGCACCGCGTCCTTTAATTTTACACATTCATCAAAGCATTCATACTAGAAGCCAGGAGTATGAGCTTCCTTATCTAAATCCCAATTTTCTCAAGATGTTGATGCAGTTGGCCTGAAAAGTTCCCACACATAGGGATGTGTAGATTATTGGCAAATTCCAATAAACTGGTGTTTTTAAATGACCTCATAGCTGTGGTAGTTTGTATGAAATAGATCAATGCTTCATTCAAATAATGCTTAGAAATGCAGTAAACCCTCAGTACATCACAGATCAAGTTTCATGGCTTCAGTACATCACAGGGTTTTTTTTTGCAAAGACACTCCCATTCTTCGCAGCATTTTTGCACATGCACAGTGCCTCAGCTGTGCCGATGGGCAGCGCTGGCAGTCCCAGCGGGGCAGGATGAGCACATCCTGCAGAGCAGGGAGGCAGCACCTCTTGCTTGCTTGAGGACTGCCCATAGTTCACTTCCTTATGAGTGTTGCAGAGGTTACATGCCGGAAGAAGTTTATAACATGGTGTAAAGGGCATATTACGTCAGCTGGCCCTGGGACCGTGGTGCCACTCCCCCACACTGCCCGTGATGCCCGCACCCTTAGCCGCTCGTGATGCCTCCCCCTGCCACTTGTGGGGCTCCTCCCGCCACCCTCTGCTGCTTGCAGAGCCGGGCTAGGTTTAGGGTTAGCTAACCCTACCCCCAACTCTCACCCTAACCCTAGCCCTAGCCTGTCCCCATGAGTGGCAGGGGCGACGGTGAAAGCCAAGGAGTCTCCATAGCAGAAGCAGGCGGTTGGGAACCCCAGGGATTCACCAGGGACTCTCCAGGTGGGGTGGGGTCAGAAGAGATTCCTTTTGCTCCTCTGTGCCATCAGAGGCCGTGGGGCGGTGCCGGGAACTCCCCCCAGCAGTCCAGGGCTGAGGGGGGTGGGGCAATGGGCTTGGCTTATTTGCTTATTCATGAACCATCTATCTTTGCAGAATATGGGCTTCATGACGCTTGAGAACACCCAATAACCCGCGAGATTTGAGAGTTCACTGTACTTAAGTCTGTTTTTCATTTTATGTAAAAGTAGACTTGAGGGATTACATTGTTTATGTACATTAGGAATACTGAAGTATTTCTTTCAGGGTAACTGTTAATTTATTGCTATAAGCAAGTGCTCTGTTGCTTGGCATTGTATACCGAAGACTATCACTGATTTTATACTTGTGTGAGAATTTCTTCTGGAAGTATGACATGTCAGTAAAATTAGTTTTGATCAGTAATGACACAGTGACTGACTGCAGCTTTGACCTTCTGAGTTCCCAGATTTGCAGATACTGGAATTCTGCAAAAATTTTGAGTTTGGCTCTAAATAGTGGTCTAGTAATTCACAGGTAATTTTGATGTGAAAAAAAGAAAGATGTCCTGGTTTGGACACTGATGGGGTTGTTTTCAAAGAAAAAAAGATGAGAGATCGTTAGAGAAATACCAACTTTATTGAAAGAAATATATATATAATTATATATATATATTGAAATCTATAGGAAAGGTATGTGGATGAATCAAACTGACACTGGTAAATAACAGGAAATCACCCCAACCACCCCCCAAAACTACCCACACAAACAGAATATTGCTCAGATAACTGAATGCTGGGGAGTAGAATACAAGCTGCCCTTCCCAAGCAATAGAGAGTGGCTGCCGTCCCCTCTCAGGGACAGGGTCTTCTCGGAGAAGAGAAAACAAAAGAGTCGGCTGGCAGACAAACCCACAAAAATGTTGGTAGAAGTCTGAATCCAGGTCCAAAAGTCCTCTCCTCAGCAGCAGCCAGGCAGGAAAACACAGGGAAATGGCAACCGAGGCAAGGAAAGCAGGGATCCGAGGCAAAGGCAGGAGTCTGAACCTCAGCAGCAGCAGCAGCAACCTCTCAGCACCGAAGGAAGGGAAGAGGGGGGTCTGGTAATTCGCAGTTTTGCAGGTTGTGATAGCTGCCTGGATGGCACAACTCTAGTTATACAGATTGCGTGACACATGCAGGGAATGCAGAGCAGAGAAACATCAGTGCCTGCTCACCATATGCCCTGGGTCCTGAGGTATTTATTAGTGGCAACCCATGGAAATAATTCACTCTGCTCAGCTGTTTGAACACCCCCGTAGTTTTGGTCTGAGGTTGTGAAGTAGAAAGTCTGTCTGGCTCTCTGCACTTGGCCAGTCCAAGTTGCAAGTGTTGCTGCTCAAAATTCTGTGCTACCTGAAGGCAGCTTTGTTGCTCTTGCATCTAAGCTGCTCCAGACCAGCAGACCCGGTTTGTACTGAGGCTGCTTATAGCCAGCTGCTGTAACCAGATGTATCTGCATCCAGTACGTGGTAAATATGAAGCCTGGGTGATGCTGTTACTCTGTTTTTCAGCAACAGCCTGCCCACCTGGTTTTCCTCGGTGGAGTGGACTGCATTTCATTATATGGGGAAGACCTATTGCAAAATAAGGGCTTGGTGAAGTTAAGTATTCTAATTTCACTAGAATGTAAACTACGCAAAGTCAGCTCAGGAAAGAAATAGAACTGTCTCATGTAGTTCATCTTGCAATAAAATTAAAAACTTGTGTTTTTTCATGCCTCCACTGACTGTTTAAGGAGAAAAGATACATTTTCAGGTGACTAAAGGAGGGCAGCTATGTTTGAATTCAGAATTCTTTTTAAGAATGGTTACTGTCTAAAAACCGTCATTCAATCGCCCAAGTTCTAAGAATTGAAGGAGGGGCTAAGAAAGACAATGATGGGTTTCCAGAGGATTCCTGCCCACAAAAAGATAGATGTCTGAAAATATATTATACTGGGGTTATTTTAAAGAGCAGTTGTTCTCTCCCTGGCTATTCCCTCTATTTCCCCTGACAGAGAAAGAACTATTTCCTCAAACAGTGGATATAGTTTGTAACTTTTTGATCCTTCTTATTTTTGAAAATAATGTCTTCTTCCTTCTTTGAACAAACAGTTAGCTAAAGAACAGCATATCCAATCAGAAAATTATTCAATCTTCAATATCCTGAGTAACGGAGAGATTGAGTGCAGCAACTCTTTGGAAGATGATTGTGATACAGAGATTCCTGGACAATCACTTATCTACCGGCCTGCTCGACAGCACATTTATTCCATCTTGTTGGAATCTGGAAAAGGTAAGGATTAAACTACTTGCACCAGTATTCAGGTATATTTTCAGTTTTGAAAAATGAACTCTTGAGTTCACTGTTTCAGTGGCTACATCAACATTTAGGATAAATGGCATTTAGGATAAAGACTCTGGGCGGCTGATGTGTATTTCTTATGGAGTCTAGGGAAAATGTGACTGAAAATGTGGGGGTTTTCCATACATGCTGTTCTATTTCAATGCTTTTAAAGTGATTTTTAAAAATTAGGGTTTTTTTCCTTGTTAAATGAGAAGTGGTGAAAGTTGTTAATGAGTTAAAGATTGAGCAAAACGATGATCTTTGGAAAATTTTTAGAAGTTTGAGAGTGTATATGAAATCTTACGTTTCTTTGGTAAGTGTGGCTTTTGCAGAACAATAATGCACTGTTGGAGTTTTACCTTCTGTTGATTTTAAGTCTGCAATTTTAAGAACAGTCAAATATAGTTACTGTAATATTACAAATACAAACAGTCATGTCAGTGATTATTAGTTCTTTCATCCAAGTAAGATTTCTTTATCCAACGGTATAAACAGATTCTGTAACAGGTACATACATCTATGCTCCCATTCATCTGCTTGAAGACAGAGAGTTCTTTATTCCCATCTTTGGAAAATTTCATTTTCTTAAGACGTCTATTAAATGTTATCATTACAGTGTCTTTCAGGCAGTGAGTTTAAAATAAAAAGTGTACTCAACATTTATTCTTTTGAATATGTTCATTTTCTCCATGGTAATCACATTTTATTGATGAAAGTGTACCGCCATCAAACTCAATATTCAAACTATTTCCTTAGAAAGGCACAGAAAGGTAATTAAGTACATGACTTCCTTGAGCAGCCAGAGGTTGAAGTATTGCCATAATAGGAAAAAAAAATAGGAAAAAATGAATCAGAGTTTAAGTAGTCATTTGGAGAGAGTAACAAAAATCTCAGCAGTAATCATGCACATCTGCCATTTTTCATTTTTCAGCCTACTGCCTCTGAATTTTTAGACAATTATAACTTGGTGGGGTTTTGTTTATTCCTCTAAGCAGCAGGATATTCACTGATGTTTTCAGAAACACCCAGACCAAAATTTCTAATTAACATTGTTGTGGCGATATGGCAGGATAGTAGGTAGATTTTCATTTATGTTACAGTGGGTTTAGTAATCAAAGAAGATTAGAATTGAAATAAAGAAGCATTCATTTAGAATCATATTGAAAATGAAATTTGAATCTGAAAGATGCCTTCTTCTAAGAAGGTGATTTTTTTAATAAAACCACAGATAGCACACATTATTTATTCTCAGTTCAGGCTTCAAATTCCAGAGATAATTTTCTGAAGTAAATCACAGTGCCTCCTCAATCATTAACCCTTCCAGAAAGGTAGGTAGAGTGTGTCTGCATGAGCACCTCTATTAAATCTGAAATTTTAGTGCATGTATCTACCTCCGACTGCTTTAACATAGAAGGGCTCTTCAGGGGGACCTTGATAAGCTAGAGAAATGGGCAGATTCCAATAATAGGAGATTTAACAAGTCCAAGTGCCGGGTTCTTCACTTTGGACATAACAACCCCATGCATCGCTATCAGTTGGGGGATAAGTAGCTGGAAAGTGNGATGGGAGGCTTGGATGGATGGAGCGTGGTGCCCATGGTTTTACGCCTGTGGGCTCGATTCCTGGGTGGGTGTTCGCTGGGAGTTGGACTCAATGTTCCTTGTGGGTCTCTTCCAACTCAGAATAACCTGTGAACCTGTGAACTTCCTAGTAGTTCATAGGCTGTCTTTTTTATTGCAGTGTATAGTTGTTTCTAAGTCAGGAGTGTAAATCAGTAGTCAGAGTCTGTATTGAAATTCATGAGAAAGTGTAAGCATTTTTTTTTTTTGTGGATTCACTGCTAGACCCAGAAGGATGTTTTGTTCTTTATGAAATAAGTAGAATCCTTTGCTAGTTTCCCTGATATGAGGTCAAGTTGACTGTTTTTTATAATTTGATAAGCAGCAGGATGGAAAATAGCCCACACTGCATGTAAGTTGTATTATAATGTAGAATCACTTTGCATTAGCATTCAAAAGGAGCTTATTGGAAAAAGACAACTAATTAAGTTGGTCCATGTGGACTGCTGCCATTGTGATACAGCTGCTGATGTAGCCCATTTGAATGACTAACTCTAGCAATGCTCCAGTTGGCGGCGGTGATATATGTGTTAGTGATCCTCTTTTTTATTCCTTAGTATCTGTCAGTTACAATGTGCTGTAAACTGACCCCTTTGCAGTTTGCAAATCTGCTTATTTACTGTCAACTGACAAAGCAGCCAACATTTAGTAAAAACAGTAGTTACAGTTTTAGTTAGAACAGGTAAAAAATAATGTAAACTATTCTCTCTACTCTGAAACAAGATACTGTTAGTTTTGAATGTCTAGGCTGAGATTTCCAAGGCTGCCTAAGAGACACACAAATCCATAGCAGCAGGATGTTATATGCTTTGAAACCATCACCCTACACCAGGCCACTTTGCCTGAAGCTGTGGTGGGATAAGTGTTTCTTTTGCAGTCAGTGCCACTGTAATTTTCTTGCACAGCCGCCCATTTCAGTGTCTGTGCATCCTCTGTTGTGCTGGTGCAGCTGTTTGTGCAGTTGTATGGTGGCCTAGTTTGAGAAACTGAAACCAGACTCTCTCTTCCCTCCCTTTCGTGCAGTCAGGTAACTAACCTGGTTCTGTTTCCCTGTCTGACTCTGTGTAGCCACATACATCTGTGATGAAACATCCCAAGGAAACGGGAGGGAGTGGGAATGAGCAAGTCAGTGGCCTCCTGTAACAGTTATCAGTTGCTGAAAAAGTTACTCATGGCTTTGGTAGAGTTTGATGCATAGTAAACGTATATGCATGGACCCTTAATCATGGTAATGTTACAGAATCACAGTGTTATTTTTGACCCTATGAAAATACATAGGGGGCTGATGGTTGTTCTCATAACATGCCATTTGTTGCCTGTGTATTTTAAAAATACATATATGTATAATTAACTGAGCTATTTTTGATGATTACATGAAATATTGCACATAGTGATACTAATTGTCAACCTTTTACATCTTTCCTTGAAAAAATGCTTTTGGAAAATAACAGTAAATAATACACCTTGGTAGGCTGGCCACACTCTTTCTTGTGTGCAAAGAGTTCAGAACAAAGCCAGCAGGTTTTGGCAATAGCATAGTCCATGGAAATACCTGCACCTGCATGACTGTTGCCAATTAGGACATTATGTAATGTAGCCTAAACCCATGGCCAGCTCCTGGAAATCCTGGCATCACTCCCAGTTCTAACATTAGCAGGCCAGACTGATCCTTGCTTTGACACTGTCAAAACCAGTCCATTAGCAGAATTTTTGCCAATTATCACCAGTGACCACTCAGGAGGGTTGGCATTTTTGCAGGTGTGGAGGAACACACATAACAGTGTTTTCCAGCTGTCTAGTGTTTTGGACACAGTTGAAGCTTTCCTTAGGCTGCCTAAGCAGTGCTTCCACAGGTCATTCAGAGTCTATGTAAAAAAAGAAATAGATATTTTACAAATTTCACTGGTGATACTCTTCTTGTGCATTGTGGGGAAAGAAGTTTGGAAGATTAATGGGTTTTTTCAAAAGATGTTCCCTATTGCCTCATGCTGTTCTCAAATCCTATCTATCTTTTTCTCAGCTCTAGCTCTCCTACAGCTACTTGTGTATTGATTTGCTATCCAGTCTGTTTGAATACAACAAGAAAGTTGACTTTCCTGCCTTTCTTTCAGCTGAGTCACCAGTTTCACAAGTTATTTAGGACTTTAATTCATTTGAAATTACTTCTCCTTTGTCAGATTCAGTTGAAAGAGAGAAGGGTATCCATTAATTAATTATAAGAAAGAAGCCTTAATTGTATTATGTGTGCTTCCTTAAGAAACCAGGCTAAAATTTAGGATGCTAAATGAGCTGAATAAATTTAATAAAGCAGAGTGATCTACGTACAATATCCTTAAACAGAATGCTAAAACATCAGAATATTTCTGAAAGTAACTTTAGGATATAGAATTGGAGGGGCTTGTTCATGAAATAGCATTATGATAGACAATTATTTATAATCAGGATGTGAGACTATTCACAGAATCACAGAATCACAGAATCAGTAAGGTTGAAAAAGACCTTAGAGATCATCAAGTCCAACCTATCACCTATTACCTAACCTAGCCAAACCTGTTACCTAACCTGTTGCCATCCTGCTACCAACACACCATCCTACCTATAACACACTACCCTAATATCTAGGTCATGCCACCAAGAACTTCATCCAACCTTTTCTTAAACACCTCTAGGGACGGTGACTCCACCACCTCCTTGGGCAGCCCATTCCACTGAGAGATCACCCTCTCTGTGAAAAAGTTCCACCTAATGTCCAGTCTAAATCTCCCCTGACGCAGTTTAAGACTGTGTCCTCTTGTTCTATCACTTGTAGCCAGAGTGAAGAGACCAACACCCACCTGGCTACACCTCCCTTTCAGATAGCTGTAGAGAGCGATAAGGTCTCCCCTCAGCCTCCTCTTCTCCAGACTGAACAACCCCAGCTCTCTCAGTCGCTCCTCATAGGGCTTGTGTTCCAGCCCCTTCACCATCCTTGTCGCCCTTCTCTGGACACGCTCAAGGATCTCAACATCCCTCTTAAACTGAGGAGCCCAGAACTGGACACAGTACTCAAGGTGTGGTCTAACCAGTGCCGAGTACAGGGGGAGAATAACTTCCCTAGTCCTACTGACAACACTATTCCTGATGCAGGCCAGGATACCATTAGCTTTTCTGGCCACCTGGGCACACTGCTGCCTCATGTTAAGTTTTCTATCCACCAGCACTCCCAGGTCCCTTTCCACCTGATCATCCTGCAGCCACTCCAACCCCAGCCTATAGTTCTGCATGGGGTTATTGTAACCGAAGTGTAGGACCCGACACTTAGACTGGTTGAACCCCATGCCATTGGATTCAGCCCATCTATCCAGCCTGTCAAGGTCCCTCTGCAGAGCCCTCCTACCTTCCTCCAGATCGACATTTATCCCCAGCTTGGTGTCATCCGCAAACTTGCTAATAATAGACTCCAACCCTTCGTCCAGATCATCAATAAAGATATTGAACAGGACAGGTCCCAACACTGATCCCTGAGGCACCCCACTAGTGACCGGCCTCCAACTGGACACAGCACCATTAACCACCACTTGCTGAGCTCTGTTTTCCAGCCAACACCTGATCCAGTCCACTGTAAACCCATCCAAACCACAAGCCTCCAGCTTCACCAGGAGTTTGTTATGGGGGACAGTGTCAAAGGCTTTACTAAAATCCAGGTACACCACATCAACAGCTCTTCCCTCATCAACCAGGTGGGTCACCTGATCATAGAAGGAAATGAGATTGGTCAGGCAGGACCTTCCCTTCCTGAAGCCATGCTGACTAGGTCTGATCTCCTTACCCTCCTGGAATGTACAGTTTAAGACTTCCCCTCCCCCACCACCACTGTAAGCATTTTTAATTTTATTCCTTATGTCATCAGTTTCTGAACAGTGAAGGATGGCAAGCCAGGTCCTCATAGTCCATCTGTTGGTTCTTCAGTCCCTCACTTTTGTTGGGAGTTTGTGCTGCAGGTCGGTGGGTAAAGAAGGAAGGAAGAAGAAGCAGGATTGTAAAACAAATTTTGTTATGTCCTTTTCCCCCTCTCTTATTCCTGACACTGGAATTCCATCTGAGGAATTTTTGCCCTTGCACTACAGCACTCATTTATTCAGGCCAACAGGCATCTCCAGCATTGAGATATAAATAAGATCAGAAAATGAATGTGGCAAAACTTTTTTTATGTGGAAAAGTGAAGGCCAGTTTTGGAGAGATTTGTTTGGTTTTACAGTATCACAGTATAGATAAGGNGTTTTTATCCAGGTGAAGTTTCTGATTAAGGTTCACAATGTGGCGTCAGAAATACTTGTGCAGTAAATTGTGGGGAAATTGGAATTGATTATAAAAGGCAAGAATTTTTTAAGAACAGTGGCTTGAGGACTGGGTGAGAGCTGGAAGGAATTCTGAGATGCAATTCTGTGAATCTGGAAGGGGATAAGGGAAGAAAGAGAAGAACCTATTTGAAAACACAATTCCAAGTGCCCAGGACCTTTCCAGCCTAATGTGTTCTGTGATTTTGTGACTAGCTAAATCTGTTTAATTCATGCTGTTTACCAGACTACAGAGGGGAAATTTAGGGCACTATGACATCGTTACCAGAAGGAAAATCTGGACAGAATGCAGAAGTGCCATTTATAGCAAGAATGATTCTTGGGTTGTTCAGGGTTTTTTTCTGAAGACTTACAGTAGAATGATTTTGAGCTGACTATTGTAAATTGGACAAACTGCATTTAAAAATATTAAATTCTTGATTTTTTTTCTGAGAGTAGTTTTTTTTGTTTGTTGTTTTTTTTCCCCAAACATGAAGTAGTTAAATGCACAACTCAATTAGTGATATTTTTCATTTAAAGTACACACCACGTTTTAGAAGGGGGAAGAGCAGAGTTGAGGTTAGGGACTAGGAAGCCACTTGAGCTATTAGGCATAAACGATCACTTTATGCTAAATAAAAGACCTGAAACAATGGCCTGTAAAAGCTCTGTATCTGATGGTGGGACGACTCCATTGCTGTCAGTTTTCAAATAGCCATAAAGGTTTTGGCTCAAACCCTGAGACAGGAAATGTCAGGGCAAGTTGGGAGGGGAAATCATATAAAGCACTGCCTACATATGTGGCAGTGTGACAGTCCTGAGTCTGAGGTAGCACATGTTGGTCCCTAAGCTATGCCAGATGCCTCCAGAGCTTCCTGAACTGCCTTGGAACAGGAAGTCCTAAAACTGTTTTCAAATGCCTTTTACAGATTCTTATACTTATCGTTTTGGCTGCAGCTCCCAGCTCCCAACTCATGTTTATAGTACATAATCAAAACGCTCTTCGTTTGCTCCAATGATTTGTAGTAAAGGTATTAAAACTGTTTTGTCTTGGTTTATTTTTAAAGAATCTGCGCAAACAAGTCACTATGAAGTGCCTTCTATTACTTTAGAATCCTGATCATGACTGCTTCCCACTGCTACACTGGTGTCAATGCTCGCATTTAACTTACTGATAATTGGGTTTTTTTTTAGGTGGAGCCTCTCCTTCAGTAAAAGAGTGGTTTGTCTATTTTGGAAATCCTCTCAAGCAGCCAGAGCTGATACAACCTGTACAGCCTTCTGTTCCAGGTAGAATAAAAATGTGTTTAAGTATAAACTGAAAGAATGACCTCATTAAAATTAGGTTAGAAAATCTATCATTATATCTTTGATATAGAATCCAGAATGACTGGAGAGAGCAAGGAGATAAAGTGCTGCATAACTGTAATTGCTTTCTGTAATTATAATAGGATTCAGCTTTGACATACATGTTATTGCTGTGTCTTGTTAAATTCAGTGCTAATTCAAACATCAGTTATAAAATGCAAACAGTTTCTTAGGGGTTCTAAATACTGCTCTGAGGCCAGGATAAGTGGAGCATAGTGCCGCATTAAAATTTGTCCATTAATCTTTTTTACAGAATGTGCTAACAAGACTGGTGGAGAATGTAAAAAAGAGTAATTTTTAGGTCACCTGTTACAACCCAAAAAGACATTCCAGCTTTCAATGAAGAAAATAATTAGGCTATGTGTTTCTGTGAAGGTGTTTCTACTGTCTTAAGCCTAAAGTGTTTTGCGTGTTTTTATCTTCTTCTCTTTGATAAAAAAACAGCGTTAATGAACACTCTTGGTGGAATTTGAATTGTGAGAAATATGTTATATTTACAAGAAAGTATAATACACTTTACTGAAAAGATTGGGCACTGAAAGTCACTACATTGTATCATGCAATACAGATTTAGGATATACAGTGAATCCTCTCTGTATCGTGACTTCTCCTTCATGACCTCGCCCATTTGCGAAGCAATTTTTTCGCAAATATGATTCAGCGGTCTGCGAGCCTGGCTGCCTGACACATGCTCAGTTTGACTCTGCTCTGCCTAGGGGCGGTGCCACAGTGCCTGTGGGGCGGGACTCACCCTGCCCTGTGGGGAGGGGGCTCTCAATGGCGGCACCGTGCCCCCGGTCCCTGAACGGGGAGACTGCCTCACGAAAGTGAGACAAGCTATGTGATGGGAGGGCACAGCTATCGCTGCGCCAGGAGGAGGCTTCTGTCTGGGACCATAGGGGCAGTGCAGCCCCTCTCTCACGGGACTGGTGAATGTTAAAGGAAAAGAAACCCGACCTCCCCCCTCTGCCACCCTGTGGGCTTCTCCGTGCTGCTGCAGTCGCTCCCACAGCCTAAATCCCACGCCACTTCCCCTTCGACCCCGGTGATAGTGGTGCGCATGGCAGCACCCTGCCCCGGACCCTGCCCCTGTCCTATGTGCTCCACTGAGACCCAGCGCAGCACCACCACAAGACATGCCATTCCTTGTTACTCAAAGCCCAGTCAAAGCCCGGGCAGCGCTGCCTCTGCTGGGACTGGTGGATGTTAAAGGGAAAGAAACTCCCATACCAACGCCTCCCCCCCGCCATAAGTGCACGGGGTGTTGCAGTGTTGCAAAGTTAAGTTTTTTCCAGGCTCCCAAGAATGCCGACCAGAGCTCAGGGACACCCTTACCCGCCACGGAAGCGGGGCGGGCACATGCCGGATGGCGCAGGTCCCCCGGGGTCAGCATTAGCACTGGGGTCGGGCCGGGCCGGGGGAGTGGGAGGAAAGCGGCGCGGGGTTTGGGCTGCGGTCACAGCAGCCGCTCAGAAACGGTTCCCTTTGCTCGCCTGTACCTAGACAGACTACGAGAAGGAGCAAAGAATTGTCCGCAGCACTTCGGAGTTCCAGGGGGTGGAGCAATGGGCATGGCCTGCATGCATATTAACGACCTGCACTTCTTTGTGAGTTTAGTGTTTCACGAGGCCTTTGGCCTGTCCCTTTCCTCGTGATGAAGGGGATTTAACTGTAGTAGTGTATCAATTTTGTTATTTCAGAGGGAAAATTCTTCTAATTGTTAATTTGTCTGGCCTGTTGTAGTCATCTTTAATTCCTAGCTCTCTCTGTCTAGTCATCTGGTGTTACATGGATCAGCACTGCAGAGATTTTTTTTAGTCTTTCATATGAATTTCATTTGTTCTATTCATATACATTATCAGTGATCTGTTCTTAAGAAAAGTTACTATCTACTCAACTTTTTGGAATTACTAGCTCTTCTTCCCTCAGCACCAGGGCCTTTTGTGATAGCATGAAACTGCTGTGAAATTTTCCTAATGGAATATCCAGGCTAAAAATTGATCAATCTGTCCCGTACAACTGTTTTATTTTTGCATGTAATGGTCTGGGAACATTAATTTGTAAAGGAAGGAAATAAAACTCAATGAGTAAAAAACATACCTATATTTCAAATTCCTTGGTGAATATACTGTATCTATTATTGTGAAATTTTCCATCCCAAATAGTGTATTTCCTTGCTTCCTTTCTGGAGAGGAATTTACTTCATATCATGTATTCTGGTTCTACATCTCTGTAGATATGCTACACAAAGAACCCACCTTCATGTTGACAGTAAACAGGATTTAAAATCACAGTGTTTGTTTGTTTATAGCAGCCACATAAATTGAGTTTATAAAAACAGAGTCTTCTCAGCCGTAATCTTTACTAACTCAGTAAGAAAGGCTGTTCAAGGAGACTATTAAAAAAGAGGAGGAGGACTTTTAGTGTTTATTTTTAGTGCTCTGTTGTCATTCCTTCAGTGAACAAATATTTTTCTAAAATTTTTGCAGTCCATATTTGTATGCCTTACATTCGCTCATGCATCTTTGATTTTCCACAGCATGACTTTCTAATTCACCATATAAGGTTCTCCGCAGTACATCACGTTTTTCAGACAGGGATCGTATTTAGAGCTAAGTTTAAAGAAGTTGTTATAGGAAGTTGGAGTTCAAAGCTGTCAATCAAGATCACGTTGTGCAAAAAGAGAAAAAATTGTTACCAAAAACCTTTTGGAAAAGTCACAATTGGAATTAATTTTGGAAGGTTCTTTGCTTTATCTTTTTTGAAGAACACTGATAACCTTATCATTAAACCTACTTTAGAGCAGTACTGAGACTATACGGAAAATCCTGACTCTTTTGAATTTGATTTAGATTAAAAAGTCTGAAGACACTATTAACTTTGAGATGTAGTGTACATAGCAATAAATATTTTAAATTTTGCATTAATCTTAAAAAAAAAAAAGTAGTTTTTTTTTTTTGTGTATATAAAGTTTTTTTGTGTATATAAAACATCATAACTGCCTGATGGGAGGAAAGGTTGCAGGTGATAGACTGAATGTTAGGCTTTTTAAAAAAAACCTAAAACATCTAATCCTAAAGACTGGATGGTAAGTAAGATGATAAATGAAAATATATTTAAAATGTGCTGTAATTATATATTTAAGTATGGATTATGTATATGTATTCTTCTTGAGAGAGTCTCCTGAATTAGCATCTGTGGTTGCTTGCTTTCTCCGTCTCTCTTTCTTCTGGAATGTTTCTTTTCAATTGAATGAATATCGTCATGATGTTTCCCACACATTGACAAGCAGCACTTAAATTGATAAAAAGCGACATCAAGAAATTAATTTTATTAGAGGATGTGTGATCCAGGAAAATACTGTTTGACATCTATATCTTATGAACATAGCAGATATATTTGATATGTGTGTAGTTTATATGTAAGAGAAAAACTTCTAAAGTCTTTACTGGAAATGTATAGACTGCTGTTCAGTTTATTTCTGAAAATATGTAGGACATTGTGTCTTCATACCAGAGAGTTTGAATGTACTTTCAGTATGTTAATCACTGCGTCTTACAGGAATATGGCATGAATATACTTAGGTTCAAAATGCTGTCTCTGGAATGGTCAGATTTAATTGGCATTTGGTTTTATGGCATCTTTAAAATTGGCTGCAGTTGTTGAGAAGTTACTGTCAAGTAAGTAGCAAGTGCATTTTTATAAACTTATTTTTATTGCTTGGTATTTACATAAGCGTGTAAAAAGGAAGGATTAGAGTTCTATAACTGGTGTTACAAAATGAAATTTCAGTAGACTTTACTTCAAATATACATGAACAGTTAACAGTTGTATACATTTATATCTGTATACACTATGATGACTTGTTTAAAGTAGGTATCAATGTAAAGATCACCTTTGTATAAGCCTTGAGTTAAACAATATCATATAAGTAATGCATTCCATAACTTTTGCATGTATTGCGTATTCATAAATCAATTATTGAAATTTGAACAAATTAAATAAGTATTCCCTTGAAGTGCTTTTGTTTATCATGCTGCTTTCTGTATCACAATTTCATTAAATGTATGAGTATAAAACAAAAAGAGAAAAAGTAATTCAGATCGTGCTTTTTCTTTTAGCTTGTGAGTTGTCCTTTTTTTGTGTGTAGGCAAGTAGTATGTCTTAACCTGCAGGGAGGTCTTTGCAATGCTCCTCTTCTTCAGGTTTCTGAGGTCTACAGTTTACATAGTACTGAATATGGTGTTCACACTTTTGTGCATGTTGAAAATAACCAAAAGCATATGCAGTGTTTGAGTAATTCATAGGACCTTGTGGTTCCCATAACCCAGTAGGATAGATGATTCTCTCATTACTAATCTTTACAGTAAAGGTGTATCAATTATACATATCCAAGTATGTTTTGGTGCATCTCCCTTTTGTTAGTGGTTGGCTTTTAGATTAATTTAGTAAATATCTAGACATGTTCTGAAAGTAAAATATTTCTCCTGCCTATCCAGGTAAATTCCTCTTTCAAGAGAGTTTTCTAATTACTGTAAATTACATAATAAGGATGTAACTAGAGCAGAAAACAGTTTGGGGGGTCCTCTGTATATGAATCTTAGAATCTGCTGTGGACTCTCTGTATGACAAGAGAGACATTAAACTTCAGGGTATTTGTTTCTTTGTTTTACTTATCTTTCATTTAAGGCTTAATAGATCAGTCTGGGGTGCTACCTGGCATTTTATTACTTATAGAAGAGATCTTCCTAGAAAAATAACGCCTTTGGTTGGTGTGTAGCAAAAGGACATCTTAATCTGTGAATTTGCTTTCCCAGAATAAATATATGTGTCAGAATTTATCAGTACATCTTTTTCCCAGGCACAAGTAGATGTTTCTGAAGGTGTAAAGAACTGTTTGTGGAAGAGATATCTTGAATTTTTTGTTGAGCTCTCTCAATATAGATATGTCATCTTAAATTGGCATAGTTAGAAGTTTTGCTCTGAAGAAAGAAGGATTTCTATTATTAGGTATACCCCTGGATGCAAAAGAGAATGTTGCTTTAACTGATTTGTAGTTATCTCTTGGTAAGCAGAAACCATCAAAGCTTTTTGAGTTCACCCATGTACAGATTGTCTCGCACATCGAAGTTGCTTATGCTTGGTAGGAAAAGTTTGCTCTGTTTTCATTTCCTGCATATTATATTTGCTCTAATTCCTGGAATTCAGTCTCTGCTGTTCCTTTTTCTTTTTTTCTTATGGCAACAATTACCAATATCAAAACCACTAATTTGAGTCTTCCTAGTGCTGTCGGTACTGGCCCACTCACTGCCATTATTTTTGCTATCTCTAACCTGCATTTCTACCTCCAATCAAGCAACTGGTACTTTTTCTTAATAAGGTTAGAAACTTAGAGATTGTATGATAGTAGATCTTTACCAGGTTAAAACTTTTGATGGGAGAGTTAGTCTTAAAAATAGTAAAAGAAACATCCATCAGGGAGATAAAGAAAGAAAATACTAGCTTCCTTTCTAGTTTCCCCCTCTCCAAAGAGTTAGTACCATTTGGTTAATGGGCTTTTCTGGCTAAATAAACATAGTCTGTGTAGATTTCAGCACCTTGTCACTTTAACTATTTATTATCACCAAGCGGTCTTAACTGGTCTGCAGCTGCTGCATGTCACATAAAAAAGGAAAAGGTGTTACCAAATGTTTCTTAATTAGTCCTCATTTAAAATTCACACCTTGTTTTATTTAACTACAGACCCAGTAGTACTTTATGGTACAATTCTGTCTTTTATTGAGATTCTCAGCCATAACCAGTTAGCTGTTCTGTTATTTCACGTGCATTAATGTTTATTTTGATAACAGATTAAATGTAATTTAAATTAAGAGCGAATTTTGCAGTAGTTCGCATGTGTCACAAGTTGGGAGATGATGGCAACATGAGGTAAATATTACAGATTTAGAGACAAGCATGAATGAAACTGTAGAAAGGCTGGGAAGATAGGTTATTCTAAACTGATGACAGTTCTCCTGTGGGTGTTTGCAACAGGGTTTCATACAGTAGCCTACAGAGTGCAAAATACCAGATCACTTTGGGCTTTTTTCTCAAACTGGAACTTACTGCAGAAGAGTCATTCCAGCACATGTTTGCCAGCAAGTGGCATAGGTGACCAGTTTGTTCATTAAAACTGGGTTATAAGGGTCGCACTGTGAGGGTCCTTCAGGGATATACTAGCTATTGGACGGAGAAGAAACAGATCTGGATTTTTGTCAAATCAGTATTTTATGATGAAGTGAACTCATTTTTAATGCTGTGGATCTCCAAGGGAAAGAACACACTTGTAGGCAAATTTTGGTCTTGCATAGGTTAAATGCCTGCTGTCTCAAAGTTGTCTCTGTTCTAACAACTTAATTCAGTCCACTCTGCTTAAACATGCCTGTATTCAATAAACTTGGTTTAAATTACAGGCCATATTTTTATGTTGGGTTTTTTCCAATGCAAGTTTTGTCAAATAGGTTTTATTTTCACCTCTGTGGTCCTTGCAAGTGCCAAGAGCAGATCAGTTGTTTCCTTTCAGATTGTAATGAGGTAGACGTGTTTTATCTTGTTGCTGCCAAAATAAAATAATGGATTTCTTTTGTAGGTGGAACACCTAATTTGAAAACACTGTGGCTTGCCAAAGGACCTGATGTGGAAAAGCAACGGTATAGTACATTTCTGGCATGCTTTCACCTTCAGGATGAGATGGAAGAACTCCAAGCTCTAGAGGCACCTGTTGCGGGATTCTGCTGCTTGCTGGCCTATCTTATGATGCAGGTAAGTGGGACAGTTGCATTTTCTTCAGCTGGTAGATATGACTGACTAATAAACAGTTTCTTGCTAGCCTGTGCTGGATTTTTCTCTTAATCTTTTCTGTAGGCATAGTTGATCCAATATAGCAGTACTGCATTACAGTATTTTTAATTACTCCGCTTAACATGCACCATCCTGCTCAAGAAACACTTGGGTTTTTTTAGTAGTTAATCATAACTCACATGCCCGTGATAAAACCCCTTGGGCAGTTTAACAGAGAGTATAAACTGAGGGATTTCCCCTGCTTTTGGGGACCTGTTTGCAAATTCAGGCTGCTCCTTTTGTGTTTCCTTTGTGTCATCAAAAGAAGATAGTCCCTCAGGTGACCGTGCAGACTGTGCAAACAGACAATATAAATATTTACTCAGCTCTCACTACATTTTCACACCATCTTGTCAATCTACTCATTTTCAAGTGAAAATTGAGAATATGGCTCTTCTCAAATTCTGAGTAATAGGGGATCATTAGGTAGCAGATCTGTTCTATTGTAATTCCAAATATTTGGCAGCCTGAAGACTACCTTAATTGTAATAAAAAGGGACACAAGATTAAATACAATATTGCTTCATTGTTTACCTTTCTCTTAGGTATTTAATATGTTGTCTGTACTTGCCTCATTTCAAATGCTGATCTCACAAGCATATTTTCCTGAGGGTGAGAAAATTATAATGCTTTAATCTAATAAGATCGCTTCGCTTGTACCTACACTGAACTACATTTTATCTATTGTTCTGCTTTCTCAGACTTTACTTTCCTGAAGAACAGATTTACACTGACCTGTAATACATACATGAAAACAAGTTCTCCCGGATTTTTGCTTTCTTTTTGTGTTTACTGAAATTCATATGATGCATTGAGGAAGTACATATGGGAATTGTGCAAGTGATCCATACAGCTCTTTTTTTCCCTTTGATTTTTGTATCACAGAATATAAATCAAAAGGTTTTTGAGATGCAACTCATAAAATATCATTCCATGCCTTGTGGTTTCAATTCAGCAAGATGCATATCGTGTACTAGCTTTTAACATACTTGAAGTATTCTTCATATTTGGATATGAAATCACAGTTTCATTTATTTATTGTGCTATCTTGCATACTCTTTCATGGCATGATGACTACGTTATTTCTTTAGTGGGATTCGGAAGAGAAGTAACAGAATGAGTAACAGGATGGAACAACACAGAAATACAGATTTACTGAACCTTGATCACAGCATATTTATAAAATTTTAAAAATGCTGGTCATGGAAATGGTTTTCAGCAGGGATGAAAACAGTTTCACAGCTCTTGTTTTCAAAAGGAATAATAGCAGAGAGATCATCTAAAGGCTTGGTTTGATGGAAGGTTTCTCGTGGCAGTGCCAGTTTCTCAACACCTGTCCTGTTTTCCTGATTCTCTTCTGCCCTCTGAGTTGCTACAGTCTGCGAACCAGACTGGGGAATCAATTTGGATAAAAATGTTTTTTGTTGCTGAGTTATTTTAAAGGTTGATTATTTCTCTGATTCTGTCCATTTGTTCTCTTGGGGTGTCGGAGAGGAAAGTGTGAGAGCAAGAGTGTCAACAGCCATGCTTTGAGCTGACCATATTGCCTCCATTTGTTTTATAGCTGAGAAAACAATGCTTGTCTAACTATGATCTAATTCCTGTCTTTGCTTTACACTTTAGTATTAAATTGGTATTAGAGAAGGAGGAAATTTTTTGTTACCTCAAAAAATATTTAAGCTGAGGAATTGCAGGTTGCCTTGAAGGAGGCTTCAAGCTTTCCTTCAGCTCATGTGAGGGAGAATAAACTTTCATCACTCAGCATTTAGTCTACCCTGCATACTGGCCAACTCATCTGGTTTCCTCAACACTTATGTGCAAGTATTTAATGAAAACTTAAGATGCTTTTTATTTTACAAGTGATTAAAGATTTCGAATAGACAAACCTTAACTATGTAAAGAAAGTGTTGTATTTTTTTCAGTGAGGATACTTTTCAAAGATCCTCCAAATTAAGAACAAAAATTTACAAAATAATAGATGTGTCTTTAAAATTGGGAAAGGGGCACGTGAGTTCAAATATCAACCTGTGAAGCCTCCAAAGAAAGGGGAAATTTGTCTTTTGACCTCTTCTGATTTTGAAATAAATCTGACAGTGGAATTATCATAACTCACCACGTTCGGTTACTGAAGAAACTATTTCTCTGAAAAAGTGGTTTTACATTTTCTTGCAGTTGTACCTGCAAACAATCTTTGATTTCCTTTTCTTAGGACAAAATTGTGCAAGTATTAAGAATTATTTTGTAGATGAAAGTCACTTTTCTGTTATTTCAATGTATAAAATGTGCTGTTTTAGTAAACATCTCTTGTTGCCAGCTGCACAAAGGTGACACCTGACTTGAATTACAGGGTGAAGTAGGGCTGTTATCAGATCTTAGCAGACAGGTGGAGTTAATGAATACCAAGGAGCATTTTGAAAGCTTAAAATTTTGCATCATAGGGGGGAAATATTTTACAGTAGGACAAGGGCAAGGCCTGATGTAAAAAGAAATGTTTCTCAACGATGGTTGTATAATTTTTTTCCTGAGGAGGGAAGAACGGGTTACTCCTCCTAAGCAAATAAATTGACAACATAATTATAGATGCATTCTTAATGTTTGCGGTTTATTTTCTATTGATTTATAGAAATATTTTTTGTTAATTTTTCTCTCCTTCTGTCACTAAATAGAAAATATTAATGGATTGAAATGGAATATATGAATATATGAAACATTTCCCCAAAATCAAGCTGTTTAAAGGAAAGCAAGGCAGCATTTTAGACCCCGCTTTCAACTGTTCTGTAAGCCCTCAATGCACATTTCCTCATTTTGCAAGAGAAACCTTTCCTCAAGTTCCAGTTGATAAAGAATTGTAATATTTTATGGATCTCACTTTAAGACTGTCTTTATAGCCTCAACAGCTGTAACAGATATGTGGTCTTGGTGCACATGTATAATCTATAATGCTCTTAAAAGAGGGAGGTATTGTCAAGGTATTGCCATGGAACGTCCCAGCCTGTCTCAAGCTGCTGTCTTTCTTCTGAGGTGACCATGTGCCTCTATAGAAGCTCAGAGCACTTTTCCACAACAGAAAAAGCTCCATTCCCCCTTTTCTCATAGAAGTATTAGAGTGAACTGTTACATAAGCCTAGAATTTTGCTTTGTGTTTCCCCACTTGAACACTTTAGGTTTAGTCTTTTTATAGTTTTCCCCACTTCATTTTGTAGCCTAAAATTTTGAAATTAATCAAATACATTCTGTTAAATCCTGACATTTAGATCAATATAGGCAATTAAATATTTTAGATTATTTTTAAACTTTCAAATAAATAACTGTGTACGCATTTGCAAAAAAAAACCCTAATGGTCATTACATCTGTGGCTCAGTGAGACGGTTTTTAACCTGGGTCTTAACGATAAAACAATGGGCTTTTTAAATCTCTTGTTTTAATTATGCTTAATGTTACGGAGATGAAGTTATTTCTTGTTATTAAGAAACTCCAAGGGAAGTGGAGAAGGGAATAAAGAAGCGGAGCTGGTTTTTTTGGTGTGTGGAAATCCATACACTCTACATGAATGTGCACTTCATTCAAGTTGTGAAAGAAAGTATTTTGTTCCCCATGTCTTTTCCTAGATGATGCATTCGTGAGGATCATGATTACATGAGGTCATTGATAGAAGTTTGATGTGCTTCAGCAAAAGGAGTTAATTTTCAAGAGAGTTCTTCTTTAAATCTTCAGATAATGTGTGATTTCTTCACTTGTTTTAGGTCAGCAGCCTGTCTCTGGAGGACTTAAATGCATTTGTGGCACTCATCCTCTGCCTCAAAGGGAAGTCAGCTGCTCAACTGGCAGGTCTGCAGGTATGAACTGGAATAACTGTGTAGGATAAAATGGTCATGGTAATGTGATAAATATTTTGGGGAAAATTGTTCTACATGTTGATTTTTTTTCAGATATGGAAACCAAGGGTCATGGTAATTAAAGAGGTTTTTAATGTGAATACTTACATTTGTTGATCACATAAAAAAATTAAATGTTTTCTGGTGAATGCAGTCTTAGTATGAGCAAATTAGTCTCAGATTTCTTCCTTACTTGTCTTACAGACTTCCGTCAGATAAAAATTTTGTAATGGTGAATCCTGTCTTACAATACTGCTTCATTCTATTTTACTGAGGAGGATTGTGTTTTGGGACATAGGTTGTATGAAAATCACTACATTAAATCAACCTTTAGTATACTTGAGGGAGAATATAAGCATAATGTAAGCCTAACCAGAAAAAATATTACCATGTGTTACCCACTGTAGTGAAAAGCATTTGGATTATACTATTCTACAATTATTCAGGAGTTCTCTTCAATATTTTATATACTCTATGCAAATCTGGTTTTTTCCTTTCCCGTCTTCTTTAATCGACATAGTTATTGCAGTAGAATAATTGAAATAGTTCTTCTTTTGTATGGAATTATACAAGAGTATTTTCAGTTTCATAGCTTGAAACTTTATTCAAAATATTAGCAGTGCAAGGCACAGATTGCACAAACTGTTAGCGTTGTGCATTAACGTAAAAGTAAGTGGGAAAGGGTTAGAAATGGTTCGAACCTTAGCATATCTTCACTATATAAATCTTACTTGTACTTCCAGTAATTTTTCTGTTGCTTTGAACAGTCCATGTGAGAATTTTAGAAGTACTTTTTGCTGATAGCAAGGTAAACCAACCATTCTTATTGCTACCAATTTGTTTCTAGTGCACAGGCACCAGAATAACAAAAATTCCAGTTTCTGTGTTTGATTCATTATAACAGATGAAGTCCAGTCTCCTATAATTTTTTTTCAAAATCTTCACAAATTTGTTCTGTAGCTGATCAAGTGTTAGGTCTGTGTAACAAAAAGGAAGCAATTAAATGAAGGCAATATGGAAAACAGCAAAAATATAGGATTTATTTCTGTCAAAGACATTATTGCAGATAGTGTTGCACTCAACTTTGGGAGTATTGTTACTTTATCAAGTCTGTCATTCAGCAAAAGCATAAAGGAAACCAAGCCTAATTGTTGAAACTGTTTGTAGATGCTCTTACAGGTATTATTACATAAGTTTCCAAAGTGCTTGGAAGTTTATTCTGTTTGAATGAGACGTCTTTGATTCATTTGTGGTGTTGTTCTATAAAAATAGAAATCTGAGCGTTGCATCGAAACACGTAATATTATTCAATGTATGCTACGTATCAGCATTGTACTAATTCGAAGTTGTTTATAAAATTTTGTTGTTTTTCCACAAAGCTTATGACAGATCAGTTACAGACATAAAAATGCATGGAGTGTGAAGCTAGTCTCACACTGTGTTATGTGTCACTCCATGAAGTGGTCAGCATGTTGTTGGAATTGACTCCTGTGTGTTATTATTGGCAGGTCCTTTCCAAAGTTATGTGACTGCTGCTTAATTAAGCCCTTCATGCACTATCATATAATACTCTCTACTCTTCTAAAAAGCAACAAAATATTCATATAATGCAGTTGAATTTTTTGAATCAAGCTATTTTGTAGAGCCCTTCCTTGTCTTATCCTATTAAAATTCACAATAATGCCTTTGGTAATACCTAATTTGAGTTAGAATAAATCCCTCTGAAGGAATAGTGAGGAAAGATTTTGGTCTCTTTCTCTTCTGCATTTGTGAACAGATAAATAACAGTGTCAAAGCTTTCCTCCATTGCTTTCAAATTAATTTCACTTCCTCTGTTTTGATGACATGGGTTTCCTGATGGAAAACAGTTGCCATTTCTCAGTTTCTTATGTATATGTGTCTTGACAAGCTATATGAAAAAAAGATGTTATGTTGTATTAATTGCTGTAAAAATACTTTTTTTTCATCATATATAAGGCACCTGTAATTTTATAGAAGCATACAGATCAGTTTCAAGATTAATATTAGGTTAATTTCACTTCACAGGAAGAGTAAAAAACAGTCTGTTTCCTGTTTCTGTGCTTCTGGAATGTGATGTGTAGATGAACTTGATTATGTCCTGGGAATTTTGTTTTGAAAGGGCAGGACACTAAATAAATATTTTATTATATAAATAAGAATAATGATCAATAAAGCAAGCTTTCTGAGTATTATACTCAATCATCTAATTTTCAAGATTCCATCTCAGAATAGCTTAAACTGGTTTTAGTCATCACTATGTTTATTTAGTCGTTTTCCAAAATTGAGTTATGCTCTTATTTTAATAGTAAAGAGGTTATCAATAGGTATTTAACAGTTTAATGTTCTAGATATTTGTGTTTAAAATCAAAGTATCCAAGTGCAATGAATTCAACTACAGTAATCCCTCACTACTTCACGGTTCACCACTCGCGGCTCAATACATTGCAATTTTTTTTCCCTTCTCTTTACCATATTTACCCTATTTACCACTACTTCATGGATTTAACATATCACAGCATTTTCTGGAACTGACCCCCTGTGATATTCAAGAGATTACTGTAGTACATAGCTAATTAGTAAATGGGGTTTATAGTAGGCAATCAGGAATAGAGTTTTTAGTCTGTTTACCATACTTTTTTGTTCTCCACAGAAAGGTTTAAAGTGATCCTTGGAACGGCTTATTAACAGCAACATGGTCTAGATGGTGGGAGGCTTGGACGGATGGAGCATGGTGCCTGTGGTTCCACACTTGTGGGCCTGATCCCTGGGTGGGCATTCACTTGGGAGTTGGACTAGATGATCCTGTGGGTCTCTTCCAACTCAGACTAACCTGTGAACCTGTGAACAGAGCTTTCAGGAAAATTATGTTAATCTTAGTCAGCATCTGCAAAATTTTATGAAGATGTCAGCTCATTTGCCATTTTGAACTCACCACTATACTATAATATTATTTTAAACATAGGAAAAAAGGTTTACTTCTTGTGAAAAGTTCAGTGAAGTACACTAATTTGATATAAAAAACTTCTATTTCTCCATTTCTGTGAAGGATTCCATTAGCAAATATTTTAGCAGAACACTTGACTTCATTACTTTCTGAGAATAGCATAATGTTTATACATGAAGATTTGATTATTTTTCTGGATCATAATACCAAAATGTGCACATGATAAAGAAGACATTTTTCTGTGAAGTTTTTTCTAATTTTCTTGTTCTGCTCCCTTATATGGTAGATTTGCATTCTGCTTTGCCCAAGCCTCCCATAGAGCTGATACATAAGGTCAGAATTAAATTTTGGACCTCAGGTTGTCTATTTCCCTTTTTTCTATTTTAATCTGATATGTGATGTTGGCAAAAAGCACAGAGAGCCGTCGGTGTTACTTTGAGGCCATTGCCGAGAAAAGGAGGCATCAGAAGTCATGCTTCCAGTCTTGGTTCTTATATTGAGCTGGCCACTGGTTTTTCAATGTTTCTCAAGCACTGAAGCATATTCCTTCAATTTTTTAAGTTTTCAGTTACAGTGAGTCCCTGGGTTTTGCAGGTCCACAGGTCCAGATTGGTGCCATGAAGTCCACGATTTGCAAAGATAGCAAACTCATGAATATGGAGTTAAGCCCCACCCATCGTCCTGCCTCTCTCAGTGACGGGAGGCAGCTGGGCTGGGCTGGGCCACACCTCTCGTGGCTCCCTTCCCAGCTCCCTCCCCTCGCCACTTTGGAATGGGATGGGGCAGGACCGGGATTGGGCCACACCTTGCCACTTGTGGCTCCCTTCCCAACTCCTTCCCTTCACCGCCATGGGATGGGATGGGACAGGACGGGACAGGACTGGGACAGGCCGTGTTGTGCCGCTTGCAGCTTCCTTCCCGGTTCTCTCCCGTCGCCACTACAGGATGGGATGGGATGTGACAGGACCAGGACAGGACTCCAGCCTGGTGGAGAACAATGCCAGCCATGCAAACGCACACATTTACATTAAATGTATCCCAGATGGGACCAGGACAGCACACCTTTGTGGCTGGGCTGGGCAGCTCATGGCTCACATCTCCCTCCCCTCGCTGCCCTCAGTGTCTCCTGGGCAGGACTTATGTACATATTCAGGAGCTGTCTGCCCTTGTGGTGTTTTCTGCGTATGTGCACACTCCCACCTTTTGCTGAAAAATGAATAGTGAAGTATTGAATCCTCAGAGAGGTGGACCACGGATAAGCATGGGTCTTCTGTATTTAAAAGTACTACTGATGTTTGCAATTTGATTGCAAATGAATTTTCACAAAATATATGTTAAGTGTTATTTGATTGGCTTCTGGAATAATAATAACAATAATATTAATATTATGGTTAATAATAACAACTCAGCAAACTAGTTAACTAACTTGACAGGCAGAAATAGCCTTAGCAAGAATTGTAGTTACACAGAACTTTTGAGTATTTTGCATTGCACAGTGTCATGGAAGCAAAATTATATTGGCAATACATGGTAGTATTTTACCAATATTACAAAAATTCTTTTTCTCTATTTTCCCAAGGAATATTCAGCCACATCCATGCAAAATAGCAGTATGTTTTAGAGTTGTAGATAGTAGTATTTGTATCTTGGTTAGTAGTGTGTAGGTATCTTGGTTAGGGTTCCTCAAATGTAAAGAAAGGCATTGGTAAATCTGTTCAGTATTTTTAAGCTTCACGTTCTTTCTTCTATACCATGCAGACAGAAAAACATAAATAATACAGTGATCCCCACATATTCGCAGCTCGCATATCCGAGAATTCAATTAATCACGGTTGGATTTGCAGTGAATTGTGAGACCATGCACGTGTACACAATGTCCCAAACCCCAGATTTCGCAGCCAGGAAGCACCAAAGGGCGCTTCCTCCACTTTAATGAGGTGCTACAATGCGAACCACACTCCCAGGACCGCCCCTCCAGACCTTATTAATGGGGAGGGTGTGTGCCTACAGGCAGGGAGTAGTTGAATATTCATGGGTTCGGTATTTCACAGATTTCATAACTCATGGGAACTGCCCAGACCCAACCCCCAGCGAATTCCAGGGGATCATTGCACTTGGATTCTAAACATTCGAGAATTTCAGTTTTCTGACCTGTGTGGCATGCCAAGCTACATTTGTTGAAGATCCTTGTATGGGCACTCACTTGGGAGTTGGACTCAATGATCCTTGTGGGTCCCTTCCAACTCGGAATATTCTATGTGATCTGTGTGATCATGTGATGTTTTTCAAACAGACTCCAAACATCCTTTGTAAGCTATCTATATTTTTCAAAATATTATTGTTTTTCAAATAATCCCTTCTTCCCCAGGGAGCATATGTTTATTGTGCTGCTGTGACTATTTCCTAAAAAATGTTTGCTTTAAGTCTAATTGGATTGAGTGAAACATAAAATGCAAGTAAGAATATTGTGAAGATCTCACATATAAGCCCCTCTTATATACAAAGGACCTGCTTCTGTGATGTACATTAGTGTTAACTAAAGTGGAATTTGAGTGCATTGCCAGAAGCTTTACTAAAGCAGGATTTATATTTCCTTAAAATTTGCATCTGTCAAAAGTGTTTTTAAAATTATAGGTGAAGTAGAACTGGCAGAGGGTGGGGAATGAGAGGGATTGAGATGGTTTACTGATCTTGGCATTGTTTCCCAGCCCATTCTCTCATCTGCAGTCTAAGTTTTATTGTTGTGGGCCAATCTGGAACAAAAGTGCATCATTATGGGATGTGATTTCAAGTTGGGATTGGTTCAATTTTAGAAATACAGTGATCCCCAATTACTCGTGGGCTGTTGGGTCTGGTCTGCCTCACGTGAGTCATGGAATCCGCAAAGATAGTGAACCCACTACATAGTTGAGTACGCCATGCCCATAGCCACACTCCCTCCCCATATAAGGTCTGGAGGATGGTCCTGAGAGCGGGGCTTGTTTCAGATGTCTGGCTGTGCTTGCCTTGCCAGCAGGGGGCCGAGGCCTGGGCATGCTCGCTGTGCGAGGGACCGGGCCCAGAGCCGGCTGTGCTCGCTGTGCAAGCTGGGCAGGGGGACGGGGACAGCATTGTGACTCCTGCGAGCGGGGACAGGGCAAGCACCGCAAGCGGGGTGGGGAGGAGTGGGCACGGGGTCAGCACGGCAAGCCATGTGAGCAGGGTGGGGGGGAGTGGGGACGATGCCGCGAGCCCTGCAAGTGGGTGGGGGGGAGCAGGGACAGGGCTGCATGTGCTCGCCATGCAAGGGACCGGGGCCGGGACCGGCTGTGCGAGCGGGGCGGGGGAGTGGGGATGTCGCCGCAAGCCATGCGAGCAGCAGGGCTGGGGGCCGATCAGACTGAGGTCACAGTAGGTTCTGCACACGTGCCAGGTCCCGTGGATCACTGTATAACTTTCTTCTCATGTCCTCAAGATGATCTTAAGTGANCCGAGGCCTGGGCGTGCTCGCTGTGCGAGGGACCGGGCCCAGAGCCGGCTGTGCTCGCTGTGCAAGCTGGGCAGGGGGACGGGGACAGCATTGTGACTCCTGCGAGCGGGGACAGGGCAAGCACCGCAAGCGGGGTGGGGAGGAGTGGGCACGGGGTCAGCACGGCAAGCCATGTGAGCAGGGCGGGGGGGAGTGGGGACGATGCCGCGAGCCCTGCAAGTGGGTGGGGGGGAGCAGGGACAGGGCTGCATGTGCTCGCCATGCAAGGGACCGGGGCCGGGACCGACTGTGCGAGCGGGGCGAGGGAGTGGGGATGTCGCCGCGAGCTGTGCGAGCAGCAGGGCTGGGGGCCGATCAGACTGAGGTCACAGTAGGTTCTGCGCACGCGCCAGGTCCCGTGGATCACTGTATAACTTTCTTCTCATGTCCTCAAGATGATCTTAAGTGAACTACAGTATATCCTCGCTGCATTGCAACCCCTCCATTACAACCGTGCCAATTTGCGAGGAATTTTTCTTGCAATTCTGATTCAATGATTTGTGATGTTCCCCAGCCAACGCATGCACAGTGCCTCTGCTCCACCAAGGGGCAGCGCCGGCGCTCCCTGTGGGCCAGGACTGGCCCGCCCCCATGGGGAGGGCCACAAGTCATGCTGTCCCCTGTTAGTCTAAGCAGAGCTGGGGAACTGACCTCTCCCTGGGCGCATGTTACTGTTTCCATGGCTACAGGCAGGGAAGGGAGGTCCCCAGGAAAGTAGGGCTGCCCGCGGTGACGATGGGCAAGTGCTGTGTGCTGGGACAGAGCAACAGTGGGACATGCCAACTCTGCTGCCGCAGCTGCTGCCCACCCACGCCACATGGAGCTGGAACGGCGCACGGGGCCAGGACAGTGCAGGCACCAGCATGGGGGCTGGGGTGGGGAGCAGCGGCCCGGCAAGGCAGTGCGAACATGCGTGGCCGCAGCAGCCTAGACCCAGCTGCAGAAGCAGCAGCATAGCCGAAGAGAAGCCCAGGGTTTCTCAGAGGGGTCTCTCCAGTCAGAAAAGGCTCAGAAGCTGTTCCCTTTGGTCCCCTGTGCTTAGAGAGCCCATGGGGAGGAGCGGAAAAGTGTCCGCAGTGCTCTGGAGTGGCGGGGCTTGAAGCAATGGGCATGGCCTGCGGGCATATTAATGACTTGCACATTTGCGAATTTGACATTTCAGGAGAGCTCTGACATGAACCATTTCTCGCAAATGAGGAGGTATAACTGTAGTTTGAATAGAAACAGTTCCAGTCCACTTACACAGGTCAAGCATTAGTGCAAATACATGTCAGGAGCAAATCACCCAATCCACAAAGATAGGCATGTCATGAATATGCAAATAAGCCACACCCATTGCCCCATTTCCCTCAGATGCTGAGGGCTGGAGGGCAGGAGGGCATTCCCAGCACCGCCTGTGGTCTTGGATGGGTCAAGGAAGTGAATGGAATCCCTTCTTAGCCCTCTACCCCTCAATCAGGGTTACCTTCTGCCCACTGCCGCCATGGGGAATCCCCAGCATTTTCCGCTGCAGTGACGGTAGTGGCAGCATGGTGCCAACACCCTCTGGGACTCATGGGGCACCCCCATGGCTTGGGGGGCTGCCTCTACCCCCCGCCATGGCTTGTGGGGACTCCCCTGGTCCCTCTGCTGGCTGCAGGGCCATCCCCACCCGCCCTGTGTCTTGCAGGGACTCCCCTGCCCCCTCTGCTACCCGCGGGGCTCAGCTAGGGTTAGCCTAACCCCAACCCTAATTTATTAATACAGAAATAGCAGCAATGTTTCGGTTATAAATTGCTTTTAGACTGTATATAGTGTAGGGAATATTTCAGGATACTTAGGGTAAAAAACACTCTGGAATTTCAGATAAAATTGTGGATAATTTTTTAATCCATGTCTAATAATAATGCAGGAAATGAAACTTAGTTATTCGTAGTGAGAATAATAAAGCTGTCACAAAATACTAAGCAAACTAATACCTTTGACAGACTGAGAAACAACTTATTACAGAGAGGGAACATAAATATGTATTTCTGGTATCAACTGACCTTTTCCTGCCAGGTTTCAGTTGATCAAAGTGTGCATTTACTTCTGAGTTAAATAGTTTTTATGTCCTTACATATGGTATGCTTGAAGGAACAAGCAGTCCATGAGGGTTGGAGGTGGTTGTTTGCATGGCACAGGTGAGGCTGCTCTCCATTGCCTTTAAGAGCTGACCTGTGTCCCCACAAGGCAGGTGAGCTGCAGGGGCTGGAGCCAGGGAGGAATGGAGTGTGCTGTCAGGAAGCAGTGGCATGCATACACCTGCCTGTCATCTGCTCGGGGCTGCCTGCACCTGCCTAGTGCCTCTGTCACGCCTGAGCAGGAATGCAAGCTGCACATCTGTCTATGCTTTCCCTGGAGAAGCAGATGGCTATGTGTAACTTCAGAGAAGCAAAAATGTTTTCTGAAATTATCTAATGAGCCATTTATAGGTGGATGCATTTATAGGAATATGGTTACAGTGCTTTGTTGCATGTACCAGCGTTTTTCAAATTACT
>WEKX01009606.1:186366-234653 GCA_013390025.1 Pitta sordida
AAGTGAATGGAATCCCTTCTTAGCCCTCTACCCCTCAATCAGGGTTACCTTCTGCCCACTGCCGCCATGGGGAATCCCCAGCATTTTCCGCTGCAGTGACGGTAGTGGCAGCATGGTGCCAACACCCTCTGGGACTCATGGGGCACCCCCGCGGCTTGGGGGGCTGCCTCTACCCCCCGCCATAAGCATTAGTGCAAATACATGTCAGGAGCAAATCACCCAATCCACAAAGATAGGCATGTCATGAATATGCAAATAAGCCACACCCATTGCCCCATTTCCCTCAGATGCTGAGGGCTGGAGGGCAGGAGGGCATTCCCAGCACCGCCTGTGGTCTTGGATGGGTCAAGGAAGTGAATGGAATCCCTTCTTAGCCCTCTACCCCTCAATCAGGGTTACCTTCTGCCCACTGCCGCCATGGGGAATCCCCAGCATTTTCCGCTGCAGTGACGGTAGTGGCAGCATGGTGCCAACACCCTCTGGGACTCATGGGGCAAGCCCGCGGCTTGGGGGGCTACCTCTACCCCCCGCCATGGCTTGTGGGGATTCCCCTGGTCCCTCTGCTGGCTGCAGGGCCATCCCCACCCTCCCTGTGTCTTGCAGGGACTCCCCTGCCCCCTCTGCTACCCGCGGGGCTCAGCTAGGGTTAGCCTAACCCCAACCCTAATTTATTAATACAGAAATAGCAGCAATGTTTCGGTTATAAATTGCTTTTAGACTGTATATAGTGTAGGGAATATTTCAGGATACTTAGGGTAAAAAACACTCTGGAATTTCAGATAAAATTGTGGATAATTTTTTAATCCATGTCTAATAATAATGCAGGAAATGAAACTTAGTTATTCGTAGTGAGAATAATAAAGCTGTCACAAAATACTAAGCAAACTAATACCTTTGACAGACTGAGAAACAACTTATTACAGAGAGGGAACATAAATATGTATTTCTGGTATCAACTGACCTTTTCCTGCCAGGTTTCAGTTGATCAAAGTGTACATTTACTTCTGAGTTAAATAGATTTTATGTCCTTACATAATGGTATGCTTGAAGGAACAAGCAGTCCATGAGTGTTGGAGGTGGTTGTTTGCATGGCACAGGTGAGGCTGCTCTCCATTGCCTTTAAGAGCTGACCTGTGTCCCCACAAGGCAGGTGAGCTGCAGGGGCTGGAGCCAGGGAGGAATGGAGTGTGCTGTCAGGAAGCAGTGGCATGCATACACCTGCCTGTCATCTGCTCGGGGCTGCCTGCACCTGCCTAGTGCCTCTGTCACGCCTGAGCAGGAATGCAAGCTGCACATCTGTCTATGCTTTCCCTGGAGAAGCAGATGGCTATGTGTAACTTCAGAGAAGCAAAAATGTTTTCTGAAATTATCTAATGAGCCATTTATAGGTGGATGCATTTATAGGAATATGGTTACAGTGCTTTGTTGCATGTACCAGTGGTTTTCAAATTACTATAGTAGAAATGTTTCTCTGGAAGATACCAGAAACAGCCTGGATAACCAAGAACTCATTTGTTCCCTTTCTTTTCAAGTGTCTTCTTGATTGAAGTGATCGTTGTCCAGGGGTTAAAAGTCATGTCCAGTTCCTATCAGTTACTTCCTTGTGACTTTGGTCAAATGGTTCAGCTCTTTATCATCTTTTAATTCTTGCTTGTAACACTCATGCACCAGTAGTCTCAATAATAGAAGTTCTGTGGCCAAAAATATAAATGCTGTGTAAATGTGAACTTTTAATACATTAACATTGTGTGACATATTCTTCACCCCTTCACCTTTATTTTGGGGTAATTTCATTTAATGTTTGCTGAGCAATAGCTAAGATGTCTTTTAGATGTTTATAAAAGGAGACTTTTATAAAGAAATGGAACTGTAAGAGAAAAGTGTTAAAAGAACATTATGATATCCCTTACCAGCATTATTTTTTAGCATCCCTAGACATCATTGCTTGTTAAGGTAATTCTAATCCCAGTGTTATAACTGAGGAAACAACACACAGTGACGGTAAACACACGGTAAGTATATTACCTCTAAAGAAAATTAATGATTTATGTAGCGGTTTACTTGTTTAGTAATCTCATCAGAATGTCACAGCAGCATTAGTAGGAAGTATATGCACATTAAATGAAAAGGTATATTATGTTCATCTAGGCTGCTGTATATTCCTGTGATAGATTAAATGGAAGAGATGTTCAGTTCCTTGGCAAATACAAAGTTATTTATGTATTGGTTGGAGCAAGGGCAGTGAATGCATGCCTAAGTATAATTTTCTATTCAGCAACAGTTGTCTGTTTCCTCTCTGTGTATAGAATACACAAATGCATCTTGGCAGAAAATGTTTCTATGCTAGGACTTAAGTTCCATAAGTTTCTACTAAAGTCAATGAAAGCTTTACTTCTGAATGTAATAAAAGCAGAGCCATGCCAATACACTTTTAAAACCCATCCCTCAATCTCCTTGGAGGGTTTTTTTACTTTTTAGCAAAATTATACAATTGTATGTTGCATTTGTACCCTGAGGCTTCAATACAGCAGAGGAATAGAATACTTCAGGCTAGCAACAATGGCAAGTAATAATAGGAGACTGAAAGTGTAGTAGTTCTGCAGGAAGTTTGTTTTGGCACTGCACCTTCAGGAAAAAATAAAAGGCACTTTTTGTAATAAAATGGCTGTGGATCAATTCCTGAAGTCGGAATGTTATCAACAAAGTGCCTGCAGAGTCCAATGCTGGCTGAAAGTCTGAGATTCAAAAGTTTGGCTTATTACAGAGCATACATTTTCTTGTAAACATCATTCTTCTCCATATTAAATATGTGGCTAAATATGGCCAAGTTACTCCCACAGAAACTGCTTCCTTATTTAATTTTTATTTGCTCTGCCGTAGGCCCCATACAATATTTGTAGTCAATTCTTGAAGTCTCAGAAGTGCATCATTTTCCAACAGCTGTGTGCACCAAAGGTTCTCTAATTTCTCTGTATGTGTTCATCTAAACCACAGCACGCGGCTGATGTTCTTGTGCCAGTAGGCAGCAACTTTCAAGCTGTGTATGGCGGTTTTCCATTTCAAAAAGAATAAGTGTTCTGGAAGTGGATACTGTATTGAAGCTTAGTTACAAATGAATTCCTGATATCTTGGGCATACCTGATCACAGGCTGCAGGTTGTCAGTTCTTTTCACAGGCCATATGAGATACTGCTGTGTGACTGACTCATGGTTTGATTTGTCTTGGACCTTGGGATTGTTGTGAAATAGAAGCAGACCAGCTCTTTTCTTCCTTGACCTCTGGACTTAACACCTAGAAAATTCCTTAGCTAGAACTGTTTACTGTGGACCATATCACTTCAAAGGGTGAACCGCAGTATCAACAGTCTTACTGTGCAGCTGCTTCGCAATACAAAGAAATCTAAGGATTAAAAAACCCAACAAAACCTATATTGTGCTGGCAAACAGTATTTGTTCTCCTGGAATTCTCTATACTAACCATTTTGGTTCAATGACAGTTTTATTTGAAGAGCTTATATACCAGATTTGACATTAATAACAGTTGTCATAGAGTTTCTGGAAGCTGCAGTGCTTCAGACATGCTAAATTATATCAGATATAATTTGCTGAAATTCACAGTTGTCTTCAGTGGGAAATACCAGGCCCTTGAGAAGTATAAACTGAAAGTTTCTGAGGAGAGAAAATGGCCATACATTAGGACAATTTAATAGATCTTAAACATCTGCTCTGACTTTGGGGATTAAAAAAAGGCAAAGTAATTTTTAAGTTTGGCTAATTAAACTTTGGACCGTTGTAGCAGTGAACTGAGCAGTTGTAGGCCTAACTATATTCAGTGGCTGTGGAAGGACATACTGCATTATCAAAGGTAGCCAAGCACACTCTGCTGAGTAGTTCTATTGGTGGCAGAATTTTTACTCCCCTAAAATTTTGTTCCATGGGCCAGTCCTATGATTAAACAAAGGGAAAGTCCTGGGTTAATGTGTGGATAAGGACTTTAGATCAGGAATATGGTCAAGATGCAGGTAGCAGCAAATGAAGACCATTTTTTTAAAGACTCTAATAAAGGAACTAGTCAATGTAGATCAGAAAACAGAAATATAAAGTGAGTGTCACAAAGTCAAAGAGTGGAAGAAGTTTGATGTCTGAAAGCTTACAAAGAAAAGTTACTGAAAGAGAAGTGACCTTTTTGCATGATTTTTAGGGTTTTTCCTCTGTGTCCCCTAAAAACTTTTGAATATGTTGGCTAATTTCAGCCACATTTAACAGAGATGTAGGAGTCTGTGAGAGAAGTATGTTCCTGATGATGGTTTTAATTAGAAGGCAGGTGGAGCTACTAATACTAAACCCTTCTCATAATTACACAACATTCATTGTTTGAAAAAAGGAAGGAAAATCAGATCACAAGAATTTTCAGAGTCCCAAACAAATGAAATGTATTTTGCTATGGAATAAATTCAATATAAATTCAATTATATGATGGAAAGGTGAGGAAGTTCAAAGATAAGTACATCACCAAAATATGAGCAAGTATTTAAAACAATAAAAATTAAAATCCAGATGAATCCGTTCACTTTTTTAGAAAGGATGACTGCTGACTGGGCTACAGCCAAATAGTTAACCTGATGACTATAATTCAAAATTGATGTGAACATTCTGTAAATATCACATCTATTGTAGACTGTCATTAGCCTAGTAAACATTTAAATCAGATTTGAGCAGTTATGGCTAAGATAAGTAATGTTATTTCAATCATTTTTCAGGTGTTAATCTGCTATCCATTGCATATCTGTATCAGTAAAATGAGAGGGTTAAACTTTTAATCTGGTGAAATTCATTATCACAGAAGTTTCATTTATGCTGGGATTTGTTGTGGATGTGATTAAGACTTCTGATAATGTGGCTATTTTTGAAAACTAAACAAGAAATAAAATGTAATCTTTTTGTAACTGAAGGAGATTTTTTTCTCATTGCAAATTGGTTAGCAGTGGTACTTTTGTGTTGTTACATGTAGGATGTTTAATGGTAAAAGCAAGTTTTAAATTTTTTTTTAAGTTTACTTGAGTGGTGGGTTTGCCTGAATATAAATAACAGTGTTGTTCCATAGATAGATATCATTTTACATCCAAGTCATGATAAAACCTGGTAAATAAACTTTCCTGAGCATATAAATACTAATCAATTGGATTGTTTACTGCTAAATATTTACTTTGAAGACTTAGAATTGTTTAAAAACTGGTTTTTCTAGTTTCTCTTGGATCAGATTCCCTCATAGAATCTGTTTTCAATCTCCATTTTGCTTTGCACACACCTTGTTTAAGCAGGAAGAGCTTAATTTAAGCTGTAATCTTTTATCAGAATAAACCTTAGCCTGTTTTCAAAATACTGGTGCTCCTCTCCTCCCTCGGTTTGACAGGTCAAGGAAGCAGGTGCTGCACTATGCTCCCAGCAGCTTATTGCTTAAAGCTGATGGATGCCAAGTAAATGTACTGGTTCACCAGCCCACCTCTGTAGAGTGGCACTCCTGGAATTTACTGCCATTACACCAGTTTAGCTTATCTTTGCTCAAGAGCAGTGGATATAGTTCCAGTACCACGGGGGCTTTAGCATCTTTTGGCAATTCACATTGGGGAACTCATACTAATGGCTGAAGGCTGGAAGATCTGGTCTCTGTCTTTTGGCTGAAATTACGTGATGCTTTCCGTTGCAGAGAATTTAACATTACTTAAGTTTTGGAAGACAACGTCCCTTAGTACTCTCAGGCAAAGATAAACCTTTTGATTTTAATGACCAGTTCCTGAGATAGGACCTACCTGCTGCCTTTACTACTCAAGCATAAATTGCCTATGGTTAAATATTTTAGCATTTAAGATACTTGGCTTTGGGGGGAATTAATGTAAGAAGTAGCATACTGATAATGTACTGACTGAATTCAAATGGATCTCAAAAGAACTGATTAAACTAGGGCAAGTATGCAGATTTTGATCACCACCACTCGAATTACAGCAGTTTATTGCTTGGATCAAATTACATTGATTTGTAACTACGTATTGTTCCTGAATTGATTAATTTTAACTAGAAATCATCAAATACTAACCTGTCCTTGAGTGTTATGTTTTCCTTTTTATAACAAAAAGAGGTATATTCTTTTGTGGGTGTGTGGAGTGGGGCAGGGAGGAGGGAGAGAAATGCCTTATGTGTTTTTAAAGTTATGTCTTTTTAAATTTATATTTCCAAATGTGATCCATAACCATATCTTCTGTATTCAACTTCACCACAGGGAACAGGCAACAGATTACAAAAGAAAGTAAATACATAAGAACAACTTTAACCTAAGTAACAATTATTTATACAATTTTTTTGCATTGAAAAAGTGTCCCCAGAATGTTGTTAAAAATCCTACTAAGGGAACCAGTTTTTAAATGAAATGTGGTATTTAGTACATTGAGATACAGAGGACATTTAGAGTAGCACAAGTAAAGGATTGAAACATTACTATTATATCTTTACCCTTCTCCTTCATTTTTATAAATTAAGATAGCAAGATGGCTTTGCTGGTGGGGATGGTTCTGGCCTTCATTTGTGCCTGCTGACATCTGGGAGGTTCAGATATTCACCCTCACACTTCAGCTATCGTAGAAACTCTTTATCCTTTCAACAGAATTTGATCCCCTTAAACTCCATACAGCTGCAAGGTGAAGGAATTGTGGGGTATTTTAGTATTTAGTATTTAGTATTTAGTTCCTGAAAAATGTGAGGCTTTCAAAATGCATAGCATAAAGTTTCCATCTCTATCAAAAAATCACTTGTGAATCCACAAAGAAGACTCAGAGGATTAGTAGAGTATTTCCTTAAAACATAAAGATAACCTTAACATCCTGAATAATTTCTATTATTATTATATTAGAATGACATTTGAGCTAGAAACTTGCTTTTCATATACAATATCTGTATATTTTTTCTTCCTGTAAGTTAAAACTGTTCAGCAGGATGTACAATCTCTGGGCCTAGATTTGCGAAGTTTTCCTGTGAGCAAATACTTTCTGTCTTGCAAAGCCTCTTTCTGTAGTCTATGAATATGCACATGACCATGGAGATTGGTCTGAACTTGTGGCCTGTGGGCCACAGCCCTGTACTTCTGGAGCAGAAAAAGGTGTAAGTCTGTGATCATGGCTTTTCTAGCGAAGACTTTTCTCAAATTGTTAGGAAAAACCTTTCTACATAGTATTGTGGGGGCTGTAGCACTTCTCTTGCTCTTTCCAAGTGGCTTATCCAGTTCAGATCAGGCTAAGTATAATACCAGTAACCTCTGCTGCAATGACGCTAGAGTCCTGTGAACTTTCGTGTTCTCAGTATTCAGTTAAAGCTGGCAAGTAGAAAAAGTAATCTTTATCCCCAAATGCTGAGAGGATGGAACGCTGCTGTTGGTAGGCACAGCAGCAGGGCCACAGCACCAGCAGCTGGTGCAGGAGGAGCAGTTCTCACGCACTCTCTGTCTCTCTCACACAAATGTCATCAGCTGGTGGTAGGAGTAGCAGCAGCGAGATCACAGGAGTGTATCTCACATGATTCACTGGGGTCCTGAATTTATAAACATAGTAAAAAGAACAGACACAATTTCCAAAAGGAAGTAATCTCTAGGGTGTAATGCCCTGCAAGACAAGACTCTTTTTCTTATGGAATTTTCCACTTCCCATCGCGGTGTCTTAACAAACACCAAGCAGTTGTGAGCATTCCCATGGCAAAGCAAGTCTGTGGTTTGCCATGTGTACAGCCTCATTGTTACAGCCTCGCTGTGCTTTCATTTTCTTTGGTTTTCATTGCCAGATCTGGAAAATAGAAACTACCCTTTAGTGAATGTATTTCCTGTCCTATTAAAATAAAGAAATCACTGTTTATAGTCCTTGCCTTGGTCTTGCCAATATTGATTTCCATTAAAGCCAAGCCTTACCTGATATTCACCACACACAAACACACACATGGAGTGTTGGTGGCCATGGTTCCACCCTTGTGGGTCTGATCCCTTAGTGGGCGTTCACTTGGGAGTTGGACTAGATGATCCTGTGGGTCCCTTCCAACTCAGAATAACCTATGAACCCCACTCCACAATACTTTAGTGCTTTAGGAAAGTTCTGAATTGGTATCCCTAGACAATGAAGTCTTCTACCTGTAAAACCTGTCATCAGTAACATTATTTTATCTCTTCAACAAATATGTCTCACATGTAATTGAAAAGAGCACAGCTAGGGTTTTGTTGGTGGCTCAGATTTAATAACCACTTAGGCAGAAGTAACAGCATCAATGTCAATATTACACTGGTCTTCAGCTTGAGACAGCACTCAAAGTCCTCTTCTGTATAAATTCATAATCTTTCAGATTCTCATTTAGACAGTTGTTCACCAAATAGGTATCCATTTGGTATGTGTCAGCTTGAAGTGTCACTGAAGAAAGTTGGGCTAATCACATTTCTGTGATAAACTGCTTTGAGTTTTCAGAATAAAATAAAGGTATAAAAGCTATATTGTAAGATTTATGGCCCTGATGGTATCCAGCATCCACATATAGTATTAGTAATCCCTTCTAACAGCTGTTTTATATCGTTGGTACCAATGGGATTAAAAAGGACAGTAAAAGCACTTGACAAAAAGGTATGAATTAATAGTCAAATAGTACACATCCATTAAATGAGTAGACAGGAAAGTGCTTGCTGCAGGTGACAGCTTTTACTCTTTTATTTTCAGAAGCTGAAATACTTGTTTCCATTGTTCTTCATTAAAGTTTGTTTACAGCAATTGAATCTTTTGACATTATCAGTAGTAGTATCAGTGACAGACTATATGTACTAATTTATATGACCATGAATTTCAGTCTGGCTTTGTATTGACTTGTAAAAAAGGGACTATTGGTGATATAAACCATATTGGTAAGTATTTGGCCATGTTTGATTGAGTTGGTTGGTGTGCTATCATCACTCAACCTTTGCTGTTAATTGTAGCTTAATGTGTCCATTTTCCTTATGGCATAAGAGCAAACCTTCACCACTTGTCAAAGTGCTCTGAAGCATTTTCTTGAAGTTACTTAAAATTCAATTTATTGTTACATTGAGAACAAGACCAATGTGTATAAATTCTGAAAGAATTCCCTGGAGTTTTGAGGATTCCCAGTGGTTCTTGCTCTTTGTACTTCCCACTCATAAAGCCTTATTTTGTGATCACAAACCAAGCAGATCCCACTTTAAAGTCTGTAATGATGGCGACTCACTTCCTTAGCAGGTGTTAAGATTTGATCAGGTCATCAGAAACATTCTGGTAAACACAATGTAAGAATCTCTCAGCTGCAACATGGTGACTGACTGTGTATACTCTTGCAGTCTAGTTAAGTACAAATAATACTGATCCACGTAAACCACATTCCTCTTTCAAGTACCTTTCAGCACTGTTAGACATTTTGCAAACCCCCGCTTTACTTGCCAAAGCAAGAGAGTTATGAGTGTGCATGTAGTCACTAGTCTCAGCTGGCAGAATGATAGCTTACATCTGGAGGAAATAACTTCCTGGAACTCAGTGGCCTGATCCCATACTTCAAATACTTTTATTTTAAAGGGAGGGTATGAGAGAGTCTCCCTTACTCAAGAATGTCACACTCAGAAAAAGATGGAACTTTCATTTTCTAAATGACTGCTTAAATTCTAGTGGGAGGTGTCCCTGGCCACACCAAGGAGCTTGGAACTAGGTCACTTTTAAGGTTCCATCCAACCCAAGCCGTTCTGTGTTTCTGTATTAATCTATTTCTGGTATACTTTATTCTGTAAGGATACAACAGCTGACATGGATTACAGCATTGATGGCCACACTGTTATGAATCTCTCCTGGTCCTAAACGACTGCTTTGGTACAGGCTGTGGAAAAGCACTGCCCACTTTGCCTGCCTTGTACTGTTTACACAATATTTAAAATCAGTTTTCTCCATATTGGATTCAAGGCTTTTGTATTTTGCTATGCTCTGCCACGACAGGGTGTTAAATTCACCCATTAAGTTTATTTTGGCTGTGAGTTTTAATTGTCTTGTTGAATTTCTCATTTTGCATTTTTTTGATGCTGTCATACCATTCCAGTATTTCTTCTGGAGACATCCATGTTGAAGTGAAATAATTAGACTTTCAGACTCCAGTCAGAGGAAATTTTAGAGTGTTTAAAATAAAAGTTTGGAAGCAATAAACTTTGTTCTATCAGATCCTGTAATTTAAGTGATCTCTAAATGCTGTAATATTTCCGGGGTAATCAAACTCTGGAAGGTCAATGGATCACTGTACGCATCAATTTATACTCCCAGTTCATGTTTTACATTCCACTAGCAGAATTTTTTCTGGAGAACTGCTAATGCTTGAAAAATACTATGGAGAAATAGACATTTATTTTGCCTTTCCATTTTCATTTTGAATGTATCTGTCTTAAAAACTTGAGTGAGATGCTGTGTTTATTAAACTTCACTTCTTTCACTTTATTGAATAAAAGCAGGTACAGAATCTTCTGATGAATTCTGCTGTGCAATAGGGACCCGTCATTGTCACAACTCTGGGAGAGTTTATCATTTTCTCTGCTGTTCTTATGGTTATATGTGATGGTAAGATTGATACCATTCCCTGATTTGTGAGGCCTGTCTTTTTGTGTGTCTGTGTTTGCAGCTTGCAGAAGTAGACTCCAGAGCTGTCCATCTTGGCGCTGTCTTGGTTCGAGGCCTTACAACTTTGCTCATGGCCAATAGTGCCTGTGGCTTTCCATTCAGAATGGATGATTTGATGCCCTGGGCAGTGTTTGATGGAAAACTTTTTCAAGAAAAATACCAGCAGTCACACCGAGGTTGCTCTATGGAAGAGCTTTTGGAGGGCAATGTAAGTAATCACATCCTCTTAGACATTTCTGTATTCTTTGAAAAAAATTACCTGTCCATTTTCTTTTCTTTTTAATATTCATGTTTAGACTATTCCTCTTTCTCTGTGTTTTTCTTCTCTTTCTTATTCCTTTTTCATTCTCTCCACAAAAAAAAAAAAAAAAGATATACTAATCCTATGGAAGAAGCTATAATTTTACTTTTGTTTACATTACTCAGAAAATAATACAAGTAAGATGGTTGTCATTTGCAAAAAATGAAAATGCCCACAGTGGTTTTCTAGTACTGAAATAGTATTGAGATCTTTTTCCTGTAAGATTTTAAGCAACATATTAAAAAGATACCTAAGTAAGTATACTGAGTATAATTTTTAAAGTGTTTAAGAATGATATTTTCAAAGGCATCAAGGAACTTGAGTTTGAGGTGGAGTTTTGATGAATTCAAAGAAGAACTGTCGATCAGAGGTTACATATCTAGGTATCTTTTTAATATCTCACCAAGTACCTTCCTGCACCTCTAAGTACTTACTCAGTTCTCAGTCCCACTTTACCTTACAAGTCTAGGGATTTTGTAAGGTTTGCATGGTATGTTAACAAAAAAACTCCAATATGACCTCCGACATGTCTGGGCAGGGAGGTACAATCTGAGTCCTACTCAGCACGATGCATTGGAGTGGCATCATGTTCAGGCTCCGAGATAGGATCTGCTAGGCTGAGTGCAAGTCTGTATTGATGCACAAGTGAAGCCTACAAACAGATCTGGCTGTGCACCACCAGCACAGAATATGTGGAGAGATACTTGGGTAGATCAGTACTCATCAGTGAGGGTAGCTCTTGAGACCTTTAATTAATGTGTCTCTTTTAATGTGGAACTGAAAAGTGTGTATCATTTAATTACTTTCGAAATCTTAGCTTTGAAATGTTAGTTCCTACTGTTGAATATATCACTTGAGGTAAAAGCTATTACAGAGAAAAAAAAATCATTTTTGATTTATTGTAATCTCATATATTCAATACCAGTTATATGGCTTTTGGTTTTAGTTTTGTGTCCAATTACATGCCATGCTGGTCTGGAGCTGTGAGTGGAACACTTGTGAGTGGGTGGGTGGAATGAATGTTTTTAGCATGAAGGAGAATAATCCTTTCCACATGCATCCAATCATATGATTAGGACCATAACCTCTATCCAAATCCTTTTGTTCCTATTAATTGGTCTGCTGATTTCAGTAGATTTTAGGTTGAGCCAATGGTTCATCCACTTTTTCATGCAGTACTTTTGCAGAACAATATGTGGTTTAAAGAATAAATGGGAGAATGTACAAGTATCCAGATCTGTGTGAAATTGATACTTCTTTTCCATTTGGATAAAATTCAGGTTACTGGATAACAATACATATCTGAATCTGAACAAAATTTATATTAATTTAGATAGGTATTTTTAAATGTATGTTTTAGCTAACATTTGAACATCTTGGTGTGGTGATACTAGAGCTGTATTTCATTCTGTTTTGTAACAAGGAAGATGGTTATTTCCCTAAAACAGTTAGAAATATGCTTCTTCAACTGAAGTATCTAGGTTAGACTTTTTAAAAGCCTGATTCTCTATTTTAAACAAACCCCTGATAAACTGTTCTGTTCTGAGTAAAAATACTCTAGCCTTGTGAATTTTTAGAGTAGTTGAAATATCTTTTTCTTTTTTAGGTACAATTTTATGATACATATATGGCAGAGATATGTACCCAGACTAATAAAATAGCTTTCCCACTTATCAGTTTGAGGCAAGAATCTGTTTTCAGGAGAATTGCCAAGAGGTGCCAGTTTAACTGGGGACACGGGCAAGGCAACAAGCATATGTGATTGGTACTTAATTCGTGCCAGAGTTTAACATACTGCTGGAAGCCAGGATCTTTCAGCACTTGTTTGTTAAGAATCTACCCTTGAGCACCATAAATCTAAGCTGGTGAGAGTGATGGCATTGTATTGAGAAAAAAAATTATTCTACATGGGGCATTTTTTAATAGAAAAGATAAATAATAGAAAAAACTACAGTGAATCCTCTCTGTATCGCGACTTCTCCTTCACGACCTCACCGATTTGCGATGTGAATTTATCGCAGTTTTGATTCCACCATTTGCGAAATTTTGTGGTTGCACATGCGCAATGCATCTGCTCCACCGAGGGGCGGTGCCGTAGCTTCCCGTGGGCGGCGTTGGCCCGACCCCACGGGAGGGGCCAGGAGTCACGCTGTCCCCTGTTACTCTAAGCGCAGCTGGGGAACTGAACCCCCCCCGCGGGCGCACGTTACTGTTTCCATGGGTACAGGCAGGGAAGGGCAGTGCCGCAGGAAAATGGGGCCGCGGCAGCAGCGGGACATGTTCACTCCGCTGCCGCAGCTGAACCCCCCCACCCTGTGTGGCGCTGCCAGCAGTGCCCGGGACGGGTGGCGTGGGATGGCCAGTGCGGGACGGGGCGGCAGGCATATGCACTGGGGCTGGGGAGAGGGCGGGAGCAGAGGCACGGGGTTTGGTCACGGCAGGCCCACGGATTCTCGGGGTTGGGGGTGGGGTCTCCTGAGTCAGAGAGGGCTCAGAAACAGTTCCCTTTGCTTCCCCGTGCTCAGAGAGTCCGAGGGGAGAAGCAAAAAAGTGCCCGGAGCCCTTCAGAGTTCAGGGGGTGGGCCAATGGGCGTGGCCTGCATGCATATTAACAACCTGCACTTCTTTGCGAGGTTAGGCTTTCGCAACGGCATTGGCCTGTCCCTTTCCTCGCGATGGAAGAGGTATAACTGTTTTGTTGTTTAGTGCTTGTCTCCTAACTCCTAAGGTTCTTTCTCTGTGATCTGGATGGTTACATTACTTTGGGAACTTCAGGCAATTCAGAATAAATGTTGTTTTGATTACAATGGGCTTAAAAACAGTTAATAGTTTTCTGAAAATTACAGTGAAAATACAGTCCAGGTTTAATATTTTCATGTATATCAGAAATTTTGAACATTTTTTTACTTCCTACAGATTCTTGTACAAAAAGAAGAAAACGTATACATTAAATACAGATGATATGTTTGTGGGCAAGATTTTGTGTGGTTCAGCTCATTGTAGCCTAACAGCTGTTAAACATAAAAAATGGACACCTTCCAATAAGAATAAAATATAGAGCCATCTTGCTTTAAAAAAAAATATGCTAAGCTCCTGTTATGCTCTGTTTTTCAACGTAGCAATCGTATTTGGATTTTTCCCCATACTGAAAATTGGATATACAGTGATAATCTCATAAAACAGTGAGGCAGTGATATTACCACTTTATTAGCATTTTTATTGGGCTTCTCGCTAATGAGTATGCTTATAATCAATATTTTAAAATTAAAACCAAAATAATGGAGTCAGCAGTGGTGTGTTTTGTTCTATTCTGATTATGCCTTCCATCCAGCCTTCATAAATACATTCTGAATATATTCTCCCAAGAATAAAATTAATGGTTTTTCCCATTAGAGGATGTTCTTCACAGACTGGACTTAGTTTGTGGTAAAAAAAAAAAAAATCTGTGAGTTTTGTTTAAGGTTCTATAAGGAGGTTTGTTAACTCAAAAAAAATGTAATAGGAAAGCTTGCAGCAGGGTTCAGGGATTCAACCACTACCTCTAATTTAAGAAACTTCTCTAATTGCTGCAGTCTTGCTGCCTATTGGATTTTGTACCTTATCATGTCATCTTCTTCCCTCCCTCCTGCTCCTAAAAACATAATTGTTACCTTGTAAAAATCAGTTTGGTGTTATGAAAATCACATATGATGCTATTGCTCTAAAATATTTCTATCCATAATTCTCTTCATTATGTAGTAAATCATACATGCCCAGTACAAACTAGGAGAAAAGAAATACCTTCTAAGATCTATCACTTTTTCAAGGCGCACAGAAATCAGAGAAAGTTGAGGATATATGTATCACATCTCTCAGTATTGCATTTTTAAATAGCTTAAGCTTTTCCTTATGACAATAAACCTTTTCACTCCACCACAAGGTAAATATTTTTATTTAATTCCCTCATTTCTCTTTAGACTTAGTTTTATTTTTTATCAGTCAGGAGTCAAGGCTTATGTATTACTGTTGGGTTCGGGTTTGTTTCTAATGTATGAGATTAAGAGACTTTGATTTTAAATACTGCATTTTCTATGAGTACATCATTCCTTCTCTAGAGGCTTTAATCCTCCGTGCCTGAGGTATTGCTGATAGAAGTCTAGTTAAGTATGTGTATCTATGGATGCAATGTAATAGAATAGGAAACAAGTGCTTTCCAGATGTGAGCAGAGAAGAAAACCAAACTTCACTGAGAAAGCAGGAAAATATTTATTTTGCACCCCTACTCATCCCTCCAAGTATCCACTTTTAATGTGAAATGCTTGAACTTTATTTCCTGAAAAAATGTGAACCGGATCTACCACCTTCGTGTATGCATGAGCATGACTAAGACATGTCTTCTAGTTGTTATATGTGTTTGATTTGTGCTACACTTGAAGAAAGATGAGATGGAACAGTCATTGATTTTTAATCTTGTTGTCTTCAGGAGTCTTTGTATACACCCTTTCAGAATCTGAAGTCTTTCATTTGCAAGGTTTGCATGGCAAAGAAAAGAGTGATACAGAGCCGACCAAGAGGGAATGGATTTAACACAGGTTAGCATTTTGTTAATTTTCTCAATAAAGTTAATATATTTATGAGTTCAATTATTTTTCCACAGCAGCATCTATTACATAGGCAGCCTACCAAGCTAAGTATATTGTAAGTTCTTTCTCCAAGAAATCAAAGGCGAGATGAGGTGTTGAGCGATATGATCTAGATGTTGATGCTAGGTTAGTTGGGCTATAGGTTGGACTGGATGATCTTCAAGGTCTTTCCCTGCCTTATCTATACTGTGATACCGTGTGATCCTGTGAAGGAGAGAAAGAAATAAGAAAATATTTCCCTTTTTAGCACTTCATGTGAATCTGACTAACTAAGTTTAGATAGAATAGTATTTCCATCCTACTACATAGTGAAATAGATGCAATTAATTCATTATCATTCATTGACAGAAACATCACTATTTACTCAAAGAATAGTTATTTTTATATGAGGAATGAAATTAGAGCTTTTTCTTCATTGCCTCAGGGGAGCAATTTAAACGTAGTTGAAGGTCTGAGTGAGGCATTGCTTTTTTTCCCCCAACTTCATGGTTTGGTTTGCTAAAGAAATTTGGTTTCCCTGTGTGATCTCCCTGGCATTCAGGCAAATAAACACATCTGAAAGGGGTTTTATCATCAGTCATAGGTCAGCCTGAATGTTAAGGCTTTTGTGACTAAAAAATAACTTGCCTGAATCTCAGTGTATCTGCTCATATTGTTTATTACTTGCTTAATACCTGGTGTCTGTGAGGATAAAAGTTACCCCCTACGAATGCCTTGAGCAAATTGCAACAAACAGAATTATTTTCTGCTAGTTCAGTACTTTGGATTACATGACAGCAATACTTCTGATGGTGTACTACACTATGCTGCTGCTGGAAATCCAAAACTGGTGATTTATAATACCAGACCTTATTAGCATCTGCTTTTCTTTGAGAGCTATATTTAACCATTTAAATTATGATTTGTTATTCCAATTTGGACAGAGATTTCTGTTTGGTTTAATGACTGCGGTCTGTAAATCTATGTCATAAAATTTTGATCTGGTTTCTAAATACACTTGTTACCAGCTTGTAATCATTATGTGCATAGATGGAAATGAGGACAACAACCATGCTTATTAGACTGACTTTAGTTTGGAAAAATCATAATTGTGCATGAGTATTTTGGCATAAAGCTAAGAAATATTGTTTCCTGAAAAATAATGTGCTGTCTCTCTTTTTCTTCATTTAATCCTATACACGGTCGGAGCTGCTTAGTATGTACTGTTTTTCAGGAAGAGAACAAAGATATTTTAATCCCAGGTTCCAACAACCACGCAGAAGTCATTTTCTTTCTCCGTATCATAACCAGATGAGGGGGTTTGTACAGAGAAATCCTCAATCACAAGGTAAAAAGTGTGTTCACATTTTTGTTTTGGAATTGTATCTATCAACAATGTAACAGCTCTGTGCCTGTATACTGTTCCCCCCTGACTGCAGCAGTCAGTAACAAAACTTGCATCAGTTATAGCTGTGTATTATCATAACCTAATTCTGCAGGGTGAGGTAGATTGTAGCATTATAATCTCTAGTCACCTTTTACTTACAATGTTCTTGGGAAAAAGTTTTCATGTGGTATTTATCATTTTCATGCTTGGTCTCGGCTGAACTGTGTATAAAATTGTAATAGCTCTAAAACACAAAATTTTGGTTCTAAAGCACCAAAATACCTGTCTGAAGTCTTCAGCTGCAGATTTTTATTCATACTTCAACAAAACACTTAAGCATATGAATAAAATTAAACACATTCTGAAGTGCTTCTGAAGTGATACAAATGCACATTCTGTCTTGCCGTGGCATCAATCTTAAGTAATTCACTGGTCTCATTTCTTGGACAGACATTTCAATGAAGCATCACTCTTGAGCTGACATCATTCTTTTTTTTTCATTATATACTTCGTTGTTACCGTGAGTTGAACTACATATACACAGATTAAAGAAAATCAACTAAAGGAAGAGAAGTGTCTAAGAAATGTCAATTATTTTATGAAGTCTGCAGAGCCTGTAATTCTTTTGTGTTTCCAAGTGAGGTTTTCAGAGAAGATCAATGATGTGATCAGGGAAGATAAATAATAAATAAATACAGTGAAGTCTTTACTGTGTTTCAGTTGCCACTGTTGAATACTTGTGAGTAGGATACTATCATTTGATTCACAAATAAGATTGTTCAATCCTATATGTAAAATGTAAAGCTAAAATATAGAGTATGAATGCTGACCATAAGCAAAACCAAAACTTGTCATTCTTATCAGTTCTTGGCCATCTCAATAAACCTGATATTCAGAGGTCAGATCATCTCTGACCTGCTCAAGAGATCTTACAACTAGATAGATTCCTAAAAGTATGTTACACAGTAACTCTGCTGCTGTGTTATAAATGTCTTTCAGTAGTGCTATTAAAACATCTTGGCTTCTTCTATACTATCCCTATTTCTTACGCCAGGAAACTCTTAAAACATGATCCTAAAACTGCAGTTAAATTACCTCTAATTTCTTTGCTATGTGTGTGTGTCACTAAAAAGAGAGAGAAAAAAGAATAAAAAAAGGAGCTTATGTGATAAAACTTCCTAGCAATATTATTGGTATCTGTCTATACCATCCTGTATGTACCTTCCCATGGTACACTGTTGTGGTTCATGCTGTTGCATATTATGTATAACTCATTGGATTAAAATGCATTAAAAAGTAATGGAATGGTAACCACAGGACCCAAATCTTCCATGTCAAGAATGTACATAATGATTAGACAGCTTTTGCCCTCTCTTATCAGTTAATGTTTAAGAATTTCATTACTGTCTCAACTTTGAGAAGAGGAAAGACTGCTTTTATGAGAAAGCATCAACCTGAGAAGCACTTGCATTTCTCTGAGATGATGACCTGAATCCCCTCAGGCAGAATAAGAATTGGATTTAGGTATCCTTCACTATGTGGTGAATAGCAAGCACTGAGCTATAATTAACAGCTCATCCTCTTGCTGTATTTTGAGTGTAGGGAATTCAGCTGGGGGGGGCTTTTCAGTTTTGGAAGGTTTGGGGTTTTTTGGGTTGGTTTGATTTTATTAATGTAACTTGTCTCCAGAAATTTTTTGGCTGTGTGTTACAAATGGATAAGAGCACATCTGTGTAACACAGAGCAGGACAACCAAGCCTTACAGGGAGGTATATTTTCCCTTATTATTTCTTGTTTGATAATTTATGGGTTCTGTGCTTGTAGCTGCAGTGCCAGACCACAGGACATGTAGCCTATTGGTAGATAAATTTCAGTAATTAGAAGTTAAGGCCATTAAGATGTTATTTTGCATCATATTCTCTACCTCATTCTACAAGAAAACTAAAAATAAACTGAACATTGAAATCCACTTTAGTACAGTGGTGAGTGTCCCCGCCTGCCATGTGGGAGACCATGGTTCGATTCCCGCTGGGTAGGCAGTGGTGTGGTTTAAGAGTTGGACTCGATGATCCTTGTGGGTCCCTTCCAACTCACAATAATCTGTGAATTAAGAACTATGGAAATTACTGTAAAGTATCATGTGTCTTTGTCATTCTTTTCAGCAGTCCAACTGTTAAACACTGATATTGTGTATCATAGCATGTAAATTACCACTTAAATCAGCACACAAAATGTAGCAAAAATGAGACTAAATAAGTAAGTCTAAACTATCCATGGCCTTATATACTTTTATAACTATATTTTTAAATTTCTGTGTTTTTTACAATGGTCCTCACATTAGTATTTTGAACTCTGCCTGAAAAGTGAACTGGAGGTGAGGTAAAGAGAGAGGGGAGAGTGTGTCTAGTTGTAGCAGCAACATGAATGTTTGAAAACAAGGATACTCCAATACTTTAGAAATAGTAAAAGACATTGGCAAGGATACAGAATTTCTGCTGGTGGAAAGGTAAACATCAGAAATCTCTGTATGATGGGCTCAGGGGAGCAATCATATTGAGTAAGAGCTCTCAGAGTGACGAAAGTAATGGATGGTGATTGTAGCTTCCAGTCATCTACCACCAGAATCATAAACAGTTAGACTGGGAAATCTTGAAGCATTCTGATGATTTCATGTTTGCATTTAGATGTTGTTGGATTTGGGGATCTACTATATTCTGCCTAAGAAGACTCTCTTCTGTGTTTTTCTTCCATCTTTCTATTGAAAAAAAATGTGGAATTGGACAGGTTTTTCTGGTTTTTAAGGAATTTAACTTAGAAAATATCACTTTTACAGAAGTAATTTATTTTTAAAAAACAAAAACAACAAGGTCTTGGAGGAAAGCTTTTATGGAGAATTGAAAACAGTTTTTCAGAGGAAACAAAAGATGAGTGTAAAGGAAAGATATGGGGGAAAAAATTGTTGGAGATATGTCTCACTCAAGAAAAATTCTTTTGTCCAAGACTAAATGGAATTGTCCAGATTCTGATTTCTTCATGGGATGCAATTGCATCAAAAGGGTACATTCACTTCAGTCTTAGCACACTGTAAAACATGTAACAGAAGACAATGAAAGCAAGCTCTCATTTGCAAGATATTTAGTCAGGGCTTCCACACTTGTGTTGTATACTCTGTGTTCAAGCATGTTTCTCATTAATAGGATTTTGATGGAACTGTAATGCAGGTGGGACTTGGTAGAACTTCAGTGCTGAAAAAAATAATTAATTTAGTGTGTGAGTACTGCTTTACTTATAGGAATCTATAACTAAAGCAGTATTGTATACAGGCTCACTAAAACCAGTATGAAAATATTTTTAAATATATGTAGCTTATGTCTGGTTCTAAATAGTATATTTTCCTTTCCTGAATTCATACTATCTGATCTACCAGCCACAGTGTATGGCCTGTAATAATTCATGATCTCAATCCATTAATTGGTCTGGATTTAAAAGGTACAGTCGCCCAAGAGTTTTAAGAAGAGCAATGCCACCATGGACTTTATTCTCCAACTTCTTGAAATATTAGTCATAGTTATACAACTGGCAGGGCATGTACTTTTTTCAAGATATATGTAAATATAATCTTTTTTGAGGGCTGCCTGTATAAGCTCTTGTTTTCCTACTTTGATGTTCATTAAAAGTATTTCATTCCTCTCCTACTCTCTCCAGGTAGAGAATCAAGACACCCAGACCAGAGGAGATTTCACCTTCCTCCTCGGTAAAGAATTACATGTCCACAGGTGGCAAACTGTGATAATGGGATAATTGCCACTGAGATAATGCTTGTTTATGAAAGCCTCTTTTAATGAACTTTACAGAGTAACTGAACCATGCAACTGTGGAAGAAATCACTGAAAGCTGAGGCTGTTCAACTTATTAGTCACTTGTCATGTGAGGTCTCTTGTTATGAGATCAGAATCACCAAAACTTAAGTTATGGGTCCCTGAGGCACAATAGGATCCCAATATAGCTACATGGTTTTGTCCATTTGACAATGGAAAGTCTGAAGTATTTTTTACAAAATTATTAGATACAGTAATACCTCACTGCATTGAGACTTCTCCGTGTGACCTCGCTGATTTGCAAGAATTTTTTCTCGCAGACCAACCTCAGTGATTCACGGAGCTTCCCGGATGACGCATGCGCAGTGCCTCTGCTACGCTGAGGGGCAGCACTGGCGCTCCCTGTCAGGCGGGACTGGCCCGGCACTGCAGGGAGGGCGTGCAGTGCCTCTTGCTCCTGTGGCGCCATGCCCCGCTCCCTGCCCCGCTCCTGTGTGTCTCCATGCCTGGTCCCTACGGTGGAAGGCTCACGCTGTGGGATGCCCTGGGCAGCCACTGAGACTCAGCGCATCACCACCACAAGCCACGCTGTCCCCTGTTACTCTAAGGCCAGCCAGGGACTGACCCCCACCAGGCGCCTTACTGTTTCCATGGCTACAGGCGGGGAAGGCAATGCAGTCTGTTCCCAGGGACTGCGTGCCCGGCGCACCTGGTGATGATGTAGCCCCAGGGAAAGTAGGTCTGGACTGGCCGTGGCAGCGGTTGGGCCAGCGCTGTGTGCTGGGACAGGGCAGTGCCAGGACAAGCCCACGCCGCCGCCGCAGTTGCTGCACCAGGAGGAGGCTTCTGTTGACCGTGCCCTCCCCTTGCTGCAGCAGGGGGAAGTGATGCTCTGATGCATCCATACAGCCTGTGCTCCCAGGACCGGCGGATGTTAAAGGGAAAGAAACTCCGACTCTTACGCCACTCCCCACCATAAGGGGCTCCAGGTGTCACACTGTTGCAAAGTTAAGGTTTCCCAGGCTCCACGAGCACCGACCAGAGCCCCGGGACACCCCCTCCCCACCGCGGAGGCATTGCAAGGATGAGCGGTGGCAGCACACCGGCCGAAGAGAAACTGAGAGATTTGCTGGGGGTCTCCCCAAGTAGAGAGGGCTCCGAAATGCTTCCCTTTGCTCCCCTGTGCTGGGAGAGCTCGTGGGGAGGAGCAGAAAATGCTCCCTAGTGCTCCTGGTCGGCTGGGATGGGCGTGGCCTATATGCTCATTAAAGAATCACGTGTGTTTGTGAATTAGACGTTTTGCGACACCCTGACAAGACTCATTCCTCGCAAAGGGTGAAGTATTACTGTATTCCTAGAGTGCAAATTTAAGACTAAAATGGTAATTTTTGCATATTTTTGGTATGTTGTTTCTATTACAGGATTTCCCCCACCATGAATAATGTGTCATGTCCATGCTGTACTGTAGTTTGTGTCTTAATTGTGGATTGTATCTGTATTTTAAGGATTATACAATTGTTACTGAAACTTATTGAAGAGTTTGAAACATGACATCACTGATGTAAGCATCATGTGCCAGGGAAAGAAAATGACCTTTTTTGTAAAATGTTACATTGCCTTACAAGAGACAAAAATTGCTATTACACTTGGTACATCCAGTTAAGAAACTTCTTTTATCTTTGTCAACTGAGGAGAGAAAGAATCTGTCATGCGTTCGTTCTGTAATGAGTAACACTTATCTTCAGAATTATTTCTTTAAAATTGGTATCTTTCACTTAATGATTCAATTTCAATAATACATGCATTTCTTTAATTCTAAAATTATTTCATTTTAAATACCAAAGTAATTTTAAATAGATTATAAACAAAGAAATATAAAATAAGAAAGCACATGCAATTTTTAACAAGACATAAGGTTGTATAAACTGTGTTTCTTTCTTTACTGGTCTGCATCTCAATTTAATTGAAATGTGTCTCCATCTACATAGACTTCAGTTTCATGCTTTTCTTAGATTTCTAGCAATCTTTAAACTGGAGATGCTCAAGAACCGCCTGGATGCAATTCTGTGCAATGTGTTCTAGGACAACGCTATCTGAGCAGGCAAGTTGGACCAAATGACCCTCTGTGGTCCCTTCTAACCTGACCCATTTTGTGATTCTGTGATTATTCAGTTAGTGTTGTTTCTTAGGCCTTCTGCAAGTAACTCCTTTGAGTCAACTGTCAGTGGAACTTAGTTTCTGTTTAGTATACAGGGTATGTCGAAGTGAATAGTATTGTTAGATATACAGAACTACATACTGTAATTTCCTTGCATGTATTTTTCTATTTGTAACTCAATAAATATACTTTTATACCCAGCATATACCAACAATCAAGTAAATAAAGAAGCATTACAGGATTTCTAGCTCTATTAAAAGTTTTCACAGGCAGAATTTTTATACAACATGGTATCTTGATTCCAGAGATCCGATCATAATAGAGGTATTCCCACTTAATTTTTTTATTAATTTGTGACTGACTAATATAATTGTACTGTCATTTTTTTAATTCCTGCCCCCACCCCACCCCTGCCTTTTGGAACCTTATGGTCTGGGTTTTAGGGAAAGTTCTCTAGTTATATGGATCTCATGATATATAATGCTGTATTTGAAAAGAATGTGACTGTGTGCCAGAACTTGTTGGTAATTCCCCCATCAGGCTTTGATATGAGAAAAGATTTCTGTTGGCCTCAATAAACAAAGTTAAAAACAGTTAGAGTGGGAGTTTTGCTGTGGTCGTTGTGGTATGTTATGAATTGTTGGTAATAATTACTCTGACTACTGAAGAATTGATAGCATATCTGTGAGGGTATTTTTCTTCCTAATGTTAAACCATAAGCAGAAACTGTTTATTATTTCCAAGCCAAAGGACTTTTTTTCCCACCAGGAATTGTAGAGTGGAAGCATAAGCCTGAAGTCAAAACACAGAGGTGCTACTTTCCTGTGTTCTAGAAGGAAATCGTAGACCAGAATATGACCTTAAAGGTTCCAGTCTAATAAGATTTCATCAGATGTGTACTATAGAGTTGTTTGGGATGATTACAAGACAGAGGAAAACCCTGTGTTTGTGAAGAAAAGCATTCTTGTTTGTCTGTACCTCTTACAATCTTTTCTAGCCTATGCACTGGGTAGCTGTCTTTCATCCAGTGTTCAATGAAATTGTGGATTGATTTACGCATTAGCTTTGTGTGTTCCGCTTCTGTAACATCAATAACTTGGTAAACTGTGACTCAGCAGAAATTGTAACATGGTTATTGTGGCAGAAAGAGTGACTGACAGGAAGACATTTATCAACTTTCCTCTTTTTATCCTTTATGTAACCTTCCTCTTACATTACTTTGCTCATTTGTGACGCCATCACAATGAGAATCTGAATCGACTGCAAAAAACAAGGAAACACTGAGTTAATCTTATGCTGCTGTGGGACTGTAAGTATCAAAACATATAATTTATGCCTCTTTTATGAAACAGGAAACTACACTTCTAATTGCTCTGCTGCCTTAGCAAGCTCTGTGCTGAGATGGAGGGATCTTTTTGTGCCATGTTTTCTGAGCAGAATTATAAGGGTGCTCAAACATATGGTATTATTTTGTTTAAATGTTGGGAAAGAAGGTCAAAAGTTTGCTTATTTGAACATTGACTACCTCTTGTCAGCTAAGCTGGTAGGCAGACTGGTATATGTCCTTCACTAGGAAGTTTTATGGGATATTCTTCAGTGGTGCAGAGCCTCCTTCTTAGACAATATCGTCTGGTGATATAAAAGCATGGTCAGCTTAGTAAATAAGCAGAAATCTTGGCATATTTATGCCATATAGGCATATCATGCTTGAGAGTGCAGGAGTACGATGGTGAGGCTGCCATCTTAGATACATGTTGATAGGCTGGTAGGGTTTCTTCTGAATGTGGGTCACTCAGATTGGCTGAGGTTGCTGAGGACAGGGCTCAGTAATTGTGAGTATACAACCAGTGTTTCCTGGTGTCCCAGGCACAGAGGTGCTGAATGCACTACCAGTCTGTCCTCCTGGCCTCCAAGGGATTTGGCTACCTGCAGCTGGGTGACCTGGTATCCAGCCAGTGTGTGAGAAAGACCTGCATGAAAGATGTGAGAAGTCTCACGGGAGTCTCATGAAAACCTTGTCTCAAGAGGCCGGGGTCCATTTAAACCCAGGTCCTTGCCCTTGGTGCTTGCTTTACCTGTTTGTTAATAGGAGAAGCCAAGAAGGCTCTGTATTTGCTTTCTGATAATACTTTAATTTTCATTTGTGATGATGATGCAGTTGATCTAAAGGGTTGTAAGTGTATCTACTGTGCTACCTTTTGACAATCATCTTTGCCCCTTAGTTTAATTGCCCATCACATCTGTTAGTCCTCCTGATCAGCATTCTGCTGGAGGGTTTTCAATTTCAGTGAAGTTTATTGAGGTTTGAGACATGCCGGTGATAAAGTGAGACCGCTTGTTATATAATGCACCTGTGAAAAATAACCACATTTAAATTCAGTGGTAAGATTGCCTCCAAATCTTGACCATCTTTGGGCGAATTGCAGTACTTCTCTCTTCCTCAAAGCCTTCACTTTGTAGGTGTGATTCAATTTCTGCTCTGCCTTCCAGAGGACAAATAGGAGAGGTTAAAGCAAATCCACTAGCAACATTGCATTTCCAAACAAAAGTGAGAGAGCACAGAGAGAGATACACAGCAGCACAGAACAAGGATGGCCAGTGCATCTAGACCATAACTTCCAGGTTTTAAAAACAGTTCAGAAACCTTGGACATACCAAACATCCATCATGGTTGGAATACACTTAATGTAGGTTTGTTTGAGGTTTTTTTACTGAAAATCTACATATCTAGGTTCATTTTGTAACAGTGTGATACACCTCTACAACTCTAGACAGTGATTAAGGTTACATTTTGAATGATTTCCTGAAGTTTTTGAACAAAAGTAGTAACTTGCAAATTCAGCCATCTTTTCTTATTGCAAGGAGGGAATTCTTTTGCTTCTTTTCATTACTGATTACTGTATTAATTCTTGGCAACAAATAGATCTGCAAGAAACTTTTGCTCCAAGCAAGTCAAAAAACAGCATCAAATAAAAAATGTTACGTGCTAATAGGAGACATTTTGCATGTCCTAGCACTTACTTGTTGGGAGTAGGAAAGAAATCCCAAATTCGTCACTGTGCATTTGTTTCCATTAATGTGTTTTTGCTTGATCTCTTCACCATTCCTGTCCCTGACAAACTCCCGCATCTGTCTGTAGAGAGAGCCCAACCTAGCAAGGCTTATTGTTTTAGAGATGAGAGGAGGAGCAGGGAGGGGGAGAGAGAGGAGGGGGCAAAAAGGAATAAAGGAAATAAAGCTTTTCTTCTGTTGCCTGTGATCCAGAAGTGCAGTGATTCAGGGAGCTGTTAACTGCTCTGTATAATGCTCACTAGGGGCTACAGCTAGTGCCAGCTCACAGCATTTAGATTTTGAGAGGATGAGTGTCCAGCCTGCTGGAGGATAAGATATCTTCCTTTCTGTGTGCTGGAGATATCTATCATTTGAGATGGAACAGTTTCAATCCCCAAACAGTTGTACTTTTAGGTATGTGAGGGTAACATGTGTGAAGTTTCTGTAAGAGAGTCTGTAGCATTCTTCTCCCATACAAAAAGTTTTCTCACTCTTTATATGACTTCAGTTAAATTCCTGAAGGACCAGAGGGAGGGTTTTTTCACTGAATTCTGAAAGATATACTAGTTTAAAAGTAATTCTACAGAAGAAAATCTAGAGGATATGGGACCAGAGTTGCTTGAAAAAATAGAAATGAAAGGCTATGTTTTGTCTTAGATGACTTGTGCAACTGACTTTCGATTAATTGCACGCGTTTAGGTGTGTTAGGCTGACAGTGCTGGGAAATTAGCCCAGGCCTTCTAACTTCTGGTCGCTTTCCTGACTGCTGGACTACAAACTCACATGACAGATTGCATCCAGCACAGTAGGCTGCATAAAGTAGTTAATGGAAAATAGACTGCTTTGATGTTCACTTCTGGTGGGCTGATCCCCTGGTTTAAAGGCGAAATATCTATTGTCCTCAGTAGGAGTTTTCTTTAGGAAAAAACTTTCACCAAATCTGTAATTTCCCGTTTTGCTTTCTGAGACTGTGGTTAGCTTTATTTCTACATTCAGTAGCCAGCAAATATTTTCAAGAGTGATTTGTAATTTATGAGTCTCCAACTTCAGATGCCACAGACATGGCCTTATTTCTCACAATTAAGCTAAGCATCTGCCCTCTTCTAGTAAAGCAGATGTCTCTGAAGTACGTATTTCCATCAGAGCACCAGAAATGAAGGCACCTAAACACTGCCTACTTTGCTGAAAAATGGGACTAACCACTGCAGAGATGCACCTTAGAAAACAAGGCTGGACTAGAATTAAAATGTGAGGGGAGGGTGAGGAGAGTGAGAGCAAATACAGTAACAGCCTATGATTAGAAATCGTAACAATGACAGTGAGTTCTGTTTAATTTCTAACTGCTTAAAAGCAGGCCCGGGGAAATGCTCTGCTTAGAAATGTCATGGAAAGTGCAGCTGGTCAATAGGCTTTATCTTGAAAAGCAAAGGATCTTTACCATTTTGCAGTAGCACTGCCATTTACTGGGCCATACCACTAGCAATTTGCAACAATGGGAGGAAAAAAGCTGCCATTTGACCTAGAATGCAATTTTCAACTAATTAATAAAGTGACCATTAGTGCCCGAGGGGATAATAACAGGAATAAGAACAAATTACTGTGGGGTGCAAAGGACGCTTGGGCATTGTATTGCAAATTTCTTATGCCGCTATTCTTTTTTTTTTCCCCTCACTAATACTTTTAAAGTGGCCCCACTCAACACTTGCTCCTTGTAGGACCCTTGCAAACCACATAAGAATTAGCCCTTCAAAGATCAATCAGGATCTAATTGTTGTTAACAAAGTGCCACCTGGAGAGATATGTTACAATATACCTTCATTACAAAGCATTCAATCTCTCTCACACTCACAAGTCCTGGCTACAGTACAGACAAAAAGAAGCAGTTGCTAACATTAAGACCGGGCACCTGCAATTGCTTATAAGACACTGCCAGTCTCTGCACAAATATGCTCCTAACATTGCACGAGCCTTGTTAGAACTGCTCCGTTTATGCTTTCTCAGAGCAAATGTTGCTGGGATCTCTCTATTTGCAGTACTCTGACGTGTCACTGGAGCCCTGATATTGGTGGGGATGTTAGGCAAAGCAGCTACACCGTTTGCCCTGCATTTTCAGGATATGCTCTCAGGATTCTTCTGTGTTTTATGGCCTCTGCTCTCAGCGTCCCAAAGGCAAATGCTCAGGAAGTCCCCAGTGAATTGTCAATGCTCTGGTTCCATTTCTCTGCCCTGAATGAGATTTTACTTGTAGGTATAACATGTCTGCCATAGGTCCTGCCTGTGGTCATACTTTGCAGCTTCAGTGGTTAAAATTCAAGACAAGTCCGGCATTGCCCAGTGTCTGTCACTTAATGCTCCGACAGACTTGCGGCTATGTGTCCGCGGAAGTTGAAGTCAACCGATACTACTCTCACCTGTCCTGAAAATTTCCAGGGGATTGTTTTATAGCAAATAGAAAAGTACTGTCCATAGACTTGCTTTGTTCATGCCTTGCTTACACTCAGGGAATTGGCTTGACTGAAAGCTAACCTCCTTGAGAAACTAACAATAAATACTAGGTTTTGATCAGTTTCTCAATCTGTCTCCTGTGGCCATACAAAGAAGGGACAGAAACTGGGATCTTGGGAGCAGATGAGGGAACACAGGGCCTTTCCTTTAGGGGAAGGACTTGCTCCACATTAAGGTGAAACCAGTCTCACTTTGCAAAAGCATTTTGTAAAACATTTTTTTTAAGCAGTGGGAGATATGGAGTCATAGAACAGTCCAGGTTTGAAGGGGTCTTGTAAAATCACACCTGACCCAACCTTCCATCAGAAAGGGAGACTGAATGAGATTGCTTAGCACCCTATCTAATCACATCTTGAAAACCTCCAGTGATGAAGACCCTACCACATCCCTGCAGAGGTTGTTCTGGTGAATCACAGAATCACAGAATCAGTAAGGTTGGAAAAGACCATAGAGATCATCAAGTCCAACCTGTCACCTGTTACCTAATCTAATCTAGTCAAACCTGTTACCTAACCTGACCTGTTGCCATCCTACTACCAACACATCATCCTACCTATAACACACTACCCTTATATCTAGGTCATGCCACCAAGAATGATTTTTCTCACTGTAAAGAATTTATTGAATATATTGAGATGAAATCCCCTGTCTTCTCCAGGTGGCTTCTTGTGAAGAGAGGGCCTCTGTCCTCTTTGTAGCTACCCTTCAAGTTCTGGAATACTGTGATGAGATTCTCTCTGAGCTTTCTCTTCTCCAGAGAGAAAGAACTTCATTCCCTCAGCTTTTTCTTGTAGTGCAGGTTTCCAACCCTTTGATGAACTTCATGAACTGCTTTGGATTCTCTCCAGTCTTTAAGTTGAAGCCTCATTTCTCTCTTTTTTGAATTATGAGGACCAGCACTGGACACAGTACTCTAGGTGTGGCCTAAAAAGTGCTGAGTAAAGTGGGATAATTATATCTCTATCTCTGCTAGCAGTGCATCTATGGATGCAGCCCAGGATCCAGTTGCCCTGTGCTGCAGCAGCACACTACTGACTCCTTTTCAGCTTGTGGTCCATCAGGACCCCCTAGGTCCCTTTTCAGCAAGGTTGCTCTCCAGCCACACATATCCTGGCTTGTACTGGGCACTTTAGTTGTGTTGTCCCAGGTGTAGGACTTTGCTCTTGTGCTTTGTACTGTTCTTGCTATCCCACTCTTCCAGTCTGTCCGGGTCTTTTTGTAAGATACTCCTTCTGTCTAACACATCCACCTCATCCCCTAGTTTGGTGTCATCAGCAATATAGATTAACTTCTGACAAAGGGGTGCCTTGCATGAGGAATGATGGCTCTAGGGAGTCAGAATGCAGGCAGTGCATAGCAGCAAAAAGCAAAACCTTTATTTCTGTAAACATGAATGTCCTGCTGAGGATCAGGAAGCTGGAGAGTGAAGGAGAGATGGAAACAATCTCCTCTCTTCCTGTTTCTTGCTCAGATTATGCTTTTCTTCAAGTCCTTATCCATACTGCTTCAGAGAATTGAGGGACTCACTGGAAGGGAATGCTGGAAACCTTGTCCAGGTTGATTCTTTAATAGATGTACATGGAGGCAGGAACTTCTAGAGATCTAATCAGTGTTAAGAGGCTTTGGCTTCTGGTTTTCTAGAAAAACTTCCCCAGTCCAGATATGTACCAGGGGAGAAATGACACATGCAGACCCTGTCCAGTTAGTTAACTAATACAAGTGACTTGCTTGCCTCATATTTTGGAATGTATACGGTGCAAACAGAGATACAGAAGACTTTTTTCCCCCCTCTAAAGAGCACATTATACAAAATGAGACCAATACTTGTGCATCCTGAAGGACTTAATTTGTTAAATGTCATCCCAGATATTCTTAACTGGCAGATCCTGGCTGTATGTGCTCACCCTGCAGCTGCTTTATAAACTGTCAGTGTTATTGCTGCAATTAAAATACATGCTTTCAATTTTTCATTTGACTTTACCTATTGTTGGCCATGTTCAACTTCCATGTAAGAAAACTGTCCGTCATAAAGGATCTGCACTGCTTTAACCTGGGTGAAGATTTGCCAAAGGACTAAATGGTGATGGTTGAAATATTAAAGTCTTCTATATAAGTTCGGTGAGGGTGCACCAACCAAGTAACTTACAAGCTTTGGTTACATGTATTGGGGGGAAGGAGCAAAGTATCTCCTATGACTGGAAGAGCATTCCCCAAACAGCCCTGAAGGAGTTGAGCTTCCAACAGCACAATCCTGGACTTGCAGACTACCTTTCCAATACACTGAAAGTCATTGATGACATAATACATAAAGCAGTGCACAGAATAAAACGGACACCTCTCAGCAGTCTGGCATCCTTGTGGTTGAAAGTAATCAAAAATCATTCAGCTTCTTGCTCTTTTCAGCTTAAAAGTGTTCTTAAATGGCTTTACTAGAATTACACTGTTTGCCTGTGGAAGTTAGCAATAGGAGCACATGCTTGGGATGCCTTGCTACTCATGCAGAAATCTGCAGTTTGTGTCATTTTCTGTCCACTCATCGACATACATTGTTTATTAGGAAGTTCTCATTGAACACATGCTTTCAGAGTTGTGAGTATCTAATTTGTTCTGCTGTAAGAGGATTCTGTCTAATCATTAGGATGAGGGACAGAGTTAAGAAACCTGATTAATTCCCTTGCACCTTCCTAGACCTGTCATTTACTAACTCTGTGAACTTGGTTAGGATATACCAGTATCTTGTGACACCCATTGGCATCTGCTGGAGCACAGCCTGTCATCTTGGAAGCCTCTAGGGAGCTTAGAGCCAAGGGAACTGATTGCTGCAGTGCATGGCCACTAAATATGTGGAATATTATCCCTAATAACTCTGTAATGCTGAGGCCAGATCCTGTACAAAACTAGAAGCCACATGAAAGTATCGGCAGTTGACTGTGCAATGGTTTGCTAAAAGATGTCTGATGATATTTACCTCTCAAAGAGATTATAGTTTGGAGAAAGCCAGGAGATCCTTATGTGAATTGGGCTATATGACTGGATAGTATCTGGGTAAAGGCTCAGAGAAGAAACTGTGTGAATAAACAGGAGAGTTTACAGAGGATTATCCAGACTGCAAATCACTCATCAAATTTATGCCCTCCAAAGAAAGGCACAAGGAACAGAGATGGAAGGGTTTGCAATTTCCCAAACAGCTTGGCAGTCCCCCAGGACTGTAGACTGGCTTCACTGGAGAGTCTGTTCTGCTGACACAAGAGATGGATGTACATACAAGTCCCATTAGCACTGAAGGGAGATGCCTGCTAAACTTTCCCACCCGTTAGCAGAGGAAAAGACTTCTAAAGGGATCTCACAAGGTAACAGAAGGCTTTTGCTGCACGTTGCATTTCTTTAATATTTGCCTGTGTCACAGCTGTACTCTTACATCATTTGGATGTATCTACTTGACATCTTGCTGTCTGTCACAAAGAGGCATTTTAGAGCCATGCAGCATGCTTTCCCATTAACCTCAATGCAAGCCTATAAATATACAACTTGTGTGTAACCTGTTTGCATACTGATTCTCTGTGTCCCAGATCAATCTGTTGTTGATTCCAAGCACTACAGTCTGCTTTGATTACTGGTTTTTATTGAATGCTCATCAGCAGGAATATATGCTCTATTTTATTTTTTCCTTTTGTGTCTATTTTTCTGTCTTTTGTAGCAATCATTAAAGTTTATTTGTGGGCTGAGGAAAGTTATTCCCTTTGTGACAATGTGTTGTGGAGATTTATTTAATCCTGGGGGGTATTTGGGTGCATTTTGTTGAGGGAGGGATAGAAGGAGTAAAAGAAAAAGCTGTAGAAATCAGTGGAACTGGAGATCTAGAGTCTTAGAAGGTGGCAATCTGTTAATTAGTGTTCTTGGGAAAACCTGTCTGTGATGAAAATAAAGCCCCATCGTTAAAACCCACTGCATTTTCCTTTTCTGCCCCTGAATGTTGTTAACAATGTTGCACTCTGGTTAAGTAAAAATCTAAAACTGCAGTGAAGTGTTAGTAATCGGTTCCTGAGCAGATTCCCTAATGCTATTCACTTTTCCCTGCTAATCTTCCTGTGTGAGTTATAACAATGCAGCACCAAATGAGAAGGAAATGTCAGGTTATGTTTCAGGGCCAGCCTCCTGCCCACCCTCCATCTGTGCTGATGTCAGTGCTTATTGGAACATATGCTGCCTGTTGCTCACTGACCATCTGTTAGCTGAGCTGATGAAGTGTTCCCGTTGCTGGGACAACCCGGCCCTTGATTGCCAGTGGCACCGCAAACATTTTCCGCTCAGGTTTCACTTTTATCTGTGCTCTGGAATGGCAGCCCTGCTGTGGTACGGGTTGCCCCGTCCCTGCAGTTTCCCTCGACCTGGGAGGGAGCGCAATCAAAATTCAAGGTACAAGTTTTAGGGCAAACCAGTAAAAGGCTGTAGCAGCGCTAATGTGGCCGTGAATTAACTGTTGGCATTACAGGCTCAGACACAGAGGCAGGCATGCTTTCCAGTGGGGGTATGTCTGGTAGCGGATAGAAAGTTTGTGTGATGAGACTGTGACTGAAACACCCATAGCCCTGAACACATGCAAGGCTGCAGAGGGACTTCTGGAGTCAAGCAAAAGGCAAGGGATGGGCTACTTTTCTGTTGGTTAACAGTCACTTGTCCTGGAATTGCTTGTGTTGTAGTTGTTCCTGACAGCCACAAATCTTTGGGATATAACTGAATCCAAATGTGACTATTTTTTTACAGTGTAGGCCTCAGTTTGTGAAGACAATGCTCAGCCGTAGCAGTGATAAAATCATTTGCCTGCACTCAGCCTTTTGTCAGCTCTGCCTGGTGAGCTTTTTCCATCTCTTAAAAATGTCTACAGACATTAATCAATCCTCATGACAAGCCTGTGGGGATGGCAGGTGGTATTCCTATTTTACAGAGGGAGAAGCAAGTGTGAGAGCTGGCACGAGACGTGAGGCATGCCCACATCCCAGCCTTTGCCTGCTGAGATCACTAGACCAGATTGCCCTTCACTACACACCAAGAGCCCCAGCTCTGCCATGGTGCCAACAGGAGCTGCATACCAGACAGGAGGGCTGAGTAAAGTCTGTCCTGTAGTTCTTTCCATCTTATATGTGAAGGGAATAGAGCAGCATCTGATAAATGAATGTCGGTGTTGAAGCAGACCACGATACGTAGGGTAAAATGTGACAGCCGTTAGGATATAGAGAGTCTAGCTGCTCAGTAGTGTTAAACACTGTGTTAAAAGTTGTGAAGTCTTGGTCTTTCATTTTCTGTGTTGGTATTCTTCAGTGTTTTCACTACTGACCCTGGGGTTTTGGTCCTTGGATGACTGCAGTCACTTACATGATGTCTCAGCCCCAGTGTCAGAACCGAACATTATATCATCATCCTTCCATTTCTCTCACTTCCCTTCTATCCAGCCTTGCCCCTTTCATGCTTTCCCAAGTTCTTTTCTCAGGTATGTTGTTCCTTTGCAGTTCTTATGTAACAAAAGCAAACTTTTTGGTCTTTTGCTCATCCAACCTATCCTTTCGATTTCCCACCACAAGCCAGTCAATCCTGTAGCCTGACCATTCAGCTGTACTATGGCTGGCCTTTCTGCAAGCTTCTCTTGCTTCTCATCTTTCTAAAATTCTCTTTTTGTCTGCTCTTAGCACAAAAATCCTCTTCCCATTTTTTATTGTCTCCTGTCAAGTAACTATGCCTTTTCATAAGGCTAAGATTTAGCTTTTGAGAAAAAGGACTGTTTATTTTTCATGTTATGCATCAATTATTGTTTTAATTAAGTGACTGAATCGTAAAATAATGTGTATTCAGAGACTATGTGACATGGTAGAGCTGAATAAGATAAGATGCATCCTGATGTAATCCTAGGTGTTAATAACAATGTACAACTTCAGCATGTGTTGCCATTCCAGGATGTTCTGGCAAAGCAGGCTGATTTTATTCACCTCAGGGATTTACATTGCCTCAGCTGTTTTGTGGTGAGTGCCTGAGTGTTGGGTCTTATTCTGTGACACGTGTGGGGTAGTGCCCTGTATTTGTGTCAAATGGCAAGTCAGGTCTCTTACCTTGCCTTTATTGTGGTTATGATGAAAGCATTTATCTGATCTTGTCATAATTACCACAACAGAGCCTGAGCACTCAAAATTCAAATCCTTTCTTGTGTCAACTTGTTTTATGCAAGTTTGCTTTTAAGTGCACCTTGGTGTCCTTGCTTGATGCCAGAATGGTGCAAATGTGCCAGCAGGTAGATGAAAATTGGACTGATCTTTTCTCTCCTCCAAGAATGTCATAGAGCTTGGGGATTTTGATATCTTTGCAGACCTAGACTACCATGCATTTTGAATCAAAACAACGCAGAATTTGTCAAGGTTTGACAACTTGACTTTCCCTCAATCAAAAAATGTGAAGGAAAACTAGTAGTCTGAACCACCATCTGCCCAGCCTCCACAAGGATTTGCAGTTCCCGGCTGAAAGTGCTTTTTTTTACCCAGGACAGGACTGTGTGCTTTATACAGTTTTTAGGCTCAGATTAAATGGTGGCACTACTATATGTGGCTGAGAAGATAGATTACAGTGTGGCTTAAGTGAGTGGTATTTGAACAATAAGAGTGGTAAATTAAAGAGTTTCAACACCTTGAGATGGTACTAACAAGGTGAGATAAGGCATATAAATTTACTTCACCAGAAATTTGTGATGTTTGCACATTTCTTGGGAAGTGTAGGAGCTAAGGGTCATGTTGTAATTCCAGACTGAGATGTCTTTGCTGCAATTTTGAGCACCTATGGAACGATTACTGTCCTCCGCTTAAGCAGTGGTAGAGTTCCCTAGTGCTGTGCCTGTCTGCAGCACTGGAGGGCAAATTGTAGATGGTTTATTGCAAGCACATATACAGGCATCTGAGGTACATATGCGTAGCCTTGGCTTGCAAATGCAGAGGGGTGGGTATAAATTGTCTAGGTGGTTTTGCTCAGACAGAGGTATCAGAACCAGTTACAGAAGCACTGTTGGGCTGCAAGGGAAGTTCCTCAGTGAGCTGTGTCTATTGACATCCTTAGAGAAATGCTGATTTTTACCGGCCAAGAACCTGATCTCTGCTCACTTTGGAGTGTTAGGCATTCAGAGCTTTGCCTAATCACAGCTTTTACACATTTCTTGAATCTGGATGGCTGCATCCTGTAAGAATAACAAATGCTTGCACTTCTGTGCTCTAAGGTTTGTAAAGAGGGGCTGTTGTGTGTGATTTTGTGAAAAAAATCCCGTCCTCACCACAGTGCTTGGGGCAGGCTGCCACTGACATCAGTTGCATGAGGATTTGCTCTGCGCTGCCCGGGTTCTGAAGATCACTCTCCACACAAATTAATTAAAAGATGCCTTAGGTAGGTGTCCAGCCGGCACAGAAGGAACCCAGCTCCGTTACTAGTCTGCAATCCCCAGTTTTCCAGCTGTCACTATGTAATACGGTCTCCCCCTCACGTAATTCCTTCCTGTAGTCCAATAGAAGTCCTTTAAAGAAGAAAAAAAGAAAGAAGAACAACAAGCAAGTAATCCTGTCATACGATCTGCCCCAGTAGTTTGGGGCCTGTTTCTCTTTCAGAGGCTGTGAGCATGCTTTGAGGTGCACAATAGAGATGCCTTCTCCATTGACTGGGGAGCTCAATGAGCCAAACTGGGCAGCAGCCCCAGTAACAGCAGCAGCAGCAGTGGTGCAGCGCAGTAATGGGCCCAACTGTTAACTGATTTAACACTCTGCCAGCTGCAGTCCCTGAGCTCAGAGAGGAGCGGCGGGCCTTTGAATATTACCTTTCAGCCAATTAGACATATGTCACTTTCATAAAACCTTCCATGTGCAGTCCCGTCAAGGGGAGGATCTGCTGGGGAGAAGGAGGGAACTGTGTTACCTTGCCTCCCTCCTGGACTCACCATCCCTCCCTCAAATAGGAATTTCTAGTTGTGTCTGGTATTGTTTTTAGCACTAGTGCAAGTGGAAAGAGGTATGAGGGAAAGAGAATAATTCTCAGAGCTCTAGATGTTTTTCAGATAGTCTTATAGGCTGCCTGAGATAGCAGGCTTCTACAGCAAAGGTGGGTTTGGGTCATTAAATTGAAATGAGACCTCTTTCATCACCTGAACACTGAGAAGGTTGTCATCATCTGACTCTGCTGGAGTTTGTTTCCTGTGTAAAAAAGCCCTGATCTCAAAGAAGCTGTGTATTCAGTTGAAGCAAATGAGTATGCAGATATCAGAGGTGTGCAGGTGCTGAATGTAAAAGTTTTGGCCTAACAGTCAGTTTTACAAAAACCAAAAAGTGCACATGAAGTTGTTATTAGTGAGCTGCAGCTCAGTTACAGCACAGGAGCTGCAGCAGCAGCCAGTGTACCACTGAGTCAGCAAACACAGCCCAGACTACCCACCATATCCAGGGACTGCAGGGGTGGGGAGTACATGGGAACTTCAGGTAATGGATGCTTATTTTCAGAAACAGTGTGGAAGGCAAACGTGTTTATATAGTTCAAAGAAGAGATAATGCCACTTTTTATTTCCTCAGACTGAGTGGCTATTTCAGTAAGGCTGAAACTCTTGTATCAGTCATGTAATTTTCTTTATGCTTTTTATATTAAAACACAAAAAATGCAATATTAAAATGCATATTAAATCATGATAAAATATGTCAGGTTATAGTAAGTGTTCTGAACAAAATATTTAGTAAAATGTGTTTAAAATAATTTAATTACAAAAGCTGATTTACTGAAATAGCAAGTGAATTGAAGCTAAGAACTTGTGCCAAAATTAATAAAATGAAATGGATAACGATTTAGTTTTCATAGCAATGTAAAAATCAAAGCATCCTGGAGATGGGGGTTCTAATGGGCAGAAAAACATTTGTTTTAAAATCTTGCCCTAAAGCTTTGAAGCTGGCACTTTTTGCTGACACTGTTAGTGAAGAGAAATGAGCACGCCAGAGCTGTGTGAAGAATGCTTGTTTCCCCCACTGGAGATGAGAGACCTGTATGGGTTTTGGATACTGTCAGTGCTGGACAAGAAACCGTGTGTGGCATGCAAGAAAAGAAAGGAATTAGGAAATTACTATTGCTTCTGTAACTTGGGAAAGGAGTGCTGAAACTAAGTTAGTTAAGTTGGTCTCTGAACAAGTGTGATCAATTTGTTCAGTTTTGGCTTTCCCAAGTTTATTCTGGCTTTTCCTCCTCAGTCTCTGCAATGATCTTTTGAGTAGAATATTTCTGATTTAAACTTTTGGTGCTCAGTAATCAGGCAGTAGTGAATGTCAAGGGCAATGAGGTCAGGTGTATTTGAGGTGAGGATGATGTTCAATCTCAATGTGCATAAATGGTCTTCAGGTATCCAGTCCTTTTCACATCTGAAGAAAGGCTTGAGCTTAGTTTTTGAAAAAGAAACTCTCTTTTCCAAAACACTCTTCCCTTGCAATGTTTTTACTATCTTCAGGCAGTGATGACAGGATTATGGAGTGGTAATATATAAACTGAAATGAGAAGCTTTTTAGAAGATCTAAACAGACAAATACTTTAAGCTGGCATATGTTGTCAGTATTGATAAAAGCAGCAGTTCCACACTTCCTCTTTTTCTGGCTGCTTGTTCTCACCGTTGTGCTATTCTCTTCCTTTCACTGTACTTTTCCTAGCTTAATGGTGAACTGGAGCAGATTCAGCTGTAGCTGAGGGAGGACAAGGTGCACCTGAATCCATTTAACCCCTGTCTAATTAATTGCACAAGCCCTTATTTCAGTAGGCAGGACATGATACCACCAAGGGTGGAACTGAGCATCCAGGACAGGGAGAGAGCAGGGCCACTTCTCCCCTCTGTTAGCACTAGATTTTATCCTCATTGAAGTTTATTTTCCCATTCAACAAGGATAACTTGCCCATTTTCAGCAGATGGATCACCTACCAAAAGAAGCCAGCTAAGGAGATCTTACAAAGCGGAAGTTTCTTGTCCAACCAACACCTGATGAGCCAAGGTTAGGTGTTCCTCTTGCTAATGATTCCAGTGGTCCAAACTCTTCTGAAGCTCTTTGCAGATATTGCTACCTCTAGAGATGGTTTGGATGTGATAACTTTCTCAGTGGGGTAGTTCAGTGCTGCTAACCATGTTTCTGATGGCAATCTTCACTTTATCAGAGTACACAGTTATAAGGTTAAGAAAGAGACTCTGAACACAGATTATTTTAAATACACCATAAATAAACAACAAGATATTTTCCCCCATGGAATCATGTCAGATACTTACTTCACAGGCCTTGTATAACATGATTATTCTCTTTTTCAACTTTCTGTGCCAAATCTTTACTGAAGTGATCTTGCAAACCCTGTTCCTTTTCACCAGCAGTCATTTACTTAGTATGGCTTGGAGCTTGCATATCTTTGTGCATTTGAATCCATTACTAATGCATAAGCATTCATCAGTTTGGCAGAAATGGACATTACACATCTGTAACTCATAAGCTTCAAGACAGTTTTGGGTGATGATGATTCAGGCATCCGCTGAATGTCCAAATTCCCTTTGGCATCAGTTGTCCAGCCGTAATTTGCCTAGGATCCAGCAGAGCGGGTTCACATTGCAGGAATCATCTCCAAATTCCTGCTTAATGGTTTGCATGCAGCTCATGCTGGAATAAGCAATCTTTGCATGGGGGATGCTGGCTGGAGTCAATTTCATCCCTTTCGGCAGAGAAGGTTTGCTAATAGCATCAGTTGTTACACTTTTAGGGACAAACAGATGGCATGTGAATTCTTGCAATTGCTGAAAGAAGCCTGATGAAAGCTCCCAGACACTGAAAAGTTGTATTGATAATGGCATTTTCTTTGCATGAGTTCTAGGGCTCCCAGTTTTTCTTTGTCTGAAAAAAAAAAACATTAACAGCATTGCATCCCCAAAAGACATGCAGGCCAATTGGGTACTCTGCATGTGTCAGTCCCAGGGGAGCACACTATTATGTTACTGTCAGTGAGTGATGCTTTGTGTCTGTTTTCTGACTTTCTCATGCATTAGCCAAGATCTTTAATTCTGCTGGGTTTTACCCATTGTTTGAGCATGCTGTTTAACATGCATCTTCCTTCTTTAATGATCCTTTGAGAAGTACTATTTTCTTGTGGTGGCCTCTGGTGACTAAGAAAGAGAGGCTCACAGATGAATTGAGACATAATGTACTTTACCTTTGTAATTTGCACGTATATACATGCACACTCCATCTTTAAGGCAAGAATTTGATGAAGTTTCATTTGATGTGAAAAATTTTTCACGTATTTGGATTTCATGCCCTGCAGTTGTGTCCTCAAAATAAATGCTGGTAGTGGATCCTCTTTGATGTCTCGCTACCTTTTGTTGTTATTGTCTGGTAAATGCTTAACAATGTATTAACTTTATGACTTTCTGCACCTTCGTATAGTTCAAATGAGCAGAGATGCCTTGTTAACACCACGCAACCTTTGGACAAGTCTTTGTTAATAACACAGACAGATGGGATAGTGATGGTTTCAGGGGGACTTTGGTGGATTGGGTTTTTTTCCCCATCTGACTAAATAAACTAAGTCTTAGTCAAAGAGGTTTATCCGTTGCTCTGTTCTTGCTGATGGGCTTAAGTCTTCTTTCTATCCTGTTAGCATTGTATGAAGAAGCCATGTGCGTTTGACTTAATTCAGTTCTGAGGACTGAAAGGGCCACAGCTCACTCTCACTGCGTACTTTGATGTCTGCTGTCCTCTGTAAAACTGCTCCACACAGCACTTGGATGCCTATTGATTTTTACTTGCTTGCTTTCAGCTCTGTGTTCAGCACTAAATAATCTTTGGCAAGCATATCCATCAACAAGTTGTCTGGATACGTGATCTGTTTTCACTTTTTCACCCTAGCTGTTACATACCTCGTGTCTCCTTCAGACCTGGTCCTTCAAGCTCCAAAAGTTTTGTTTCTCCATTGAATTATTATTTATTGGTTTCTATTTTTTCTTTTTTGATAGAACCATTCTTGCTTTGAGATAAAAGTTGTTATCACATCGGAATTGACAAAGACCTTTTGTGAAAAACGCAAAGATCACTTGGTATGAGAAGGGCTTTTTCCTGCAAAATATTCAAAATTTGGATTATATATTTTGTATTCTTGAGTGCTGTTATTTTTAGCTTCTTTTGCTTGAAAGTACAAGTAGCAACACCACCAGAAATCAGTGAACTCTTGCAGCCACAATTCTGCGTGCATCAGCACATGGTGTATTCCATTTAACAGGCAATTGTTAGTCCTTTGTCTTTTCAAGTGTAATGAGGGAATATTTGGGGGACTGGGTTTTTTTAAGTTTGGAGCTTTTTTTTCCAGTGGAAGACACATTCATTCTCCTTGGATCCTGTTTCTTTGCTTTCCTACAAATTTCTCCCTTTGTAGCCCTTGCTGCTTAAACCTTCAACCCAATGACACCTCAAAAAATCTATTTTTGGCCATTATTAATATTAAAATTATTATTAATAATAATATTTCTCATAATCCTGAATCTGTGATGCTTTGCTTTTGTTCAAGCCTTTGACAGTATCCTGAAACAGAATCTGGTTGTAATTTGGGCAGCTTTCAGAAGGATGTGTTTCAAATGAATTGTCAGATGCAACTTTAGCTTAGAGCTTGGCATTCCAAAACTGTGCAGTGTGTGCACTTTCTGTATCATTTCAAATATGTTCACTTTTCACTGCTTGCTTTCATTGATGTAATACTGCTTCTTTCATTGATGTAACACTGGTACTTCAAATCTGCAATAAACTATGAGTATGTTGGAGACAGCAGCAAAGTTCACCATCATGCAAACATAAACAGAGTGAGCATAGAGATAATGAAAACTGATATCGTGGCATTCAGTTTTCATCTATTTGGTGAATATCTTGGAAAAGCTAACCAGATTGGCAGTAGAAATTTGCCATCAAACTGCTAAACCACATAGATAAGTTCTGCAACAACAGACAGACCATAGAGATAATGAAACGTATGATGAGTCATACAGATAAATCCATCCTACCTCAAAATTTGGCTCTTCAAAGTATACCGCTTAACTATCCAGAATCATTGATTAAGAATAGTGCCGTATTTCCACCTCAGTGAACACTCAAATGATAATGGGAAGAATACAGATATTTTTTATATTATCCCTGACTTCCCTTAAACACAGAGAGCATATGAAATTTTAGCAAAAAGGCAGAATTCAACAACTCAGTAAGATACTACAGCAAAATAATGCTAAGGTGGATTCCCATCAGAACAAATTTCTTTCATTCAATGCTTTGCATTACTCAACTCACATACTCAAACACATATCAAACTCATTTTTGATATTACTACTATTTTTATGGCTCCCATTTAGAACCAGATGGATAACTCCGCAGTTACTGGATTTTCATATATATATAACATTGAAAACTCAAATCTTTCCATTCATTCTCTACTCTCTCTGTAACAAGAAGTGACTCTCTCTATGACAAGAAAATCTGGACCAGAAAATTGTTGAAATTTATATGTTCCTGGGAAGCATTTCATCCATAGCAAAACAACATATTTGGAAAAAAATCCATGTGGTTGCAAATGCCTGCATTAGCCCTAGCCAGCAGTATTTGTAGTGCCATGAATAAAATAAATACTACCCTAAGAAAGTAACTGACCATGCAGGACACTGTTAATACAATTTTCGCATTCACTTTTCTTTGATTACCTGTATTTGGATGGTAAGTGGAAGGAGAAGACAAACATACATATGGTAACAGACTAAATAATATGATTAATAAGGTAGATTGACGGCCTGTATAACACTTTGTATTTTTTCTTTGATTTTGATGTTTTAAATTACCCATAATGGCCAAGGCAGGGAAACATGAAAATCATCCACCTCAGAAAATCAGTTAAAAATCTAAGACAAGAAGTTCATGGCAGGTGTAGAGGAACTGGAAGAGCATGATGTCTGCAGGACTTCTGCTTTGTGTTTGTGTACGTTGGTGTCGCGGGTTTTCCCAATGACTGAGACATCCACAATGTCTCCAATGCAGACTCTCTGCACCTAGTAAGGTTTAGCATTTCCTAAGGACTTGTCTTCAATAAGGGCACCTTCCTCGACCCAGGTGTCCATTTTCATAGACTTGCAGGTATTTAATAATTTGTAGTATATTTCATCCTCTGTCAAATTTGGTGGAAACTGGCTAGTTAACTCGAGGGCCATTAAGAGAGCTGAGTGCACATGAAGATAGGCAAACATGCAGAAAATGATTGAACAAACATTATTTTTCCAATAAAATTGCCTTAAAGTGGCTGTTCAACAGCAGGCTCTTATCTCTGTATATTGATATTCCATCAGCTCCTAGTGACTTCATTGCAGTTGTGAATCCTTGATGATCTGGGCACTTTCATATCTGCTGATGTGTCTATTTAGAAATCTGATATGGAGGTCACTTCTTCTAAAAACTTATCTACTTTAGGGAGGTACAATGAACATGGACATAGTTCTTCAAATGTGAGGTTTTGTTCTATTTAAAACATGCTCTGCGTGCTTGAAACCATTGGTTATTCTTACCCCCCTATGCCTTGGAAAACTTGAGTCAAGCACAGAAACCATATCTACAGTTTCTGTAGAACAAATCAGGTAATTAGCCAAGGCAATATTCGGTCTATTCAAAATCGAGATGAGGAAAACAGGAGGAATTTCTCACCATGAAAAATAGTTGAAGTTACCTCCAGATTCTCAGTAACTGCTGTCAGCTTGAGAATTTAGCTTGCATGCAAGCCAAAAAGAACAAAGCCAAGCAAGAGGAAAAGGGAAAACAAGGCACTTAAGATTATCCCAGGGAGATTAGATGAAGATCCCACTACAGGAACTCTTGACACTCTAGACACAAACTTAAGAGACTGTCCTGAATTAGATGTGCCAGAAAACAGAACTAACAATAGTCACTGGGCCCAGCAGGCTGGGGCTTCACTGTCCAGCTGAAATTAGTCACTGGGACAAAGGAGGTGAAAGAAACAGATAGAAACAACTACCATCCTCCCTTTGAGCCCTGCAAGTTCCCTGTGCTAACCCCACTCAGAGCAGTGCCATAAGTGCTGCTGATAAGGTGTGCAGTAACATTTAAGATCTTTAAGAAAATACAGATGTTACACCTGACATAAATAATCTGAGAGAGGCCTTACAAAGGATGGAATAAACTTCATAATTGTTTGGTTGTAGAGAACTGAAGAGTAAAATCCATAGCAATTTTGCGCTTGTTTTTTTTTGTCCTCTTGGTCCCTCAGTATCATTGTGGTGGCATTCAGACCATAGCAGGACATGTCAGTGCCATACATACTCATCCCTTTCATGGCAGCCAGTGACTGATGGGACGTGGGTGTGACGGCTGTCTTGCCCCACAGCTGCTGTAGCACAGAGAACACTTGGAGCAGGGTCCGCTCTGTCACTGCCGTGGTTGAGGAATCGTGGAGACACTACATCATGTTTAGCATTCAAGCTTGGGCATTCCTGGAGAACTCCTTGCAGACATGATACCATAATACTACTTATAAAAGCACTTCAACCTGAGTTCATAAGAAGACATGAGGAAATGGTTTCGAGCTGTATATTCAAAAAAAAAAAAGCTCTGACACGGGACTGAAGCATACTCTGTCTGTTGATAGTACTACGAATATAAAAGTCATCAATGTGTTCTTCAGCTAGGAGAATCTATACAGGGAGGATAGGGCAGGGCTCCTGGTAGAAGGGCTTGGTAAAATGTGTAACTCAGCAGATGAATGCCATTCTATTCAACTGGATCTATTCTGCAAAGTGCTTTGTGTTACGTCTCCTATACACACCATGACTTAGCATTCAGGAGCATTAACTTGTCATTAACTCCATCAGCTACTGGTTTTCTAACCCTTCCCTTCATCTGAGTGTTAGATTCTTCACTTGCAAATATTTTCAGAACAACTGTTCTCATCCAGATGAAGCAGAAGGAAATGGCCCTCCTTAATGAGCATGGGCTAAAAGAGGAGGAACACTTCCTGTTTTCTGCAGACACGGTTCAGGTCCATCGCAGATACTGTTTGATGTGCCTGAACTTCTCCTTCAAACAAACTATAAAGACAAGGTCCTGACTCCTTCTTCTCTTACTTTTCACAGCTGACAAATGCCAACTTATGCATTGAAGCTAAATTCCAGTTTGAGTAACTGAACTTCTCCATCTTACATGGTTTCAGTTCTCTCCTGCAGGTATTGCCCTGAACTCTTGGGTACCCCTTCATAGGCTAAATTGTTTCCTTGTGCCACACTAGGCAGGGGCGCCCGCGTTTTTGTTTTGCACAGTGTTACCTACATGCTGAATACATTGGGATTCTTACTTTAGCTGGTGGTTTGCATGCTTTCAGTAGAAATATTGGGAGGAGTTTAAAGTAAGGACTGCAAAATGCCTCCAACCCCAAGTCTAAATTAAAGCAGACTCTAGTTCCACTGTTGAATTCAATTCTTTTTCTTCAGCTCCAAGAAACTGAAAAGGCTCTGTCAATGGCCAGATGTAATCATGGGGTCTAAGTCTGTACTTGCCTCACATAAAACAGTGCTGCAAAATTCACAGAGTTAAAATAGCTGGCATATCGATACTGTTATCATTGTACAGTACCTTTAATAGCCTAATAGCAAGGTGGATGGGAAAAATCCTGGTGGGTGATGGTGGTGGCGGTGTTGTTTTCAAACAACCAATAGGTCAGTTTTTAAAAAAGTTTCAAGGGTTTCAGTAAGAGCTCAAAAAGATCCTGGAAACAGGGGCACTTTGGAGAACTCCAAGTGTGAAGCTGTAAAGTCTTCAGATGCTAAAAAAAGAACCTTTAACACTTCAGCATTTATCTTTTGTTCAGCTATCTTCTGTTGTAAATCCAGTAAGAGCTGAAAACAGGCAGCCTCTTCACAGTGCCTTTTTTTTTTCTGGCTGTTTAATAAACATACACTAGATACAAATTTAGCCAATAAAAGGTTCATGTAGAATGTATGTATGTATAATACATGCACAAAAGAGCTATTCAAAATGCATGGCAACCACTCGGCAGGGTTTCATTTTCCTTAACAGTTTTTCATTTTCCTTTAAATTTGAGATGGGAGTGGGGGGTAGCAATCAGAATCGTTGGCATAAATAGATAATAACAATGAAGTTCCTAGTATTGTTGATGTAACAGTTCTTAGCAAAGCATACAACTGAATTCAGATAAAAGAATGTTCCTGATGAAAAGGGACTTTATGAATGAAAAATGTGAAAAGTTATTGGAAATTTTTCACAGCTGTTAAACACTATTGTGTTAATCATATGAGAAATTAAAAACTAGCCCATATTTTTGTAACATGTTTATTAGTTTGGCTAACACTTTTAACAAATATATTTTAAAAACTATTAGCATTCGATGTGACAGCACATATAAATTATGTCAGCCAAACAGTACAGCAGGTTACATCATCGCTTTATGTGACATTTATGAAGCCAGCATCTGCTGTGCATGATGGGTTGGCTCTTTCCAAAGTCTCTCTAAGGGGTTTACAGCTGGCTTTCCAAATACGTATATGCCCTGCCATGTTCTTAAAGTGATATGCACAAAACCACGCACACCAGATCATTGGCAGATTTAGGTTTGCGTCCGGTTTTCTCCCTTAGCAGATCCTGTCAGTTCTCGAATGTCCTGGCAGTGAAGTCTCAAGTGTTAAATGGATGTTTCTGTTACAATAACACCTGGGTGCCCAGATTGAGATTGCAATCCCATTTTCACACTAGTAAAGAAATAACATTTTTTAATAGTTGGTCATAGCATAGTGCAAGGGTTGAGACTGCTGAATGCCGTGAGACTGAATAATAGAGGCAGAGGTTGTTTTTTAAAATTTTGGATGCCTAATGATACAGAGAAGGATTTTTTTTTTTGTTTTGGGGGGTTTTGTTGGGTTTTTTTATAGTTTTGGTGGGTTTTTTTCAGAAGAATTCTACCCTTCTAACCTTCACTGAAATCTAGTAGCTAGGTGCCTTTAGACATTTAATAGCCTGGGTTCTGGGCTCTTTTTAGGCACCTAAACAATCCAGCTTTTGCATTGTGGAGGAGGAAAGGCTGTAGATGTGCCTGTGAGTGTGAGGAAGATAGGGTTTTAAAGAACTTGGGTTCTAGAAAGGTGCAAAATCAGAAGTGATGATAAAATAGTATCAGTCTTGATAGCCTCAACTGTGCAAGTCAGACTGACTGGTTTATTTTGGTCTGCTAGTTTTTTGGCTTGTTTTGCTTGCTATGTTGAACAGCACAAGTCTCCTGTGATGTATTAATGAAAAAGGTGGAAGAACATCATGATCTTCCCTTCACATCTTTATCTTCCTCGGCTACAAAAATAACTTTTTTCTGTCTGGATTGACAGAAAAATCTTGTGATGCAGAGGTGAAGATACATGCATATGTGCATAGGTACTTGCTTGTGTGTGTGTGTGTGTGTGTGCTTATATGTATATGAAGCAGTCCACGCCTAAGTCCTGAAACAAAGCCTGAGACCCCTGCAGTGCACCAATCCTCTTGCACTTCTGATATGTGCATAATGCAGATAACTTCCCCCAAAAGCTTTTCTGTGCTTCTCCATTTATCTGTTTTTTTCAGAAGCCAGCAGAGGTGAAAATCATGTTTCCAAGAAGAATCCCAAGGGATCAGCTTCAGATTCCCCTACAAAACTCACCTGCAAAATACAAAGATGCTTCTGAGCCCTTTTTTTTTCACCCTTAAGTTCTTATGTGGCCTGAGATACCTTTCCTTGGGGTAGCAGTTCTGCTTTCAAAAATCCAATCCTTTCATCAAAGCCCCAGACTCTGGAGAACATGGTCTGTGCCATCACAGGGCTGCTTTTCAAGGAGGCATCTGTGCTTAGCATATGGCAACTATTTATTATAGCTGTTGCATTGAGAAACAACAATTCCCATGATAATTGTTTCTCATATATCAAGATGCTTCAATCTCTGTTTCCCACAACATTCTGCTTGTCTGGTATGTGTGTGCCAATGTCACCACAGTCCTACCAGACAGTTGTCTACGTTTTGTCATTATTGAGGGTAAACAGACATGACTTGAGTGGGAAGGAGAGCGGGGGAAGTGGACTGTTAATTTAGTCTGTCTTTAATACTGCACTGTGAAAGAAGTACTGAATGATTTTCAAGCAACATTTACAAATCTCCCCTCCCTCAATACAGCCATCCTTTTTCTTCAAGTGCATATGGTCTAAGGGCATTAATGCTTGTTATTTGCCAGCATGCTGTACAGATGATGCTTGGTCTTGCAGGGAGACAGAGAACTTTTCCATCCCCTCCATCAACTACTGCTCTCTTCATAATTCCAAAAGAAGCACTCCTGTGTTCCCTTGAAAATATATAATGTGTGGACTCACACATGCATGTATACTTTTTCAGCACCTATATACAATACGTATATACCTTCTCTCCTTTTGCATAGAGTAATCACATGCATACCTTTCATAGGCTAGATGTAAAAATCCCTAAACACATACATTAATTAAATCATTTCTTAAAAACCAACAAACACACACACAAACAAAAGCACACTATAAGATAGCCTCCCAATGTCTTGTCAGCAGCAAGACCTCAACTTTTGCTGCCTGACCTGGCTGTGGTGTTCCTCTGTGGGCTCTGAGTTTTGGAGAACATTACAGTAGCCTATTTTGAGACTGCAGCAGTTCAATATCTAGTCTCCTTTTTTTTTTTTTTTTTTT
>WEKX01009606.1:234673-269237 GCA_013390025.1 Pitta sordida
TTTTTTTTTTTGCATAAATCAGTGTAACTCCACCAGCTTTCTGCATTTGTATTTTGGCCCATGCCAGGTAAGATTTGGATCCATGACATATGATGATGCTTCTTTTTTTCATTCTTTTTTGGTTTGTATGGTTGGTTGGGGGAGACAAGGGATAAGATGCACCTTTTATGAGTTAATGAAAGTATGTTTATCCTACCTGGAGATGGCTAAGCAAAGCCTTCATCTGAAAATTCTGTGCAACAGATAAATATTGCACTAATTTCCTCAGACAGCCAGAGCCACCCTTGAAAAGCTGTGAACATTAAAAATCATGATTCCATTTATGTAAATGAAATCCAAGATTTAAGTTATACATCAGGATTTATGTTTGATACAGCAGTCAAGGATTAGTTAGAAAGGGTGTTGACTCTTACAATGTTTTAACATAGTCATGCAAGAGCAAAACTCAAACATAACCAAGGTTTGATCTCAGTTCATTCTGTGCATATTAAAGTAGAGAGAAGAGTCTATTAGTTCTTGAGAAATCAGGTTCTGTTCAAAACATGGTATTACTCCCTTATGAAGGAGCCAAGCTCTTCATGCCATGATGAGAGCTTTGATGGTGCTCAGGATTTGTGAATCTGACTCGTTCTTTTGTGTAGCACTGATATGTTTACATTAAACATACACATGTACTGTGTTATTCATAAATTCATCTGATTGTAACCAACTTGTGTGCTTTTATGTTAAAACCTGAGATAAAACACTTTGGGTTGTCAAATGAGGTGGTGCAGCTCTCAGTGAAGTTACATGATTCTACTGCTTTATACTCTGCTAACTGCATCCTGTATTTGCATGTAAAAGTCTGACTTCATAATGCTGCTTTATTTTTGGCTTTGTGCAAGCTGTTTCTAGTTGAATCAATAGTAAAACTGCTCCTTAAGGCAGATAAATATGTAATTAGTAGAAATAATGGAGCAGTCAGTCAGCTGCAAAACTGATGCTTCATCTAAATGTGTGTAAGGCACTTTATTTAGTTGGCATGTTGCTAACATCTATTAAGTTAAATTATGAGAAGTGTTTTGAGGCCTTTCACACAGAATGTGAAGCTTTTCATTCCTTATTTACATGTGTGAATATATATTCATGGAGATTTCAACCCATGAATTAACTCCAGAGGAAAACAAACCACCAGATAAACACAAAGCCTGGGTTTGTGTTTGGGTTTATTATTTTTCCCCTTTAGAAAGCAAAGAAGCATCCGTACAGAATTTTCTGATTAATTTATTCAAAGAACTTAATTGATGTATCACAACACAGTGGTATCATTTACATGACATTAAAAATGAAATTGCTTAGTTCATCGTACTGACAGCAGCCAGCTGAGAGTAACAAAGTCAATCTTTAATGGTCATTTTTTGTGATTTTGGAACATGTGCTTTTATTTAAATTGACCTCATGCGACTGGGTTTTCTAAAATATTGAAATGTTGTGCAGTGGTTTAATAACACCAGTTAACACTGGTAGCTCTGGGTTAATGGATGGATGGATAGATAGATAGATAGACAGACAGACAGACAGGCAGGCAGATACAGTGGGCCCTCTTCCACTTCGTGCCCCCCATATTGCGGCTTCTCATCTTAGCGGCATGATTTTTCAGCAATTAAGTAGGCCCCTATTTGCAACTGCGTGTGCGCGACCTGGCACACATGAATATTCAAATTAGATGGCTCTGCTCCGGGCCGTGCCGGCTCCTCCCCACCATCCCATCGGGGCCGCGCCATCTCCCCCCACTCCCCTTGGGGCCGCCGGAACAGCAGCGCGGGTGGTTCCCCTGCAGCAGTGTCCCAGACCAAGCAGAAAACGTTTTTTTCCCAGCCTGGGAAGGCTGCAGGCACCGGGAAATGCCGACACAAACACCAATACATAGCAACGCAGTGCCAAAACAGAGCTGGAGCACCTGGGGGGCCATGCAAGGGTGCAGGGCAAATCTGCACATTAATGAGCTGCCAATCAACGCGGAAGGCGGGCTATACGGGAGATGAATAAGACCACGGTTCCATAGTATAGGAGACCTGACTACTTCCAAATCCTATTGGGAGTCACCATACATTTCAGAGTTTTGATGCAAACACGAAACTTATGCAAAGCAACCTCTGATCTTCCCCAGTGAAAGAGATGTTTTTAACTTAGCCCACCTGATCCCTTGTGGTTTGAATCTGGGGACTTCAACACACAGACAAGCTAAACACTGAGGCATGACCAAATCATGAATGTCTCTGCTCTGCAGCCCAAGGTCCTCTAGCAGCTACTCTGCCAGGAACTGGGAGGAACATGAGGGATGAGAGGAGAATAGATGGGAGAGGAGAGAGTATCTCCATGTATTTTACAAGTAGCATAAGAAAAGCTAGAAAAAAAGCAGATCTTTTGTCTTTCATCTCCCTTGAGTCACAAAGTACCTTGTCATACTGTCTCATAAAGATCGGAAATATGGTTTTGATACTTGAAACTTCCTCTGTCTTCAAACAACAAGACTTTGAGACAGATATGTGGGAATTAACTTAGCCAAGCATTGCAATTTTAGTTCATCTGCAGTGATCTGCAAACCACAGTCCCTGAAATGAGCAAGGGGTTATGTGAATGTTCCTTGTAAGTATTTATTTTTATTTTCTTTAGCAGAAGCTGTCAAATAAAGCATCTCCTGCCCTTCAGAGCTTTTGCAGTCTGTGCAGAGCTTCTGCAAGCCAGGGCTTTGCTTAGTATACATAATTAGAGTTTGCTTATTATAACAGTGGAAAATACAAGCTGGTTTTACTCTGGGAATTAAATTTTGCTGCATTCTATTCTTGGTTACCATCAGTTGCTTCCTAGTATTGGCAAGAATGCTCATGAAATCTGGGCATGTCTGGAGTAGGAAAGGTTAGTAGATTTAACAAGGAAGCATTAAAAGTTGATTTCATAGAGCAGTAGCCTGGACTTCAGTATGTAGCACAATTTCAGCATTGCTCCAGGATAAGTATTCAATTTTGACTTTTTTTTTTTTCTCATTCCAGACTAAATGAAACAGATGCCTCTCAATACTTGTCTTTGATAAACACATTCTGAGAATCCTCCATCCAATTGTAAGTGATTATATGGTTAAAAATGCAGTCTGTAATAGAGAAAACAGATGTGGTGATAATTATCCCTGTGCCCTGCATATCAAACATTAACTATTGGTGGTGGAAAAAAGGGGCTGAAATCAAAACAAAGTGGGATTTGCTGCACCAGACGAGACTGTCAGTTCAGTTTGCCTGATGCTGTCTTCAGATATGAGCTGAGCTTGATGATTTATAAAGAGATCAGAATGCTGATTACAAAGGATGGATAATGGTTCTATGGTTCACAGCAAGTTGTTTGCACATGATTCTTCCTAGCCAGGCATGAAATTCAGAGGGTCTTGGGGTTTCTAATTATAATTATTTGAGTATTTTAAATCTACAACCTGAATTTTCCATGCAGTTTTGCTACCCCCAAAAGCAGTAGCCAGCTGTGCTCTGTCTTCAGTTATATGAGAATTGAAATGCCTTGGTAGGAAGTTTGAGGTTGGATCATTGAAAATAAGTTTTGCCTGTGGCTGTTGTGGAAAATTCCATGTAGATGTGCAAGCTTATCAGCTGATCTTCCAAGATGCTGGTGAGATTAGCACTAGCCAGAGTGACCAGGCTCTGTGCAAGATTTCAGCCCAGGCTAGAAGGTTTTGTCCTTCGACTAACATCAATTCAGCTGCTTCTGATTGCTCTGGTTTTGCCATCACATAGCTGAAGATGATTCAATTTGAAAATATATATCTAATAAATTGTCTGCTATATGAATTTGTCTCTTCTGCTATTTTTTCTGATCCTTTTCAGAAGGGTTTCCATAGTGAAAATATGAAAAACATCTCTGAGGTTGACGAAGTTATTTTGCCAAGATTCCTATCAACTAACTGGAGATATCTATCCTATGCTGCTTAAGGGCACTCACCCAGCATTAGCTGTCTGAAAGCTGCAGATCCAAACTGGTAGTCTGTCTTCCTTCACTTGCCAGTCCAGAACACATCAATGGACACACCCAGACACATTTTCAGAGGGCACTTCATGCCCTCCTAAAATAGATAGGAAAATAGTCTTCCACAGGAGCCTGTTTTGTCCCTAACTGTAAGGGGAGCCTATAGAGCTGACTTGAGCTAAAAGCCTGATTTTTGGTGGGTTAGTTACCTGAGGTGTATTATTCCAGTTAACCTCATGGTTCCCTTTGCTTCTGTTCAAGCTAAGAGAAAGCCAGTCTCTTCCAGAGAGTTATTCAGTTCACCTGAGACCCAAATCTGCTCTCGGGGAGTGCTGTTTTTCCTTTGACTATTAGAAATGGGCAGCTCAGAGAGAGAACATTGGGATGAAACCAGGTTATCTTCCTGAAGTCTTATATTGGAGGAGAGAGAGAGAGGACTTGCTACAGAACCCTGGAGCTCTGCCTGTTCACTGAAAATCTCTCTCTGGGACCTGTTGCTTTTTTCAAATAAGGAAGACTGTGAAGTGTTACCATCTATGGGACAGAAGTGCCTTACCAAATGTTTTTGACTTACCAAGCTGGTTTTCTTCATGAAGTCAAAATATATGCTATACTTATTAGAAAATAATCTGCTGTGACATCTGAATACAGACACTCATTCTTATAGGCTTAACTAAGTGGACTGCTTTTATTTTGAAAGCCAAATATAATAAAAAATTTTTGCTTGCCAACACATTGCTCCATAAATTTAGCCTTGCTCATGTTAGTTCTAGTCCCATTAACACGTCAGAAGTATGTGCCACTGTCTTCTGATGTACAGATTAATGTGTTCATGTCTTTCAGTTGTGCTGAATAATTGGTCAATAAGATCAAGCTACTGTGCTAGGCTTACCACTCCAGCTCCTCCTCAACACTCAGACTTTGGTCAGAAGCATGCTCATGGGATGGACTCACTGATCTGTGACAGAGAGGTGTGACCCTGGAACACAAGGTAGCCAGAGGCTGGTTGTTAAAACAGGAAACTAATGTAGACTGCTTATCATTGACAGGTAGGTAAACCTTAGAAACTGGGTGAACTCACCTGTATGAGATGTGTGAGAAATAGGTCAAGGCCATGCTGTCTGTTTACCTGCTTTAATCTCCTCCAGGGCACAGCGATTTGTCATTCTCCCAAAGTGAAAGTCCTTCTCAGTACGGTAGAATGGGCTGAATTTCCATAGCCAAAGACCCTTAGGACACACAAGTGTTCAGACCAGAAAAATCTAATGGGCTTTCTGGGTTTGAAACATGCCTGTCTGTGGTTTGTTCTGAATATGTTTGGCTGTCACTCTACATATAGCAAATATACTTACAGGATGGTCTCCCAAGGGATGTTGTGGGGGCAGAAGAGGCTTGCGGTTTTTGAAAAACTCTCCTAAAGTTAGACAAAATGATTAGAAATATCCCATATGTACATCCATACAGGAGAAAGGTGTGATATGTTACTGTGAAAAGCCATATGGCCTGCTCTTGTTATAGAGAGAAGACATGGGAGAGACGAACTATTGGAAGCTGAAGGCAGCTCCCAGGACACTGCTGAGGACACAGGTTGGGCTGGTCCCAAACACAAGATTCTCTGCATTCTCCTACACCATGCACTGGGCAGCAACAGGAGCAGCTGCTACTTTGGTTCAAATCACTGTGCTAGCCTTTCATTAATGTCTGACACTAATTAGTATGCCTTCTGCTCTTTCAGGAGCACCAAATCAGTCCTACAGCCTTTGCTAGGCAGATGGTAACTTTCATTACCTGACCAGATTTGCTGATCTCCTATTAGGTATCTTACCCTTCGCACAGCTTGGCAACCAGATTGTATCAGGCTGCTGAGCATTTCCAGCCACAAACAAGAAGGATCCTGTTAGATTTTGAAAATCATGGCTTGGGCGAAATCCCATTGCTCCATCTTCTACTGACATCAGCTTTATGTCTGAATTTTTTCAAGCACAGTCACAAGAACAAGCTGCAGGTATAAGCTCACTGTGGGCAGCAAATTCCCTCCCTCACCTCAAAAGCCTTTTGTTTTTCAAAAAGTAACATCTTTTAGGTCTCAGATGCGGATTTACAAGTTGTAAATTTCTTTATGGGTCCTCCTTTCACACTCCTAAGAATGAAAAATAAAATGCTGCCCAGCATTTTATTTTTGCAGCCTCTGAATAAACATTTGTGTGAGGGCTCTCATTCTTGCCAAGGTGTTAGGATAACATTCTCATGCTGATTCCCCTGTCCTCCTTCAACATCCCAGTGCTGGAGGTCCATTTCCGAGGCTTTGAAATGGCCAGGCTCTCACCTAATCCCATACACATGGAAATTAGATCACCAGAAGGAGCAAGCTTGTAAATTGCATGGGGAAGCCAAGAGGGCAGGTTAGGAAATTATGATCTTCAGTGCATTAATGGCTGGGTGAAGAGCTCCACTTGGACAAACAGGCTGTGATGAAAATGGAGGAGGCCAGCTTGCCCAGGGGATAGGGGCACTGCTTAAGGGATTGGACCTCTTTGCTTCAAGTTCTACTGGCCATTCCATCATTGTTTTAGCAAAAGTTGGAGCTGAGCATTTGAAACTTTTAACTATTTGCTTATCGTTATACACTGAAGACAGAGGATCTCTTACCATTAGCAGCTGTTTGCATAAGGGTACAGATACAACAGCTGATTGGGGAGCCCTGATCGTCCTCACTACAGACCTGACAGATGAGAAATGAAGGGCTTCAGCAGGGGCATCACAGCAACACACTTCTGGTACAACAGGCTAGCGCCATCAACCACAAGGACAATGTGTCTCCATAGTCATTGTGTAAGACACACAGGGGGCTGACTGCTTGTACAAACATCTCCTGCTTATGGTGGTTCTAATTAACCAGAGAAATACACTGCCACGTGGTGATAGGGAGGCCAACAGCTCCTGTGATTGTGCAGTGAGGAGAAAAAGGCTTTGTCTGTCCTCCAGAGAGTATCTGGGAGCAGTTATTTCCCATATTGTGTTGTCAAACCCTCCAGCGACCAGTCACCATATCCTCTGTTCAGTATCAATACTACTTATTTTTTGAGCAGAATTAGCAATGAATCTTTCTGCTCATTTAGTTGCACCTAAACAGGGTCTTCTTCCTGGCAAAATCACGGTGAAAACAGAAGGAATATTTTCCAAATCCTAGCTGCTGTAGCTGGTCTGAGAGGAATTTTTAGTGAAGACCTGTTCCCAGGTCTACAGGCAGGAGGTTTGTATTAGTCCTCAGGTTTCACATCTGGGATCCAGAAACAATTTTTCTCTTAATTGGTGAATTGCATAGCTTAATTTTGGAGTGGGGCATCTTTCTTTTGAATTTCCTTCACTGTGTACTCCAGCCATGTCCAGAGAATCCCCTAGTCTTTCCTTTGTTTGCACTGTCAGTGATGCTGTTTTTTTTGATGCAGATGGGAAGCAGTTCAGGAGGAACTTAGATGTGAACAGTTGAGTGTGTGGCCAACCCTACACCCCTGAGAGCTGAAGAGGACACCTCTGTTCACTCCTGATTTGTAAAACACTAACTCAGATTAGATGTGAAGTGTCTCTAGTGACAGAAGATAAGGCTTGTTTAGGGAAAGACAAATTATGTACAGTGAAAGGCCTGAAGGGAAGGAGGGAAAACTACCTTGAGAAAAACGATACATTCAGTATGGCCCTGAACCTGTATAAGAGAAAGGGGGTAGTGACCAAAGATTTAATCTAGATTAGATCCAGAGATCAGGTTGGGACTGCAATAAGATCATCTTCAAAGTTTAAGCCTTGCCTTCAGTATTTGTTTTCTTGTCTTGGGTAGGAGCTGGTTTGAGGATACTGCTTTGGGCACACGTTGAATACAAAATATGTAGCATGAAATTCAAAATGATCAAAGAAATAGATAGGAATAAGTTATTTGGGTGGTGAGAACTTTAGCCAACTCTGAAGGAAATTATACAGAAATTCCAAGACCAATCATGTAGGGGATCTTAACATACTTTATAATGGGTAAATACCTATTAGTGTGAGCCTTTCGAGCAAATGTTTTTAGATACATTAGAAAGAATCAGCAAAACAGCAGTTCTCATGGTTCTTTAAAAAACTCCTGGTTTTTAAAAACTGAAGTAAGAGTTGGATTCTTGCCCGAAATCCTGTATCACAGACTGTCTCTCCCAGGGTAAAACCCTGTGTTCAAACATGTGCACATCTTCGCTATACCCGAGCGCTTTATTGTTATGGATTATTCTTTTTAGAGATCCCTGAGGACTTTTAAGTAATTTTCTTATAATTAAGGGTACATGGTGAAGCATGCACAACAGAACTCAAAATGGGACTATTCCTCATACTGCATTGGCTGGCACACTCCTACCAAGGGCCATCTGGTTTGGGCTGAAGGGTTTTTCTAGTTCATGTTTGTAGTGCTTTTCTTACATCAAAAGCGAACCAAAAGAAAAGGGAACAAAATCTTAAAACCATTCTCTTCCTCTGCCACTACTGTGAAATATGTTGTCAAGAATGAGTGCGGGTCAAATTATTCAGCATTGGTATATAAGTGCTTTGGGAAGGGTTACTAGGACATTTCCATTATTTGCTGTGGTTGTTCAGTGGTTGTGACATTTAGAGGGTACTTTGAAGAAAATAGCCCGGCTGGTAAATGACAGCAGAGAAAGAGGAAGGAAAGCAAATGGAGAGGAGGGAAGTTCACAGAGATTTCCTGGCAAGATGAAAGGGTGAAGAAAACCCAGTGAGTTCTTATTCAAAAACCATTTTTGTGGCCTCTGCTTGAATAAAAGAACTGTTTCTTAGCATGCTCAACAATTATTTGGTCCTGTCCAGGAGTACACTTCACCAAATGTCTTCTGTATTTAACACCACAGTCAACTTTGTAATGTGTGATGAGAATTATTTTTACAGCTGAGCTTCTTAAGAGAGGCCCACATGTGGTGTGTAAGCCCTGGTGAGTTTTAACACACCTCTGTTGCACTACCGAGGGAAACGCTGACCTTCACCAGGATTTATAAGGTACACAAAAGTATTAACACCCAATGTTTAAACCAAATGAAAAGCAGCCTGAGAACCTGGTGTCCTCTACAGGGGACACCCAGTCTGTGTGCATATGGGGACACAAGGATGATGATAGTACTTTCCCTGCTGATTCTCAGCAGTTTTGGTCATGTCCCTTTCCCATATGTCCTCTAGTGTCACAATCTGCAGAGGAAACAAAATAGTGACCTCTGCTCCAGATGGACACTGTGAGAATGTGGTGTTTGTACACAGCTTTAATAAAATTTCAGTAAGTCTCAGTGCTCTTGCATCAGCTGATGGCATAAATATTGCTAGGTGCATAACAAAAAAGGTGAGTTTGGAGATAAAATATTAGTGGGACATACAAGAGAGTGTTGTGGAGGAGCACATTCCTATTTTGAGTATGACCTTGAGAAAATTGCTCTGAGTCTTTATTTCCTAACTCTAAACCCAAGTTCATATGTTACTGCCTTGTTTGCTGGATTGTATGAGCAAATTAGCCTCTGAGAGAAATTCCGATCCTATAGTGAAACAAATATACCTGGCCAGGAAACTTCTCAAATCTTTCATCTTAATTGCATATCTAGATAAAACAATCTTTCAAAGGTTGTTTAGTGGATTGGTAACTAAAAAACAAAAAACATACATAGAACAAATATAATTTTGGCAATAAGTGTGCTCCTATGGGATGTGGATTCATATTCAAATTGGCATCAAGACCCTTCACAGAGGGTCTTGGACCTGGGATTTTCCTGGAAAACTGCTCAAAATTGGTTAATAAAAGTTCTTTGTGATAAAAAAAATCACACAAAACCCTCAACACCAAACACATAAAAATCTGACTGGCTCTGAACATAATAGGAACATGAGAAATGTGGTTCATAAGTGCAAAATCTAAATATGGACCAGGCCTTATGGACAAGGGAGAAGAAGGGGGAGAAAAGGAAGAGAACAAAAAAAGCCCTGCATATCTATCACCAAAAGTGTCTTTTCCAATCCATGTGGAAAAAAAACTCATGAAGAGTGCAACACAGCAGGCTAGGTGTGGGCTGAATACATAAACCTGTCCCCAAAGTACTGAATAGTGAGGTGTGAAACAGACACATTTACAGAAAGGAGAGCTATGTCAGCAGTAGCATGAAAATGTAGAGACTAACACAGCCTTGTTTAAGAGAAATTAGAGGCAGGGAGAGATGGGAGGGAGAAAGTGTTGATGCACTATAAGATTATCACACATTTCTGAAGAGGTCTCAAAGAACTGACTTCCTGCTGTGTCGTTCCTCTCATATTGGTGTGAACAAGCATCACACTATCACCTGCAAAGTCTTTAAGTGCAAGTCGTGACACTTCAGTATTCACGGCCTGCCTTAGAAAATCCAAGGGAAGCAAAAGAAAGATTAAAACCATGCAAGTCAAAAGGGTGTTACTCCCATTGTTCTCTTTGCTGCTTGGTTAACTGGGAATCCCTTTGAGCAACAGAGAGGTCACATCTGCCCAGATGTGCTCTGCCTGCACCCGAGGGCAGGGCAGTGTGAAAGCTGTTCCCCACAAACACCTTTCATGATAACAATACAATGAAATCACGCTGGTTGTCAGGATGAAAGCTCTGACCACAAAAGCATGATTTTAGCAGAATACATGACTGCAATAGCAATACCTGTGGAAGATGATTACTCTATGACGTGGCAGCACAGCCCCTTTTACAGAATAGGCAGAACTTAAAACACTCAGAACTATCTCGATGTGAGCAAGAACTTCATGGGCTCCTGAGATTGAGTCTGAGTTACCAAGGGAAAGAATGGCTGCATCTATACCCTCACCAGCTAGGACCTTGGTCATGACTGATGCACCCTGGCCATGAGCCCCTGTCAGTCCCAGCCCACTGGCATGAGGACTGAATGTGCCATCAAGTATGTGAAGATCTGAGGCTGAAGTAAGCCACTGTGGTTGTGACAGGAGGGATTGTGAGCTTCACAGTGTAATAACGATGTATAGGTCATGCACCAAAAACAAAGGGGAAAAGAAAATTAGGCCAAGTTTCTGACACCAGGTAAAATAGTTCATCAACAGGATCACTAGAGGATAATGCTGAACTCAAGAGAGGTGTTAGCCATAGCCTTGTGTTTTGCTGCATGTGTTTCATGCCTTGTAGATAGTGCAGCACCACTGAGCTCTCCCAAAGAGAGGCTTGCCTTCCAAGGGGCACTATGCTATCTCCAGCATGAAGCAATGGACTGCCAGTTCAGACCTGTTATTGTACTGCGTAACAAGAATCTGAAAAAAACAGGGCTGATCAAAGTCCTTTATTTATATTATACTATGCCAGTAACAAAGCCAGACTTATTTTCCAGGAAAGGATGTGTGAGAGGATTTCTTTGGGGGCGTATGTGGAGTATGCTCTGAGTATATCTTGTCTAGTTTTAATACTCGTTTCTGGTTTGAATAACCTAATTAATTTGATGTCCAATCCTATATAAAGAACAGGAGTAAGGATGAGAACTAACTTTGTAATCCACAACTCTACAATATCCCACAGACATTTTCAACAACAAAAAAGCTGTTCATGTTCTTGATTCTTCATGGGAGTCAAGATGTTGTCTATAACCACCACCAAAGGAAAAAAATCAAGCAAACTTCAGACGCTTTACTTTTCACTGTTGTTAACCCCTCCCCAGCAAATCATCCCATTTCTCTTTTGAAACAGTGAGATTGTGTGCCTGGCTGACACTGACTAAAGAGCTGTTTGAGTTTGCCTTCCCTCTATTTCAAGAAAAAGTTGTATTTTCTTCCTTTTAATGAGCATTCACTTTTTTCTAGCCCTCTTTTATTCATCTATTTTTGAGGTCTTCCACCTCTGGTAACTGTGGGAAAAGGCTTGACTTTGCCAGTACAGCACGCATTGTAAAAGTAATTCAATTTTACACCATAGCAATGACATGATCAAGGGAACTTTGAGCAGGCTTTGTGACCAAGAGCATTTAACAAGTATGTGAAAAGCTTCCAAAGAGCTCTCATGAAAGAAAGAAGGGTTATAACAATAGGAGAGGCAGTTTGATAGTGGTAAATTAAGAGTCACAGGAGTGACTCTAATCAGGTCAAGCTTTAAAGAAAGAGAAGCACCTTTATATCTCTTGCGTATAGGCCTGAGTGCATTAAGAACTGTTGAATTTGTGCTGGGAAGTACACAAATCCCGGTGGCACTCAGCACTTGCTCCTCCTTGAGCTGAAGAATTGAGGCCTGCAGGGAGAAAGACTTTCTAGGCAAAATAAGTAAAACTTCAGAATTGGACTGAGTATTGTGGAAAAAGACTATTGAGTATTTTTTAGGTTCAATCAATATTTAGACCTCTTTAGAAGTTGTTATCTTCCATTTTGTTCCCTGTGGAAACCTTCTGGCACTGCCAGTGAAAGCATAGGGACGGCCTGGTGCATAAAAGCAATGTTGAACAATTCACACATGTCACTAGGTTTTAAGATCTGTGCAGCCTGAGCCAGATTCTGCCCTGAGCTACAGCCCAGTGAAGTACATCATGTACCACACGCAAATGACAAACATTTATACATTCTGTCTGTTGATAAAGAATGTGTATAGAGATGTACACTTTAACAGAGAACCCAGCTACCAAACCACCCCCCCCAAAAAAAAAAAACACAGATACAAACAGGTCATACCTATTTGGTAGGGCTAGTTTTGTTGTTTTTCACATATGGCTTAATCAACACCTTTTATATATCTGTTATTGTGAAAAATGTTCACAGATTTTTTTGCCCAGGAAAAAAGGCTATAGCGTGTCTTTGTTGGATAAAAACAAGGAATTACAAAGCCGGGGCTGCATCAATTTTGCAATCGACAGGGACACCTACAGGAAGACGAAATTAACACATTGGCATATTGGGTGTTTTCTGCTTTATTTGTTCACAGCTTGAGCCTATTACCTAATAGAGACACAAGAAAATGGCCCATCTGTTTGCAGTGGGCAAATGTGTGAGTAGTACTCTCTGGGGCTGGATGGGAGAAGGGTTGCTTTTCAAGAACGTATTTACTTTACTCTCTGTTTTCTCAACGGTGTGTATAACTCAATACTAAAAGGCTAATTTGTTTAAGAAAACCAAACTTGACTTCTTCAGTTAATTGCTTACAGAAAAGCTGTACGTATTGCATGGATTCTATGTGCTTTGCTGAGTGGGCTGGAGTGGCCTCCACTATGTGACCAGCAAGGATGTGTAAAAGCCAGCTCGATGGCAGCAAAGCACTCATTGTTCCTGTCCTGCTTGAGCTGGTGAGGCTGCATCTCTTGGAAAATATCAAGGATGTGTAAGGAGTGGGAGAGAGATGAAAGTCTGTCTATCAAGGGATGGGGATGAGGCAGCTGGAAGGGAAAGTCTGCTCAGGGGCACATGGGATTTGGGATATGATTAATGCTTTGGCAAAATGTTAATGAGAACAGGATCTGGCAACTGAGAGGAAATGCCTATGTGTTCTCTTGCAACCAGCCTCGAGCCGGAATAGGAGCTTATGCTTGTGCCAAAGTGAATTCAAGCATTTGCATGTATATGAGTGGAAACAGGCTGTAATAGAAAACATGGAATTTGGAGACCCGCATCCTGCTGGACCCATTCTTCCAGTGGGAGCTCAGTCTGCTTTGTAGCTCCTTTTATCAGGGGAGAGACAGAAGAGAGTTTTGGTAAACAACAGGATACTCTCCAAACAATGTCAGCAGTCACTGTATCTTCTCCCCAGCAGCTTTGCCCCTCAGGCTTTTAAAACAACTTTTAAAACTCCTCCAGTCAAAATCACTGATGCCAGAGGTAGCCTTTACTTCTCTCTAGTTTGCAGGGACAGAACTGCTTGAAGGTATTAGCTATGCTAAGCCTCTTAAATAACTATTAAACACATAAAACTCTTAAACGCACACAAATCCTGTGTAGCAAATGGCAAACAATAAGGAGAAGCTGATCAACCATTATACAGCAATTTAATCTATGCAATTTGCATCATTTTGCCCAACAGAAGGAGGCTATAGCAGAATTGCTTTCAGAAGAAAGGCAGAAACGCTGTACAAAACAGGTAAACAAGCGGGAATGAGGATTTTGTAAGTCTTCAGCAAATTCTTGGCATATGGACAAAGGGAGTGTGATATAATTACAAGGGATGTGATGCAGATGATGAACTGGAGAAGACAAAAGACAAGTTGAGAGTCTGAAAAAAAGTAATTTTGCAATCAAATTAGGGAATTTAGAACACAGTTGAATTATGTACTTTTAACTCCGTCCCTCTGTATCATTTCAGTATGCTTAGGTGTTGGCATCCTGTGCCTGAGCTACAACACTCATAACTCCAACAGACAAACTACAGCTGTCTGCAACATTTGTGCATGTGTAGCACCTTCACATTTGGGGAGATCAAAGAGTGGTGACTTCTAAGCAGTCTGCTTTACAGATGGCCACAAGGCAAATGAGCCACCAGTACCAGGACTCAGGGCCACGGCATGCAATAAGCCTGTGTCTCCTCTGGGGCTCCCACAGAAACTGCTTTCTCTGGCTTACAGTGTGTAAGGTGGGCTCATATTTCTGGAAATATGCCTAGCACGTTGTGGACTCCATAACACTAATCTACCTTGCATACTAACCACACAAATATTTCAGTGACAGGAGCTGTACAACTTACTTGTAGTAGAGATCTGGAGGCTGCATGTCACTGCAGAGCCACCTGCTTAGGTTGAACCCCTGTACTTCATGAATTTACACCAGGATCTCATTAACAACTTAGTGCTGGGCTGCAAAGCAACCTTTTTAAAAAAGAAAAAAAAAAAAAAAGAAAAAAATAAAAAGGAATATCCACTATTATGTTCCCAGCAATCAGAATACCATCAATGCCTTGATGATAAACTGGAAATCTTCACCTTCTTCTGTACTCACCTCTCAAATGACCCATGAAAGAGTCTTGGAGATCAAAGAAATCCTCTTCCATCCTTATCCTTCGGACAGAAAAACTGATGAGATTTAGCACCCATGTGGGAATATGAGCATTGGTAACTGGGGAGTGGTAGGGGTGGGAAATGGTTGGGGGAGGTAGTGTTGGAAGAGCCCAGAAGATGAATTACCTGGGGAGGAGGTACATACTGAATTGTGGTCTCCATAGCAAGTGTGTGAAGACAGAAGAGAAATTACTTCCGCAACCCCAAATGAAGATCAAGGAGTATTTGCATTCAAAGGGGATGGGTTGGGCACATACCTTTTCAGTCACCTTCTTTTAACTGGAAATCCTCACTAATTAATTGCTTTGCAAATTCTGTTTCTGCACATCATATAACTGAGGGGCTTGCTTGTTTCTCCAGTACTGACCACATGTGTTCCTTGCACCTGCATTTTGCTCTCCAAAGCCAAATAAAAAGTATAAAGGAATTAGATGAGAAAACTAGGGAATTCTATAATATTTTTTAAATCCTCCAATTCTGATATGTTAAAGTATACGTCTATGTGCTGCAGACAGCAAATGTTGTCTGCAAAAATAGTTCAGTAAAAAATGTTTGCTCAGGTGTACCTGAGCAAAAAATGTTCAGTAAGAGTTATTAATTGTTATTCTTGGGGTTTTTTTTCATCAATTTAAAGCTTTATTTTGAATTCACTTAGTAAACTCAGCAACTTGTGGTCTTTTCACAGCACCTTAGGCTGACTGAAGTGGAGCTGATGAATAATCAGTGATGCAACAGCTGTTATCCAGAGATAACAGAGGACTTCAGGCTGCAGATGTGCATGGGGTCAAGGGAGACAATGTTGTGCATGAAAAAGTCATACAATGGAGTTCTGTGTATTTTCTTCAGCTTTCAAGAACAAAGAAGCAATGATCTTTTGTCTGCTGCTGTCATTCCCTGCTTCATCATTAAGGTAGCTTGCTTTTTTTTTCCCTGTCCTTAATGGGAAGTGTTTTGAAATAGACCCCTGTCAATCATGCCTGAAAAAGATGAGCCGATCCATAAGCAGAAGCCTTTTAAAAAGTTAAAAAATAGTAAATGTCGAAATACGTGGCAGTAAGGTTAAGAAAGTACTTTGGATACATATGTTTTGGGCATATTTGGCTCAAAACCAGGTTTGTTTTTTCATCACTGAGTATATGCATTAGTATTTCATCCAACTCCCAGGGCAGCTGGGGCAGGAAGCACGGGGCAAGCACTGTGCTGTGTCATTGTCCTCCAGGACATGCCAAGCTTGCTTCAGCCACGAGCAGGCAGCTCCACCCAGCCTCTACTGCACAAGTGCCCAAACCTCTGAAGTACTGCCGTGCCAGGTGAAAGCATGCAAGGACAAATTTGTATAATGGTGTGCCATAGCGCCAGCTTGCCAGGAAAGTCAGCGCAGCTCGCCTGAGGCTGAGTATGAACCTCTGTCTTCCTCTCGTCAGGGAGGAACGCAGCTCTGTGCCAGCCCTGTGCTCAGGAGCAGAGCGTGCTGCCGCCTGCAACCACCTCACTCCAAACTTCTCCCTGGAACTGGCCACAGGGTGCACTTCGTGTTTAGCTGCCTCCCTGTCCCTCATCCTCACCACCCTGGCGTGGAACCATTATGTATTTCTCACCTGAGAGCCTTAATGAACTAATTACATTCTAACTGTTGGGGGGTGGTGTTGTTTTATAGGAAGATGCATGCTCACAAATCATCTCCCCAGCTAGGCAGGGGTGCACTCATCCTCTGTGGAGCATCCCTCGTATTGCAGAAAGAGAGAGAGTTATTGGTCTTAGTTGAGAAATATGAGTGAGAGCACACAGCAGCTATGTACCCAGCCTAACTTGTTCGTTTTTATAGTTCCCATCCCCAACAGAGGACAATGGCTTCTGTTGCTCTTACAGTCCATGGGAAGTTGATGTTTGACAGTACACTCCCAACACTTCAGTTTTGTTTTTCTGTTTGGGTTTTGTTTTACTGTTGTTAGCATTTTAGCTCTCTTTTGTTGTTGGTTTTGGGTTTTTTAGTTGCCTTCTTCCCTCCTCCACACTTCATTCTTTCGGTGTAGGGCTGCCATTCACCAGCTGTTCACAATTCCTTCACCCCTTCTGTTTTTCAGTACCACACTACCATGACATAGACTCAAAGAACATTTTATTTCTTACAGGAGGCTTCCCATGCCCACTGAATACAATTAATAAACATAATTTTCTCTCTCTTCCTACCTTGAAGGAAAGTTACCATATCTGTACTCCTCACATAATTCAAACTGACCAATCTATCATCCTCAAACTGCCCAAGTTTGATTTCTTGACTGTTTTTAGAACCTGGAAAGACTTGTTTTTCTCTCTCCTTGACAGAAAAGCTCATCCACAAAGTGAGTACTCATTAAGTACTTTTAAACAAAAGATTCACTCATCAACTCAAACTGATCTCCCGTCCCCTGTCCTTTCTTGACCAAAAATCAGCACATTCCCATATATCAGCAGATAGTACAGGAAAGAGGAAAACTGGGATGACATTTTGAAGTAATTTGTTAAATGAGAATTGTCTGCTGAAGGGAAGGAGAACAGCTATCTCCTGGTGATGTGCAGAGTATGGCAACTCCCACTGTTGCTAATGACAGAAGAGGCTGCTGAACTCCTCTCAGGAATGTACTGTTCTAATTTGAAATTGAGTTATTTGTTCACTTGATAAAGAACTCATCTCTTAGGGCAGTGACTTTCAAAGACAATAAGAGAGGCCACATGTAGCAACTGGGGAATTCATTGAAGCCAGAAGACAAAAACTTGCTCTGATTGTTCAGTTCTGTTTTGACTTAAACTGTCAAAACTGTGGCCACCAATAATTTACTGTGATGGCACATGTCACAGCTGCTCATTTGAGAGTCATTGGTTAGTCCTATCTCTCTTTTAGGCTCTTCATAGAGGAGTCCCCAAGCTGCAGTTTAATGGACCATGTCAACTAGTCTGTGGAATCATTCTAACATTGGCATTGTCACTCTGATGTTTCAGTTAAAAGCACCTTGAGAAGGAGCATAACAGGCTTCACGGCTCCCAAAGAAATGGGGACCATGAGACTGACAGAATAGACCTACTCTCAGAGCACGTCTCTGTCAGTCTCCATTCCCAGGTGGGCCAGTGCCTTCCACTGTCTAGGCTTCTTGCTTCTGGCTTTCTTGTTCCTGATCAATCCTTTGCCTGTGGAGCAACCTTGAAGCCAGTTTGTCTAAGGAACTGGCTGTGTTGGACTTTGCATAGCAAAAAAGACACTTCCAATGACTCCTAATCCAAGAGCCTCTCACACAGAATCACACAGAATCACAGAATATTTTGAGTTGGAAGGGACCCACAAGGATCATCTAGTCCAACTCACCACCTAACACCCGTACAGAGTCCGAGAGCACATCCCAGAGCGTAACACCACCTAGATCCCTCATAGCCAAATTGACTTAGCAATCCCTTTCAAAACAGATCCTATTGATGAGGTAGCTTCTCTTTCACTGCTTATAGACAAGGACAAAATCAAATACCTGAATCATACTTATTTTCCAAAGGCAAAGCTGCAAAATGTCACAAAATCAATGCACGTATATTCATTATTTTTCCTAGTTTTACTACCTTCCTTTCTCATCTTTTCCTTTAGTCATTATCCACCTTCTAGAGGAGCTAGTGCACAGGGATAATCAGGAGCATGCTTCTGTGGTAGAAACTAAAGGGCAAAATCTTCCTGTTTTATTGCCCAATGTACTATACTGTTCCCTTACCATAACTGTTCCGCATATGAAGCAGTTTTCTCTCTTGGAAATCTTTAGCATTGTATTGGGTTTTTTTATTATTTATCAGCATAACATCAAATTCCTTGTTATAACAGCCTCTCTCTAAAGTCCAACTCTGTAGAAGTATTTGCTTGTATGGCTTAACACAGGACTCACATGTGGGTCAAGACTTGCAAAAAATAACCCAAAAAGTGTGAAAAGAAGGTATTGATTTTCTATTCATAGTTTATATGAGAACCTCTTCCAAAAGGAAAATAGAGAGCCCCTGAAATTTCTGAGACTTGATCAAGAAGTTGGTTGGAAATTCTTTTAAGAAACTGCAGCCCAGGCAACATGAAGTATCCAGGAGAGATTGCAGGTAAGTTGAATAACTTCTGATGAAAGAAAGCCAACAACAACCTGGGTAGGCCAGAAGCAGCAGTGGGAAGTTGACTCTTCTCCAGGGAAAGCTAGATGAGGCTCTGTACAAGAAGGGATAGGTCAGGACCAGGAAAGCTTGGATAAGGAGATGCCAAAGGCTGGCGTCTGAATCAGTGTGTTTTAGGAAAAGAGTTTGAACTTTCTGGCCCGGTAAGTCCTTTCAGTATTTAGACAGATAGTCCAGGTATGTGTGCATGATTTGTGTAGGACATGTGTAGGGAGCTGGGTTTGCTCTTTATGCACAGACCTGTAGTGTAATATTCAGGTTTTGTCTGTTGCTGCTTAAAACTCTGTCTTGTCCATGAATGCTGGGGAGTCTCCAGGATAGGTGGGGTGAAACTAGCCAGATCTGCAGTGACTGATGGAGGCTACTATCCTGTCTATGAACTATGAAATGGTACACCTGAGCAAAGCTTCTGGGAAGAACAAGTGCTGTATCTATGGCAGACGGCCTTGTTTGCCCACGATGAAGGAACATGCTGCCAGCATCAGGCTTCAGTGTCTGTCTCTGGCTGCTGCCAGAGCCCCTCGTCTGCTGCCTCTGGCTCCTCTCAGGTAGGTGGTGGTACCTGTGAGCAAAACACAAAGGCAGCATAAATCCCTCAAAGACTTACTTACTCCTTCTGATGTAGAGAGGCTAAGTTCAAGACATCCAAGAAGACACCTGGGCTTACTCTTTTTAAAGGGCCATTTTGGAGATCTCACTGTAAGCCAGTTGTGTCTGGCACTATAAAGAAGGCTACGAAAATCCAGAAGCTTCTAAGATAAGGCAGCAGCTAAGCATCTGTTTTGGGTTTTTTCAAGTTACTACTTTGCTTTTGCTTTTTTAAAAAGAGCCTATTTTCCCTAAATCAAACCCTCTTCTAGTTCACATCCCTGCCCCACCCCAAGGAGTAGTTAATTAAATGAAGCTGCCTGAAAATACCTCTGTAATACACCCTCAAAGGCCATTAGAAGCCCATGTCTCCTATGTCAAGTTACTTTCAAGGATGAGACATATACATATTTTGCAAGATTCTGTGGGCTAGTACTTGATGGGTGGGTAGCTCCAAGGCCATGGACCTGCAAGTTCAGAATCTTCTGCTAAGTAAGTTCACCTTTACCCAGAACAGCTCCTGCTTTCAGCCATGAAGGCAGCTTATATACTGTGAAACTGCTGAAGAAAACATAAAACCTAGAGGGTTTTTTTCCCTAATAATACTTCAGTTGGAAAACGCACCAAGCCAACAGTAGTATAAAGGCACAGAGCAGCAGTACATGAATGCAATATATGGTCTTCTCAATTGTGAAGTTATCTCCTCTCTTTCATAAAGGATGGTTTCTGACATTTTAAGCCTAAATATGACTTTACTAAATCTGTTTCATCTTGAATTCACCTTTTTGCGCCTATTTCTAGCACATATATGACACACTGATTAGAACAGACAGCTGTGGTGGAGAAACAAACAGGTGACCCTGCCATTTCATATGAGCTGTCGGGGGTGTAGCCTCAGTGCTTGTCGGTCCATAGCTGTGAGACAACATTTTGTGTTTCTGTGGCACGTTTGATATGATCAGCTTTGTTTTCAAGTAGTGCTGTGGAGATTGGTCATCAACTTCTTCGTGGCACCCTCACACTGTCCTTCCTGCCTCCCTGCCCTCCAGCCCCTTATTGGTGCCCCTCCACCTTCCCCCTGCTCGATCACACTCAACAAGACAGTCTGAATTTTCTATATCTACTTTTTTTTTTTCTTTTACCCTTCTTTTGTCTTGTGGTAACAGTGTTTGGCATTTCCCGGACAGCCCGTACTCCATAAGGCCTCAGTGTCTGAATACGAGGACGGCTTGAACGTTGCCTGCTGAGACTGAAGAAGAACTTGAGTTAAAATAATCCTCTCTTTTGTTCCGCTTGGGTTGCTTTTTGTTTGCCTGACAGATGTTCAGCCCCTGTGCGTGTGCACGGAGCGGCTCCTGCGCCGGGCCCTCTGATCCGCCAGCTTATTGATTTCTGCCTATCTGTGCGGCTTGTCTCCAGCCCTTACAGATGCGAGGGCTGCGGCCCAGGCGGCAGCCCCTCTCCTTCACACACAAATAGGGCAATCCTCTATTGTGAGGGGGCCAGCGGAGGAGAGCCAGCCTCGCTCCCTCTTGAGCCATTGTGACAAATTCGGGTGGGTTTGGGGAGGCAGAGGGGAGATATGCGTGAAGCACCAAACTGTGATGCTGCATTTTGACATGTTGTGACACACTACCACACAGGTAAATGGGAAGGAAGCGGCTGAGGGCAGAAAGGCCTCAGAGCTTTGCACTGTGCCTGTGTGTTATCTCAAGTTCATTTTTCAGTCATTTGACTGAGGAATGTAAAGATCAAAGCTGTCACCAGGGAAAACCTTGAAAACTGCAGTACTTGCTATTGCTCTGCTTCTCCTACATGGCATTGCTGTCCACTGCTCCAAGTTTCACTGACTGACTTAACCATGCAGTCACTGCATGCAAGACTTTCATTTTGTAATTAACAATCTTGCAAGCCCCATGCAATTATTTTCTTCCATCTTGCCTTTTTTATGTTTGTTTTGGCTTGATTTTCTGCCTCCCAAGTAATGTGTCAGGGTACTCTGCAAGAGGCCCATTGCAGATCTATATCCACATTTTGGCATAGAGCTACAGGCTCACTTCGCTGTTTACAGCAGTTTGGCTTTTATTTAACCCTTGACATAAGTCTGTGGAGGTCTGACCTGCTGCAAGCTCTAGTGCTCTGCACAGAGTGTGGAAAATGAGGCAGTTGTCTCCCCACGTTAGGCCCATGCCCCTAGAAAGCAGTCTTTGTGCGTGCTGCCCACCACATTCCTGCGACAGCAGCTCTTCAATGGTGTCTGTAATGCTCGAGCATAAAGGATGCACTCTCAAGAAACATCCCTTTCTCTGTGGCTAGGACAAAGGCTATAAGGGCAGCCTTAGGGTGTGTACTCACCCTGGTAACCTTTTGCACCTACAGTGAGCTTGCTTGTCTGCAGAGTAGCTTTTCTGCTCTGTACTAAGTTGTCCTGCCTTGTCTTCCCTCTTCTTAGAGCACGCATATTGCTGTGTATGTTGGAGCCTCCAGAGCTATGACTTCCCGGTGGCTAGGAATGGGATGTCCTTTGGTTTCACTGATCCTACCACTGCTAGGCACTAGGTTATCATTTACTGCCACAGTAGCTGGGCACTAATTTATTGAAAACTACATAGCTATGTGTTAATGACCTGCTGCTTTACAGAACATCTTACCCCACAGAAACAAATACAGACATGTTTCTAATGCTACAGAGTTGATCTATTCTCCTCCTGAAGTGTTGCTCTTTGCTCACAAGGATTTGGGGTAGCTCAGTTTGGACTTGTTAAGGCAAAACTCCCACTGACATGTTGTGGTCTGTTGGATCTTCCCCAGAGGCTGTCAAGAGCTGGCAGCGATACTTCACATGGTGTTAAGTGATTTATGCTAACATGAAAAGCAGACAGAGTTTGCAATCTGTGGTGGCCTGTGTGGAGGCACCAGCTATGTTATGGTTACTGGATCTGAGACTGAAAGCACAGTGGTGGACACTTCCCACCAACAGCTTACTGGGACAGGGCTCAATCAGAGTGGATGGGAAAGGAGGTGTCTTTGTCTAACACTTCGAGGAACGACTAGGAGTAGGCTGGGAAGAGAGGCTCCAAAGGCATTCATAGGGCAGAACAGATGTTCTACACAGTCACATGATCCCCTGCTGCCTACATCTCTGTTGGTGTACTGCAGCAGCACCATAATGGTCTCCTTTACTCTGATGAGTAAGATGAACAAATTGTCCTCTCAGCCTCAGTTCAGGTGTTGAGATTTCCTTCTATGGTGCATGTATCATGCAGTTCAAGCAGGGTGCGTGTATGGTGCATTAATTTACGGAAAATAACATTGACAAGCCACAGAGGATTCAGTAGCCAGCAACTTTCATTCCTCTTTGTTAGTCTTGGACCCTCCTTGACACAAATGTAAAAATAAAGCAAAGTGGCTCATTCAGATAGCAGAAGAGCTTTGTAAAATGCTCTCTGGTTTGACAAGCAGGGCCTTGCCAAGCCTGTGGGACCTTCTGTTTGGTATGTCTTTGAGTGTCAACAGGAGAGGACTGCTGCTGAGGATCATTCAATGCACACTTTGCAAAGGGAATTTTGTCTTGGGAGTGTCACTCAAACACTCTGTTAATTGGATTGTGTCTTAGTGATATTTACAGTGTTGGACTCGGCCCGCTAAAAACAAGTGGTTTGTGACTAAGCATTCAGAGAGCTTGCCTGTAACCAGCCATGGGGATGGCCAGCCCCCTAGATCAAACCAGGAGGAGCAGCAGGTGATGTATGAACAATTCCCCGCTGGAGGATGAAGAGGAGACAAAATTTTACAATCCACATCCATTGATCCTCTGCAGTCATGGGGTGGGTGATAAAAATTTCCTCTGGTTTTCGGGAAGGAAATGCCTTGTAGGTTTAGGAGGATCAATGAATGCAGCCATGTGCATTGGTTGGCATCTGTAGGACAACATCATGCACTGCCGGTACAAGTGATTTTTGTACATGTGCATTTTTGCAAAGGCCATGTTATAACTCTCTGTAGGCACTGCTGGACCAATACAGTGGCAGCTATGCATAGCAGTTGTGTTTCATAGATGGTACCTGAAACCCAAGCTATGCCCCTGCTGAGTGTTAGAACAGCAAAAATCAGTATTTGGATTAATTCCTTTGACTTGCTACTGCCTTAATGCTCCCAGTCTTTCCATTTGCTCCACACAGCCTGTGGGTGATGTTGTTTGCAGGGCTGTGTGAGCTATTCTGTGACTTTTCTTTAATAGCAGTTCTTTGAAATTCTGCTGCTTCTGTAATGGGGGTTGAGCACAGTTGCGTCACTGTTGTGATGGTCTGTCAAGCCATCTAATTGGGTTGTCTCATTAAAACTTACAACTGGTGTTTACAAGGCAGCAATCCTGTAGTCCAACACTGTAGCTAGAACCACACTGGCTGACCAAGTGGCCACATGTGGGTTGGGATCTGGATGTGGATGGAAAATTGTATCTCATGTGACGCATCCACAGATTCTAAGATGAAACTTGAATGTATCAGACCATCTCTGACTACCTTCTGTGTAGTGAGTCTAAATGGAGCAATTCAGTTCAAATCAATAAACAGTAGGCTTTTAGTCTCCAGTTCAGAGTCAAGACTACTTTGGAGATCTCAAACTGGACACTCAAGTTGCTGTTGGATCCACTAGTTACTGTTGGATAGCTTGACTTCTATGTTCTTTTTGTTAGCAAGAGCATGAGGAAGAAATGGTCCAAGTAAAGGGCAGATTTCTGTAGCCTCTAATAGAAACTAAATTCTTGGAGTAGCTCCAAGATGCATTTTGGCTTTGAATAGAAACAATCTATGGAAAAACCTGTGCAGGTCAAAACATTAGTGAAATCACTGCAAATGCATTCTCTTATGAGAAGTCTACTTTTTGTTTTATTTTAATCTGAGCCAACTAGGCAAAAGGACCTTACTGAGCAGATGAATTCACTGTTGTTTTTTTAAATTAACTGCAGTGGTTACTTCTAACACCACACTTAAATTTATCTGGGAGCATGAATTGGAGCTCAGAGCTCTAGGACTGTGAAGAGTGAACATGAGTGCAGCTTTCATGCCAATGCAGAACTTAAACTAAATGCAGGATTTAAGCTAAACTGCCATAAACCTCCCTTAAATGTTTGTGGAGGAATTTTATGGGTTAAATTGAGGATGTGAATGCCTGCATATAGATACTGCTTTGGCTACTGTGACTCCCCAGCTGCTCAGAGAAGAGCATCTTGGTTGTTTGGTGCTTCACTGTGTTTGATGGAGAGTGTCCCTTTGACAGAGAAGCATTCTAATGGAGGTGAAGGGCACCACAGTCACTGACTTTACAAGGCTGTACAGCCAAACAAAATACATTGCATGGTTTAGATGCAATATCCTGCACTGATTCAAGAGTCTGTCTATTCAAGGCTGTAAGCTCAACAGCTCTGCAGTGAGGGCCTGGAGAAATGAGGGGGAAATCAGGTTCTCATGTTCCTGCAGAAATGCTTTCCTCTGTGATCGAGTATGTGCTTTGGCTGAAACAGGACAGCAGGTCAGGAGACAGTGGCCATCAGCATGACAGCTTCCAAGAGCTGAGGAGTGCAGATAAACTTTGTTATACACCGGTCTAACAAATGCGTAGCCCAAGCTGAGCCATATATCACAGTGAACTCCACATGAGCTTATGTGAATTCTGCTCAGCATCACTTAATGTGCTAGAGTGTGGACAGTGAGGTTTTCTTTCCCCTACCTTGCATCGCAATCACTATGTTGGAGTTGTATGAGAAAAATCTCTCACCATTAAATCTTGTTTGGTTTTATTTTTTAAAAAGCGGTTTAATATAAAACACTCTCCTAAGTAACAGCTGAAAACTCTTTGCATCACCCTTTAAAATACTTTTACTTCAAATTTTGTGGGCTAGCGAAGGGCGAGCTCTTCTCTTGGCTTTTGTGAAAAGACATGAAAACCTAGACTTTGTGACTTATTTTAAATAAGAGAAGTGAAACACACGGTGTGGCTCATTCAAAGACAAATTATCTTTCATTTTTAAAAATCCCACCTAATTGTCATTAATCAAGCCATCCCCTGTGCTAATAAGATGGAGCTAGGGAATAGAATGCTATTCCAGCTCAGGCAGCTGTTGTGCATGTCAGCTAGTTTCAAAATGCTTGGCAAAAGTTGTAAATGCAGCTCTAATGAGATAGGCTTGTCTGCAACTAGCAAACACATACCAGCCGCACCAAAATGTTTGTTTGCCATGGACTTAATGGAGATTGTGTTAACTGCTCTCCATTCAAGGATACATGTCAAGAAAAGTTCAGATCAAGCACAAGGCAGTGACACTGGAATGCAGCTTTCTCCAAAACGGTCACTTATATAAACTCTGTAAAAAAGCCTCCCAGTCCTCCTTTTCATTGCTTTTTGTTGTAGCATTTCTCTTCCCCGCATCAGGCCTTTTAACTTTCTGGTAACTCGGTGCATGATGTTCTCTGCATTGCTGCCTAAGCAAGCTACAAACAGAAGTGTGTTTTCTACTGGGACACTTGAGGATGGGCTCCTGGTGGGAGACCAACTTCCAAGGTATTTTGCAGCATCTCTCACCTCCCAGGTACACCCAGCTGGGTATGGCTCCATCAGCAGCCCAGGTTGGTTGTAGAGAAGAGGTGCTCAGCTGAGCTGCCCAGGGTTTCCAGTATGACAGCACAGCCCTGACAGACCGATGAAGTGCTCCATCACTTACCACGCCCGACTGCCAAGGTGATTACTGCTGGGTTCTACAAAGCCTGGATACACAGAGAATTGGTCCTGTTCAGCTAAGCCACCTCAGTGGGCCAGGCACTGCAGGTGTCACACATACCCTCACTTGGGTGGGCACCTGGTGAATTAGCGCATCGGTGACTTCGTGTAGAACCATCAAGGAGATCGCTAAACTTGTGTGGCTGCAGGAAAGCTAAGCAATGGAAACACCTAAGAGAAGTCAGGTGTCAGGAAAGACAAACACGCTTTTCCTCAACTGTGAAATACCTGTGTAACACTGCAAACTTCCCCATGTTGTTCCTCTTCCTTGGCAAAAAGGCGAGTCTTGCTTTTTAACTTTGCTGTTCTGGTTCCTTTGAGCTAGAGTGCAAAGGACCAGCTGAATTTCTGGTACTGCGACTACTCTCTTGCCAGTACCCCTTAATGCGTGTCTTGTGCCAAAGAATATTAATTATTGTAGGCTACAATGAAGTCCATTCCTACCCCCATTTGAGCCTCTGAAATGAACAGAAGTTGAACTTTGCCAGCAACTGTTAGGAAAAGGGCCAAGAATAGCCTAACAGGAAAGATAGGGTTTTTTGGTTTTTGTTTGGTTTTTTTCCCTCTTAAACCATGTTTTTGTAATTATGAATACTTTGTCGAAATTGCTTGGAAAAGGAATTACACAGAAAATGGTCCATACAATTAAACTAACTACGTAGTAGTGTTGAAAGAATACCAGGCTGGTCTCATTCTGTTGCACTCACACAGACAAAACCCCTTCTCAGAAGGAATTTGGCTTGAGAAGAAGGATTGGGAGACAAATCTTAGTTAACTTCAGGCCCATGTGCCTTATTGTCTGGTTTACGACTGCCCCAAATGGCCTAAAAGCTAAGGACATTCACACCGAACAAAAGCAACGGCTGAAAGAAAGAGAAAAGAGGAATTTGAAAGCTGTCATTTTCAAATCCCTTCTACTCAAAAGTTGATTCTTGCACTGGGATATCAGGAACCCCGAATAAGGCAGCACTTAGGTATTTCACACTCCTAAAAACTGTCTTCTACTAGACTGGAAAGAAACAGGACTACTTTAGTTTGGATTCATGTCAGTGTTGCTTTAATCAGTCCCCACTTGCTCCCACCACGTCTCCCCAAGCTTAGGTTTATAAAATCCCAAATTGCTAAATTGAGATTACTTGCCAAAGCAGTTTTCTTTTGCTTTCCAGGATGGATGATTACAAGGTATCAAAAATGGTTTATCAAGTATCAGAGATTACAACTATGTCTCCTAAGTAAATAAATAAAGGAGTAAGGATTAACTTGCTGTAGGGCCTCTTCAAACCACTGTACTACATATAGTGTTTTATAATTTCCATTTAAATGTTTTTCTCTAGTCAGCAGCCTGCTCCTGACTCCCATCACAGTAAGGCAATACAGAATGTTAAAGGCGTATCTTATTGTGAAAGGAAAAATGCCAACCTATAGTGAGAAAGCTCAGTGTTTGGTTTATGTAACAACATTTTAGTTAAAAGCAAATTGAACTTAACCCTTGAATGATACAGTGAACTAAGCTTTTAGAAGCATATAGGCAATATTTATGTTCTGTCAAGCACTTTCACTTTCCATAGTAACAAGCCCCCTCCTCCGCACATAAAATAGATTTGATGCATAAACAATACTGCTGAAAACGTCTAAAATAATACAGTAGATTTTGCTTTACAAACATAGTTTTTAAGAGTGATTCTGAACTTGCGGAATCCCTTATATAATCAAGGGTACACAGCCATTTGTCTGAGATCAAAATAAAACCTCCCATCCCAACAAAAAGTACTGCAAAGCACATTATAGGAAGTGGGAAACTGGCGAAGTGTGTGGGACTATTTTTACCCTCCCCTGTGTGCAATTTTTGCTGAGACTTACAACAGCAACTATTGCCATCTTAAGGTGGCCCTTAGTATTGTTGCAGGTGAATTCAAGCTGTTCCTGCCGCTGTGCCCTGCTCATTATATACCCAGCCACTTGCAAGCTCTTGAACGAGGCAGTTAGCAGTGTTTGTTCCAAGGTTATTCCAATCCTGCAGTACAGCTCTCTTTTGAAAGATACGCCTAACATCTTCAGAATTAAGGAAAGGATTGCAAGATAAACATTTTCCCTCTCCTTGCTTTCTCTTACATAAAATTTTGTTAAAGATATCTAACCCCCAAGCAAAGTAGATCTCTCAAATCCAGACCTCTGCCTCTTGTAACCCTAAGTGCATTTGCTTTGCCTAGCTGTACCTCTCTTACCCGCCTAGAAAGTTCTGTAAACAAGTAAGGCTTAAAGTGCTTCCTAAAATATTAATCTACATTGTAGACATGGTGTGAGATGAGTCCTGAGCTGATTTACACATAGGAAGTACAGGCACAGAACTGAGAGCCACAGAGAGTCAGGGCATTCCTACATTCCAGCCCAAGGTGATGACAATCTTCACAGAGTTAAGTTAAAAAACCACTCTCTTGGTGCATTTTTATCTGTAATACACATCTGAAGTTTTGGGATGTTTTAATAGTAACAACCAAGTAACTTCTAGCTAAGCAGCCTGTGAATACTTCTGTACTCACAGATCTGTCACTCCTACAACTCCTCTCTCTGAGCACAAGTGGTGATGACATCAGGGCAGGGCATAGGGAAAGTCAGAAATGTGGAAAACAAACTTTCCCACATCACTGGTTCCAAAGCCATCCACAGAGGGGGTGTATGCAGTTCTTCTGTGAAAGAAATTTGGTATTTTCAATCCAATGGACCTGTGAGAAAGCTTCCTTTCCCTGCTGGTTTCTACACTAATTTATGTAGAAATTAGACAGTTCTCCTTGTTTGTTACCCTTGCCTTTACTGTTAAGCCTTACATACTGCAAACAGACTTGTCCCAAAGGCAGGCATGTCAATGTGTTACCTTCAGCTGCTTTTATTTGCAGCTGAAATATGACTTAGTTTCACTAGACTGCACCAACCTTGCATAAAGCTCTAACAATCTACTGTGGAACACTTGGGCAATTCAATTCAAATCTGGTATCAAAGACAGCCAAGCTTAAGGTGTTTTAACTTAATTTTACAGAAGTAATGAAGCATGTATTTAATTTGGTATTGCTGATTTGTACTTTAAATAGGCTTTCTGTTCTTAGAATTACTGCACTACTATATGCAGTTTCTCAGTACAGACAGCATGTAGCTACACAGTCATTTATACAATCAACCTCCTCCATCTAAGGTGACTTTTACAAATAACGTTAAACTTCCCCTTAAGTCACCTTAACAAGTCTAGAAGTTCTGCTTTGCATGACCAAGTGACCTCAGCCCGTGTTACTCAGACTGAGATGCTGTGTGCCCCTCTCAATGCCCAACTTCCCAGGGGTGAGCAATTCCCTCCTTACTCGGCCCAACACTGGCACCCAGTGGTTAAGTGTTTTCAGGAACACTTTGGGAACCGGCTGCTCTGGATTGCCTGAACACAGCTAGTCTGTGTAAATGCTCTAGTTGATAACTGAGGTTCAAAATGCTACCCACTGTCTATACGGTTTAGAAAGCCTGAGACTACGATCGCTGGTGAAGACTAGCCAGAGCTAGGAGTAATGCACAGCACCCAAAATGCTGCACTGGAGGCAGCCAGTCACGTGCAAACAGGAGACAAGGTTACCTTAGGGTCAAGCACATCAGCAAAACTGTTCTTTTAAGGAACAAGTATGCCACCTCAAACAACGAGATATTTTATGTGTCCTGTTTAAAATAGCTACAGGCTGTGAAAGGACTCCTGGGCAAGAGAAAACTACTCTGCCTTCAGTGACACAGTTCCCTTTTTCCAAAGCCAGTTTTCTGTGTGATAGAGCACATGAAACAAACCACACTTGATTAAATTTTCCAAGAATCAAAAGCAAAAGAAGGGCTAACAAAGCTCCCAGACATTAAAAGGCATTCAGCAATCTTCATACTAAGTTATTTTTCATCAGTAACTTAGTTTCTGTTCTGTTCTTAGCTTTTAAGTTATTTTTCATCAGTAGCCAGAAAAGGACGATGCTTCATATTTGGGGCATTAACCAAGCAGAAACACATAGAAGTGAGCCCAGAGTCGCAGACTAAATTCTGAAAGATGCCACTTAATATTCTTCCCTCTTACACAGGGAAATTGGTTTCAGGTGACCCATGCAGTCCCTGTAAATAAATACACAGAAGCCAAATGTCAGGATAGCATTCAGACAGACAAAGGAGAAGATAGGAAAAGCAAGTTATGAAGAGCAGAGGAGGGAGCATGAACAGAACAAATGCTTTTCTCACTAAACCAAGGTTGAACTGAAAGCATTATCAGAATCATCTGTGAACCTAAATTTTAGTAAGTTTAAACTCCCCCATATTGTAGCATAAGGGATTGTGAGAAGGGCGTTAAACTCACATTGGAATTAGATTGATCAACAGATTAAGATAAGACAAACAAAACTGACTTGTAACATTTAGCTGCTTCCTTACCAGGAACTACTCTGGCTCCTAAAAAACACTACCACTTCTAAGGAGGACAGAAAATACTCAGCATCACAGTAGTTAACATCTTGAAAAACATTTAATAAGACAAATGTCGTCATAACACAGGTAAATTGTACACCATAGATTGCTTGCTTATATGTGACCTGAATTAGTCTTTTCGTAATTGGACAGTTTGTTCTTTAATTCCATCTTTTGTGACAATGCAAATCTTAAGTGCATCCCCAGTGTACACATCTCTCTCAGCAGCAGAAATAAAGACATCCTTAACCAGCTGCAAAGCCTTTTCCAGGGTCAGAGGTACATGTTCCACATTTTGCATGTTCTTGAAGCCAATCTAAGAAAAGATGAAAAATGCATTTTACAGGAAGTATGCTCCAGGTAGCATGAAAGCTGTTTCAGTTTCTGCACTAAAATGAACATTTAAATAAATGTCTGTTTTAAAAACCCAAAGCTGACAGAAGTGTTCCTCCACAGAGTTTACAGTTGCCAATGCTGCTACTCTTAGAAAAGTAACAAGAAGCAGATCCAGTACACAGCCAGCACAGCTCTTCATGCTCATTCAGCATACACAAGATCACAATGAACATTCAGATCTGAACTGACCTAATTCTTCAGAAACTTCTCACCGGCTTGGCAGTATCATAAAACTGCACATAAGCCCTTTCTCTCTAGTCATTTGTAGTTAAGAATGTCTTCTAAAAGCAAATATTCCTCAACGTAGTAGAATTCAAAAGTAAATCTACATTGGAGCATATCTGGTCCTACTGAATAGTGTATTTTAGCAGATAATTTTAAGTGTCAGCTTAAGCATCATAACAAGTAAAGGAGGAGAAGAGTACTGTACTTTGCCTGAAATTAAGCAGCAATAAAAAACTCTTTATGACAACTTTGTTTCTACAGAAACTATTTTTTCTCTTCAGTTAATAAAGTTAAATAGAAGTTTATAAAGTTCAAAAATCAAAGCTGAAAACATGTAGCTATTTAAAAAGAAAAAGGGAAATATTCTATTCCTTTCTCAGATGGTAAGAGTAGAGTGCTTATTGCTTTATTACTTTTTTAAGCACAAAAGTTGTGTTGACATCAGGCTCAACTGACCAAATAAAAACACTGATGTCAGAGATTAAAATGGGTAAAACATTCTTTGATTTCTTTCATTCAACCTTTAATAGCTTCAACTAAATATGAAAATAATCTTCAAATACTTTTAGATAGATTTAACTGAGTAAGTTTCCATCTATTTTATGTAAGAGCATTTTTAGAAAATAGTATGAGTTGTACAAAAATGACTTAAAGAAGTACATGTTAAGTGATAAAATGTATGTACTACTTATATCTTCTTAATTTGATATTACTTCATGCAAAGTAACAGGCATGTTTATGTTATCACCAAAAACCCCAAAACCCAAACAGGAAAAAAACCCCATCTTCTATGAGAAACGTAACTCCTCAATTAAAACATTTATCTGTCTTTTAAACAGGCACTCACTGTTAGTAACATATTAAAAATCTTAACAGATCTCAAAGAAAAACTTCTGATTTCTCCTGAGAAAGCAAAGCAACACAATCTATAAATGTATGGATTAACAGGTCCTATCCGTAATACATTTAAAACTTCTCTCAAAAATATTCCCCAGAAGCAAAGCTACATTGATTTGAATGTTACGAATGTTTACTGAGATAATGAAAGCAAAACAGAACAAAACCCAACAAACTGCTTTACCTGGTTATCCAGTAAAGGTTGCAGCATGGCGCTTGCTGATCCACCTGCTATGAAAGAATCTCTCTGGTATGAGCCCACTGGATCAAAGCTATACACGGCTCCCTTCCCTTGGAAAAAAAATCAAAGTATTTACTAACAATTCAGGAAGATTCTCAATACTGAGAAGCATTTACAATGAAAACTCCCTCGGTAAACAGTGTCTGGAACACTGCATATCCCAGCAAAGTTTCACTGAATGATACCTCAGTATGTTCAGACAATGTTTTGTACCGCAGGCTCACTCTGGTTGTGGCCTGGTATGACCTCCAAGGTTACTCTCTCTATTTAAGCTACACCCATGCTCCAACAGATGTTTCCTACAGAACTTACCACAGAAAAATGCTGATGTGCAGTAAAAGCAGAAAAATGTGCTAGAGCATAGTACTGTACAAAGAGCCCTGTGGGTTCTAAGGCCGACACAGAGAAGCAGTTTAGCCATTGTTCTTGAACAACACAGTTGTTGAATTACCTCCAGAAAGCATCCTTGTGTGCCTCTGCATCGCACTCCCAGAACCAGGGATGATGCTCTGCTCTCTTACACACTTCCCTCTGGAGCCAGGCCAGGTTGTGCAAAGTTTAGTGGCTTGCACCAACATCAGAGATGCAGACACACAGTAGCTGAAGCATCAGGGTTTGGTGAGGACAGGACCTGGCCAAGCTCAGCCTTTCTGTTCAGACAGGCTGCAGCTGAGTCAATGAATGGCCAGTGCACTTGGCAGCACAGGAGCTGACCAGCCTGAAAAAGCTAGCCAAAGCAAGTATCAGTCTTGCTGGACCCAAATTAAGTCCATGCATGCACACCTACACTCTGACTCTTATCAACTGCAACAGCATCCTCATAATCTGAAATTTACCACTGTGCAGGGCAGACTAATCCTGCTGTAGACTCCACTTGTCGTAGACGTGTCTTAGCAAGACTGGTAAAGTAGTATAATTTACAATGGTAACAAACTGCAGGGAATGGCTGAAATTATCCAAGCAAGACCACCTCTGAGCTCATTCTCAAAGCCTGAGAACACAGTATTTCAGCAACTCAACCCAATGAATGGACAAGAGCCCAGTAAGTCCTGGAAGGGCTGCATACAAAACTACAGCTTCTGTGTAGAAGTCATGGTTTTCTTTAGATGTTAGTTAAAATTTAAAAATAACTGTGTAGAAACCTGTCTCTGGAATAAATCTTCACATTTAATAACCTCTACCACGCTCACAGGTCTGGGTAAAATATATGTACAGTTATACCCCTTCATTTGCAAGGAATGGGTCAGGCCACGGGCCTTGCAAAAAGCCAAACTTGCAAAGAAGCGCAGGTTATTAATATGCCTGCAGGCCACGCCCACTGCCCTACCCCCCGACTCTCCAGAGGGCTGTGGACAATTTTCCGCTCCTTCCCATGGTCTCTCTCAGCACAGGGGAGCAAAGGGAACCATTTCCAAGCCCCCTCTGACTCAGGAGGCCCCCCTCCCCGAGAATCCGCGGGCCCCTCCGGGCTGCCGCGACCGCGTGCCCACAGCCCAAACCCCACACCACTGCTCCCTCCCCCCGACCCCAGTGCTTGTGCCCGGGCGCCCCGGCGCGGAGTCCTGGCCCCGTGGCTGCACCGTCCCGGCAGTCCCGGCACACCATGCCATGACGCCCGGGCACGAGCACCGGGGCCGGCGGGGGAGCAGTGCCGTAGGGCCCGGGCTGCGAGCGCGTGGTCACAGCAGCCCAGAGAAGCCCACAGATTCTCAGGGCGGATGACGGTCTCCCAAGTTAGAGGGGGCTCGGAAACCTGGCTGCTGCCACCACGTAT
>WEKX01009606.1:269275-279764 GCA_013390025.1 Pitta sordida
CAACACTGCGACACCCCGTGCCGCTTATGGTGGGGGCTGGGGGGGTGGGTTGTTGGGTCGGTATCAGAGTTTCTTTCCCTTTAACATCCACTGGTCCCGGGAGAGGCAGAGCTCCCCGTACGGTCCCAGAGGGCGGGGGAACAGAAGCCTCCTCCTGGCACAGCGACAGCTGCCCCCTCCCAGCACACAGCGCTTGCCCTCCTCACTTGCCTCACTTTCGTGGGGCAGTTTCCCGGGTCAGGGACAGGGGCACGGTGCCGCCATTGTGAGCCTCCTCTCCGCAGGGCAGGGTGAGTCCCGCCCCACAGGCACCGAGGCACGACCCCTCGGCAGAGCAGAGGCACTGCGCATGTGTCCGCCAGCTAAACTCGCAGACGGCTGAAGCAACATTGCGAGAAATTTGCCTCGCAAATGGGCCGGGTCGTAATGGAGAGGTCGCAATGCAGTGGGGATTCACTGTATTGTAATACCTAAAGGTAATGTTAGGAATAGGAAAACAACCTTTGTTATTCCATCAGTACACCTGAGACGGAAAGAGAGAGCTATCCACCCAAAGAAATTCAGCTTCTCTTTTTTTCTTTTTTTATTTGAAGTCTTACCTTCTTCATCAAGTCCACCAATTATGTTGTAAACATAGTAGGGAAAGAAACGTCGAGAATAGAGGATTGTAGACAGCATTGCTGCAATAGCCCCAGTGGTCATGGTCTTGTTATTGGAATGCTTGTACATCTGCCAGTGGGAGAGCACACCCAAGCACAAAGTCAAACACTGAATTTGACATTCAATCAGAAACATATTTTCTGTAATCCCTCTACAGAAGAATCTGATGTTAATCAAGATTATTAATTAGCATGCTTACTGAAAATATGTTGGTCTAAAAGTTAAAGCCTTCTTAAAAATTAAATCTCTCCAAAGATTTACAATTAATAGATGTTGCCTCATTAAAACTCTCCTCTCCAGCTCTTCCATTATTTAAATTTGTGATGTCACGCTTAGTAAGAACACAGCATCAATTTTCCCTGCCCGATCTTTCACCGGCAATACTGTTAAGGTTCAGATGCTTGAAGAAAACCCACAAAAACTGTGTTTAAAACATATCATATTATTAAGAATGTAAGTTTGTAAATACAGTAATTAGGTAGCTACCTTTAATCTTGCTTCGATAATTTTAGTGAGGGTAAGGCAGTCACCGTGGAAACCAGTGCATCCAATGACCGTTTGTTCTGTTCTGAAAAACGTAACATTTTGTTGCAATTTTAGATTAGTATGAACTAGAGCATTTTTTTTACGCAGCGGGTTTGTGTAAGAACACCAAAATGTATTTTCAGTTTTTCTAATGCTATCAGAAGCAGTTGTCTAAAACGTAGTAACAGATCTACGGTGTATGAAAAGTACAACTACATCTTGAAGAGGACTCATTAAGCACAGGACCACACAGATCCCTGTCTTCCACCTCTTTCTTCAACTGTCAGAAGTAAGACTGAGAAAAAGAAATTCTTAATTTCTTCATGCACCCCTGACTCTATCTATGCTAGAGGATGTGTTTTACACTGAGAGCCACAGATCCCATCACTCGGCCCAAGGTTTTACTCCACCAGAGCAGAGAGCTGCATTAAGTTTGTGAGATGCTTACGGGATGTTTATGGTGTCGGTGGCTTTCTGTGTCACTGCAACAGCAGTTATCTGGCTGCAGACGCGTTACGAAAGCTTAGCTCTCTGCTCAGTTTCAAAAAGCTTCATGAACCTCAACCACAGGAATACACACCTGAAATTTAATTTCTGCCAAATAGCAGTCTACAAACATCAACACATATGGACTAACACAAAGCAGTTCTTTGGAAAATACCTTAAAATACAATCTTCTCTCAGACTGTCACCAAAATTACACAAAGCCATTGTGTGCAGTACATATAATGTATCACAGTGATTTCCATTTGGGCAGTATCAGAGAGTCAAAGACACAGTAAGAAGGAAAAACAGAAGCTCTTATGATCTCTGAAGAAAATATGAAATGTTTTTCCATAGCTGATGGCAGCCTACTAGGTAAGCACCTGGTACAGTCAAATGCATGTAAACAATACCTAGTTTTAAACCAAGGACATGCTACCTAGATCAGCCAAGAAAAGCATAAACTGAGCATAAAAAGTTCAGTAATAGAACTACTGACAGGTTTACCTTTCCTAAAACAAACACTTCTCTGAAGTGCCAGGTGGTTAACGAGAGATACACAGTACACTTGGCAGCAGTGAACACTAGGTACCCTCACAAAGCAGAACAAGTTACCACAGGAATAAGTTTTGCTACGATGAAAAGCTCTTCTCATTATCCAGCAAAAAAACTCTCAAAACACCTACCTTACGTTAAGCCTTGTATCATGGTAAAATAGTTCTGGTATCAGCGAACTTCAAGAGCATGCAACACCAGCTATATTTACAACATCACATCTTGCATTACAGCAACGGTAAACACGACTCCAAAAATCTACATGGGTACTGTGCTGTTTTCCTAAGAATCCTGATCAGAGTAGGAGGCAGGTGACATGGTCAGCAACACAAAATATACTTAATCTGTTCCAATTCTTGCAAGATCTGGACTTACAGCTTGTAGCATTTTGGACTGTCCCGGCAGTGAATTGCATAGTCTTCACTCAGCCGCGTGTCAGAGGCAACGATGGAAAAGTCTTCTCCAGCAATCGCCAGCACAGTCCTTAAAAAAGAGTATTGATATATCATGACTTTCACCACAAATATTTTCTTAGACGATACAGAAACAGACTAGATAATAATTCTATATCCAGACTCACTGTTTGACGAGCATCTTACATTCCTTGCTATGTTTCCCACTATGCAAATCCCTACATGGGATTCAGGACTCATAGAAGACACAATGAAGAAAATATATGTGACCCTCTAACTAGACTAAAAACTGTATGGAAACTTTGAAAAACAGTCTCTACACCAGGCAAGAACCAGACTTAGTTGACCAGATATTTCAGATGCCTGATAATGATTCACCTTCTAGAATAAGCAAAGTACTAAACAACGGTATCATTACACTTAAATTATCATAACTTTTAAAATCTGATGTGATCTTATTTACTTCCAAACAACCAGTTCTGTGATTGCCACAAGTGTACTACCATTAAGTAACAGATGCCCTTTAAAAAGCAGTTAGGCACCGTAAGGAAAAAAACCTAAATAACAATATCCTAGGCCAGATCCTGCCACCAGCTCAGGTGTGTAAAACTTCACCTACCTTTAACAATTACAGCAAGGCAGCGTTCAACACTGTTGCACATCTACTAGGGACAGGACAAGGAGCAATGGCCACAAGGTAAAATGTAAAAAGTTGCACCTCAACGTGAGGAAGACCTTGTTTACACTGAGGGTGGCAGAGCAGTAGCACAGGCTGCCCGGGGAGGTCGTGGAGCCCCCCGGTCTGGAGATACTCCAAACCCACCCGGACATGTTCCTGTGCCACCCGCTCTGGGTGACCCTGCCCTGGAAGGGGGGTTGGACTGGATGATCTCCAGAAGTCCCTTCCAACCCTAACAATCCTGTGATATGACCATTACCTGGGTTTCTTGAGCCACTATAAAGAAACAACCTCCACGGGGAACAAGCGCTTATTTTAAGACTCGCAAATGTTTAGGGAGCCCGAGGGTGCCGAAAGCCACACGGACGTGCACAACACCCCGAAAGGCCTCACGGACCCAGGGCACGGCCGAGTGCTGCCCCCCGCCCTGCTGCTCCTCTTTCCGCACAAGGAGACGATCCCGAGGGCAGACAAACCCGCCCTGAGTGCCGGGGGGAGCAGGAGGGAGGCGCGGCAGCCCCAGCACTGCTCTCCAGGGCCCCTTCCCGCAGATGCCCCGTCCCGCCCCGCCGCCCCTCACCCTCCGTTGAAGGCGTAGGGCGAGAAGCGATAGCGCTGTACGGGCACCTCCAGCCCGTAGCCCATCTCAGGCCGCGAGGGCCCGTATCCCGCGGCGGAAAACATCGCCATCGCTGCTGTCTCACGGCGAAATGGCGGCACCGGAGGCGGAAGCGGAGCCGCTCTGTCACGGCAGCGCCGCCTCCTCTCGGCTGCTGCCCCGGCGGCGAGCGCCGTGCCCGGCCGGGCGGGACCGCTGTGGGAGCGGGGATCGCCCCCGCCCTCCGCCGGCCCCGCCCGCAGCTCCGTGTGTGCCTGGGCTCCCCGGGCACCGCCGGCACCGCTTCTTGCCCGGTCCGACCGCTGCCGGTCCCGGTCATCTGCGTGCCCGCCCCTGGAAACGCGCAGGCTGATAAGGAGCTGTGGTAAAGCTCCTTGTGTTTGGGCAGACGCGGAGCAGAGTGGCTCCGGCTCTGTAGGAGGGAGCACCGTGAGAACCGCTGTGAAGAGCAGGCGGTGGGAATCATAGAATGGATTGGGTTAGAAGGGACTGTCAAGATCGAGCAGACCCAATCCCTCTGCCATTGGCAGGGACACCTTTCACTAGACGCGTGTCTAAGAGCTCCATCCAGCCTGGCCTTGGAACGCTGCCAGGGATGGAGCATCCACAACTCCTTTGGGCGATTTGTTCCAGTGTCTCACCCGCTCACAGTAAAGAGCTTCCTCCTAATATGTAATCTAATCCTGCCCTCAGTTTGAAGCCATTCCTGCTTATCCTATTGCTACATACTGTTGCAAAAAATCCCTCTCTGTCTTGCTTGTAGGCTCCCTTCAGCTACTACAATTATGCTGCAGTTAGGTTACCCTGGGTGTTTCTCTCATCCAGGTGGAACAATCCAAATTATCTCAGTCTTTGCCCGTACAAGAGGTGCTTTCCCTCTATAAGCATCTCGATGGCCTTCCTCTGACCCCCTCCAACGGGTCCAGGTCTCTCTTGTGCTGAGGACCCCAGAGCTGGACAGAGTACTCCAGATGGGGTCTCATCAGGTCCTTGATGGAGTCGTGGGGTGTGGGGTGTGGNCTTTAACAATTACAGCAAGGCAGCGTTCAACACTGTTACACATCTACTAGGGACAGGACAAGGAGCAATGGCCACAAGGTAAAATGTAAAAAGTTGCACCTCAACGTGAGGAAGACCTTGTTTACACTGAGGGTGGCAGAGCAGTAGCACAGGCTGCCCGGGGAGGTCGTGGAGCCCCCCGGTCTGGAGATACTCCAAACCCACCCGGACATGTTCCTGTGCCACCCGCTCTGGGTGACCCTGCCCTGGAAGGGGGGTTGGACTGGATGATCTCCAGAAGTCCCTTCCAACCCTAACAATCCTGTGATATGACCATTACCTGGGTTTCTTGAGCCACTATAAAGAAACAACCTCCACGGGGAACAAGCGCTTATTTTAAGACTCGCAAATGTTTAGGGAGCCCGAGGGTGCCGAAAGCCACACGGACGTGCACAACACCCCGAAAGGCCTCACGGACCCAGGGCACGGCCGAGTGCTGCCCCCCGCCCTGCTGCTCCTCTTTCCGCACAAGGAGACGATCCCGAGGGCAGACAAACCCGCCCTGAGTGCCGGGGGGAGCAGGAGGGAGGCGCGGCAGCCCCAGCACTGCTCTCCAGGGCCCCTTCCCGCAGATGCCCCGTCCCGCCCCGCCGCCCCTCACCCTCCGTTGAAGGCGTAGGGCGAGAAGCGATAGCGCTGTACGGGCACCTCCAGCCCGTAGCCCATCTCAGGCCGCGAGGGCCCGTATCCCGCGGCGGAAAACATCGCCATCGCTGCTGTCTCACGGCGAAATGGCGGCACCGGAGGCGGAAGCGGAGCCGCTCTGTCACGGCAGCGCCGCCTCCTCTCGGCTGCTGCCCCGGCGGCGAGCGCCGTGCCCGGCCGGGCGGGACCGCTGTGGGAGCGGGGATCGCCCCCGCCCTCCGCCGGCCCCGCCCGCAGCTCCGTGTGTGCCTGGGCTCCCCGGGCACCGCCGGCACCGCTTCTTGCCCGGTCCGACCGCTGCCGGTCCCGGTCATCTGCGTGCCCGCCCCTGGAAACGCGCAGGCTGATAAGGAGCTGTGGTAAAGCTCCTTGTGTTTGGGCAGACGCGGAGCAGAGTGGCTCCGGCTCTGTAGGAGGGAGCACCGTGAGAACCGCTGTGAAGAGCAGGCGGTGGGAATCATAGAATGGATTGGGTTAGAAGGGACTGTCAAGATCGAGCAGACCCAATCCCTCTGCCATTGGCAGGGACACCTTTCACTAGACGCGTGTCTAAGAGCTCCATCCAGCCTGGCCTTGGAACGCTGCCAGGGATGGAGCATCCACAACTCCTTTGGGCGATTTGTTCCAGTGTCTCACCCGCTCACAGTAAAGAGCTTCCTCCTAATATGTAATCTAATCCTGCCCTCAGTTTGAAGCCATTCCTGCTTATCCTATTGCTACATACTGTTGCAAAAAATCCCTCTCTGTCTTGCTTGTAGGCTCCCTTCAGCTACTACAATTATGCTGCAGTTAGGTTACCCTGGGTGTTTCTCTCATCCAGGTGGAACAATCCAAATTATCTCAGTCTTTGCCCGTACAAGAGGTGCTTTCCCTCTATAAGCATCTCGATGGCCTTCCTCTGACCCCCTCCAACGGGTCCAGGTCTCTCTTGTGCTGAGGACCCCAGAGCTGGACAGAGTACTCCAGATGGGGTCTCATCAGGTCCTTGATGGAGTCGTGGGGTGTGGGGTGTGGNTTGGACTGGATGATCTCCAGAAGTCCCTTCCAACCCTAACAATCCTGTGATATGACCATTACCTGGGTTTCTTGAGCCACTATAAAGAAACAACCTCCACGGGGAACAAGCGCTTATTTTAAGACTCGCAAATGTTTAGGGAGCCCGAGGGTGCCGAAAGCCACACGGACGTGCACAACACCCCGAAAGGCCTCACGGACCCAGGGCACGGCCGAGTGCTGCCCCCCGCCCTGCTGCTCCTCTTTCCGCACAAGGAGACGATCCCGAGGGCAGACAAACCCGCCCTGAGTGCCGGGGGGAGCAGGAGGGAGGCGCGGCAGCCCCAGCACTGCTCTCCAGGGCCCCTTCCCGCAGATGCCCCGTCCCGCCCCGCCGCCCCTCACCCTCCGTTGAAGGCGTAGGGCGAGAAGCGATAGCGCTGTACGGGCACCTCCAGCCCGTAGCCCATCTCAGGCCGCGAGGGCCCGTATCCCGCGGCGGAAAACATCGCCATCGCTGCTGTCTCACGGCGAAATGGCGGCACCGGAGGCGGAAGCGGAGCCGCTCTGTCACGGCAGCGCCGCCTCCTCTCGGCTGCTGCCCCGGCGGCGAGCGCCGTGCCCGGCCGGGCGGGACCGCTGTGGGAGCGGGGATCGCCCCCGCCCTCCGCCGGCCCCGCCCGCAGCTCCGTGTGTGCCTGGGCTCCCCGGGCACCGCCGGCACCGCTTCTTGCCCGGTCCGACCGCTGCCGGTCCCGGTCATCTGCGTGCCCGCCCCTGGAAACGCGCAGGCTGATAAGGAGCTGTGGTAAAGCTCCTTGTGTTTGGGCAGACGCGGAGCAGAGTGGCTCCGGCTCTGTAGGAGGGAGCACCGTGAGAACCGCTGTGAAGAGCAGGCGGTGGGAATCATAGAATGGATTGGGTTAGAAGGGACTGTCAAGATCGAGCAGACCCAATCCCTCTGCCATTGGCAGGGACACCTTTCACTAGACGCGTGTCTAAGAGCTCTATCCAGCCTGGCCTTGGAACGCTGCCAGGGATGGAGCATCCACAACTCCTTTGGGCGATTTGTTCCAGTGTCTCACCCGCTCACAGTAAAGAGCTTCCTCCTAATATGTAATCTAATCCTGCCCTCAGTTTGAAGCCATTCCTGCTTATCCTATTGCTACATACTGTTGCAAAAAATCCCTCTCTGTCTTGCTTGTAGGCTCCCTTCAGCTACTACAATTATGCTGCAGTTAGGTTACCCTGGGTGTTTCTCTCATCCAGGTGGAACAATCCAAATTATCTCAGTCTTTGCCCGTACAAGAGGTGCTTTCCCTCTATAAGCATCTCGATGGCCTTCCTCTGACCCCCTCCAACGGGTCCAGGTCTCTCTTGTGCTGAGGACCCCAGAGCTGGACAGAGTACTCCAGATGGGGTCTCATCAGGTCCTTGATGGAGTCGTGGGGTGTGGGGTGTGGTGCCTGGCGCCATGGCATGGGTGGGAACAAGCGGGAAGGGTTGAGGTAGAAGCTTGAAGAAGTGCTAGAGAAGAAAGACAGGGGGACAGGGAGATGCGGGGGATATGTGTGGTGCTCTGGAGGAGAAGCATGTCACTCTGCTCGGGAAGCACAGCTGCACTGGCTGCAGTCTCTATGGCCACCATGCACAGAACATGGCAGCACTGCAGTGTGTAACTCAGCACAGCTACAGTGGGGGGAACAACCTCCATCACAACCCCTCTGACCGGGCCTGATGCACTGCAGCTAGGCAGTACAAGAATCAGTGAGGCTGGAAGGGACCACAGTGGGTCATCTGGTCTAGCCTCCTGCTCAAGTAGGGTCATGCAGAGCACATAGTACAGGATTGTGTCCAGTTGGTTCTTAAATATCTCCAGTGTGGGGTACTCCACAACCTCTCTGGGCAATCTGTTCAGTGCTCAGTCACTTGCACAGTAAATAGGTTCTGCCTCATATTCAGGTGAACTTCCTGTGGATCAGTTTCTCCCCATTGCCTCGTCCAATGGTTTGACACTACAGAGAAGAGCTTGACTCCATCCTCTTGATTCCCATGCTTTAGATATTTGTAGACATTGATGAAGTCCCGTCTCAGTCATCTCTTCTTGAGGCTGAACTCCCTCAGCCTTTTCTCACAAGAGAGATGCTCCAGTCCTTTAATCCCTGGACCTGCTCCAGGAGCTCCATGTCTCTCCTGAACTGAGGAGCCCAGAACTGGACACAGCGCTCCACATGTGGTCTCACAAGGGCTGAGTAGAGGAGCAGGATCACCTCCCTCAACCTGCTGGGAATGGTCTCCCTAATACACCCTACCTCAGGATACCACTGGCTTTCTTGGCCACAAGGTCACACTGCTGGCTCATGTACAGCTTGTTGTCCACCAGGACCCCCTCTGCAGAGCTACTTTCTAACTGGTCCGTCCCCAGCCTGTACTGGTGCGTTATTCCTTTTCAGGTGCATGACCCTTGTTGAATTTCAGAAGGTTCTTCCCCTCCTGGGAAAGCAGGCAGCTCACAGCTTAGACAGGTGCACTCTGTGCTGGGTTAAGAACTAGCTGGATGGCCAGGCCCAGAGAGTAGTGGTGAGTGGTGTTGGTGGCCAGGCACTAGGGGTGTCACCCAGGGATCAGTGTTGGGCTCAGTCCTGTTCAATATCTTTATTGATGATCTGGATGAGGGGATTGAGTCCACCATTAGTGAATTTGCAGATAACACCAAGTTGGAGGAGGAGTGTCAAAGTCCTGGAGGGTAGGAAGGCTCTGCAGAGAGACCTGGACAGGCTGGATAGATGGGCAGAATCCAACAGCATGAGATTTAACAAGTCCACATGCTGGGTCCTACACTTTGGCCACAATAACGCCATGTAGCACTACAAGCTGGGGATGGAGTGGCTGGAGAGCAGCCAGGGAGAAAGGGACCTGGGGGTGCTGATAGACAGGAAACTGAACATGAGCCAGCAGTGTGCCCAGGTGGCCAAGAAGGCCAATGGCATCCTGGCCTGTATCAGCAATGGTGTGGCCAGCAGGACTAGGGAAATGGTTCTTCCCCTGTACTTGGCACTGACGAGGCTGCACCTTGAATACTGTGTTCAGTTCTGGTCCCCTCGATTTAGGAAGGATGTTGAGGTACTGGTGCAACAAAGAAGGTAAACAAGGGTGATGAAAGGACTGGAGAACAAGTCATATGAGGAGCAGCTGAGGGAGCTGGGGTTATTTAGCCTGGAGAAGAGGAGGCTCGGGGGAGACCATATCACTGTCTATAACTTCCTGAAAGTAGGCTGTAGCCAGGTGGGGGGCTGGTCTCCTCTCCCAGGCACCCAGGGACAGAATGAGCTGCACCTGGGGAAGTTTAGGCTGGATGTTAGGAAGGAATTCTTCACAGAAAGAGTGATTTGCCATTAGAATGTGCTGCCCAGGGAGGTGGTAGAGTCATCGTCTCTGGAAGTGCTTGTAAAGGGACTGGATGTGGCACTTAGTGCCATGGTTTAGTTGATGAGGTGGTGTTAGGTAATATCTTGGACTCGATGATCTAAACGGTCTTTTCCAACCTAGTTAATTCTGCGATTCTGTGACTTAAGCTGCTCCAGGGGAGGTTTAGGTTGGACATTAGGAGGAAGTTCTTTACAGAGACAGTGAGTGGGCATCGGAATGGGCTCTTCAGGGAAGTGGAGTCACAGCCCCTGGTGGTATTTATAGAGGAGACGGTATATGGCACTGAGTGCCGTGGTCTAGGAGACAAGGTGGTGTTGCGCCAAAGGATGGATTCGATGATCTCTGAGGCCTTTTCCAACCCAGCTGATTCTCTGCCTCCGAGCCTGTGATGCTCCCGATGGCGGCAGGAAGTGACGCGCCGGGCGCGCC
>WEKX01009606.1:280063-295551 GCA_013390025.1 Pitta sordida
GGGGTGGGACGTGCGCGGGCAGCGGCGGGAGCCTGCGGGGGCTGCGCGGTGCAGGTGTGCGATGGGCGGCGGCAGCGCTGCCGTGTGAGTGTGGAGCGAGACCGAAAGGAGCCTCGGGGCCTCCTCCGTGGTGTGTCCCGCTGCTGGACTCTGTTCCCTGGAGCGAAACGTTGCCCAGCGTTTGTGTTGGCTGGTTGCGGGAGGGACCTGTGCGCACACGGTGTCCCCGCCGCAGGCTCCGGCGTGCCTGGTGCACAGGCTTCTGTCCAGGCAGCTGCGCTCTCGAGGACTTGGGTTTATTTCTTCCAGGGTAATGTTTAGGCTTCTAATGTGCCCCGTCTCCAGGTTGTAAAAACCTGGGCGCTCTGATACCTTCGGTGAGGGTGAAGATTATAATATCTCTATGGTCCTGGGGGAAAAACACCCAGGCCTTTTTAGCTGCAGTGGAAATATTAATAGTAAGGTCTCGTGTCTTAAAAAAAAAGGCTGAATAAGCTGTCTTCAGATTTTGAGGTGGCCAACCTCCAGGCTGAAAATGACCTTGAGGCTATCTAGGCAATAGTTAAGAAACTTAAAAATTTGTTGGAAGGTATTTTATATCATTGGTATCATAACATTTAAATTCTTCACTTGTGTTATTTCCTTAACGCAGCAAGAGGTATAGTTAAATAAATCGTGTACATTTCACTGTATTCCTAAAATTGGTTTTCACATATTTCCGTTTTTTTCTCATAAAGCACATGTCATTGTTACTGGAATTCTGTCAGTGCTTTATTTTATGGAAGTGGATGGATTAGGTTTTCCTAGTTCTGATTTGACCGGTGATGCTTTTCTCATAGAGGAAAAGAATAATTTTTGAAAGCCCAAGCCTTAAAATGGCCAGGAAGAGACTTAGAAGAAATGTGTCAGTAAACTTGTCAATTAGTAGTCAGGGGAATTAAATTCTAAAAAACCCAAAAATCAGTGCTTTTCCAGCTAAAGGAGAGCTTGGAGTAGAACAAGCATTAACAGCTTGAGTTGTTTGTGCAGGAGGATTCTGTTAGGTGGAGGCCTGCCCATTGAGTCAGGTAACCTGCCAGGGACTTCTGCAATATCACACTGCAAAGTTTCTATGGAGTGTGCCTGAAAAAGGTTATTTTTATGGTTTGTGCATGTGTGTGTGCATATGCGTGAGTGTTCTTGCATGTATTTATACGTGGGTGTGTGTCTGTTATCTGAGTCAGCAGCTCATGAGCCTGCTTTTCATTTTATCTTTAGATACTATTCACAAGCTATTACTCTTTTTCTTTTCAGGCATTGATTAGTGTTTTAGACTCATATTTCTCTGGAGCTGATGTTTTCCTAACATCTAAAATCTACTTTGCTGGAATGTTTTAAACGGTTAAAAACCCTCTAGGATCTGAAGTTTATTTAATTGAAGGAAATACTTCTGGCCTCGCCAAAGAAATAACTGGAATCATGGATCAGAACAACAGTTTGCCACCCTATGCTCAAGGCTTAGCCTCCCCTCAGGTAAAAGCAAAAAATTTAAGATGCAAATATTATCTAACTTTTCTTTTTTTTTTGAAAATGTTTTGCATTTTTTAAGGTTTCTTTGTTTGCAGATTGGAAAAATTCTGCTAGTAATAGATAATACTAGTATAGAGCAGAATTTTCAAACCATCAGTGTGTACATCCAGGGGTATGAAAACCATGTTGATATGTGGGCTTCCTCTAAATTGCAACATGACTGACAAGTTGGAAAGGTTAATTTAATTTTGGTGGTTGCCTTTTTAAACTATGTACATAATGGATTATTGCTGGGCTAAGAATGTATTTGGTACAATGGGCGCAGTCTGTGTCCCAACAATTGCAAATTAAACGCGAGTCAAATTTGAGACATACTTGCAAGGCAGTATGAGAAACTTGTGAGATACCTAGATCTCCAGGGATAGTGTTTCATTCTGTAAAACACCTGGATTTCCAAGGATTTTTCTGTTTTCAAAAAGTTGCTACTACATGTGTGCTGCAGGTTTGGCATGATCAAGTCAGTTCACACAGATTTATTCTTAGACTCCTCCTGAAAACTTTGTCTCTTAAAACCAAAATGGACTCAACATGATCTGTAGTTTCTGTTTCGTATTTCCTTCTGCAGGGTGCAATGACTCCAGGAATTCCAATTTTTAGCCCGATGATGCCATATGGCACAGGACTGACACCACAGCCTGTTCAGAGCACCAACAGTCTGTCCATATTGGAGGAACAGCAGCGGCAGCAGCAGCAGCAACAAGCAGCACAGCAATCCACGTCACAGCAAGCGACACAGGGAACATCTGGTCAAACCCCCCAGCTCTTCCATTCACAGACTCTTACCACAGCCCCTTTACCAGGAACCACACCTCTGTACCCCTCTCCAATGACTCCAATGACTCCAATAACTCCTGCGACACCGGCATCAGAGAGTTCTGGGATAGTGCCACAACTACAGTGAGTGCCCCGTGTGTTAGTGTATCATGTCCTTTCTCAGACAGCCCTTTAAAAACCTGGGACCAAAGTCGCATCAGGAACTGGGTAGTGCATTTTGGTTGAAAGGGCAGTCTTGAGAATTCATGGGTCTGCTGCAGCAATATGAGTATTTTTTTGCTTTTATTTTTATGTTATCTTCATACTAAACCAGTTATTAATATAAACAGTTTCTTAGTGATTTGTCAGTTGTACATCTTTTACGCCTATCAGTGGAGGGTGTTAGATGTGTCGTCATTTAACATCATTGTAACTTTTAACTCTGTGCACTTTAGGAGTTCATCATGTTCCCTTTTCTTCTGCACGCCTAGTGCTGAGTTTGTAAGAAGGGAAAAAACCCGAGAACTAGTTCTGAGTTTAGGTGTGGAAGTATTTTCCCTGAACTTCAGTTTCAAAGAGACTTTTTCAGAAATTTAAGGCAAGGACAAAGAGAAATGGTTGATAAGGTGAATTGGGAGAGTAGTTTCTCATATTTCTCTTTTCATCCTTGCTCCATCTACCCCTTGAGGACCTTTAAATTTTAGGGGTTTCCCAGAACATAAAATTTAAAATAAGCTCCTAGATACAAAATTTTAAAGACCTGCTAGCCTATCTCCTGGCAATGGATTTCCTTCCTGGCTCACTCCCACTTGGTTCTGCACCTTCCTCCTTGAAGGGCATAGCAAGGAAAATTTCAGATGGTACTACCTCATTTTCTCCTGTTTCCAGCAGCTTCTCTGATTATGGTGAGGGCTTTCAGAATCAAGAATTTTTCCTGCAAAACTGAAATAGAGATTCTTCTCATGGGACGCTTTTCATCATAGCTGGTGGATAAGGAGGAATCAGCAATCATGCCTTAGGAGCTACTGCCCTACAAAAGGAGGTTCCTGAGCCAAAACACTGCTCAGTGCTCTATCAGTAGGAAAGATGTCATTCTGTAAGCTCGCTGACAGAAAGGAAATAATAAAAAAATAAAATCAACTTAGCTTGATTAAAAATGAGGAAGACACATGAACTCCTTATTGTCTTTTTAATATATTTCTCTGACCTGTCTTCAGGAATATTGTGTCCACAGTGAATCTTGGTTGCAAACTTGACCTAAAAACTATTGCGCTTCGTGCCCGAAATGCTGAATATAATCCCAAGGTAAGAAAAATGTATTAGAGTTTGTCTATAAAAGATACATCAGAGGTTATAGCTGCAGGTTGCTGCAGTGGATTAAAAATCCTGCCTGCTGTAAATGCATTTTTATGCTATAGTTAAAAAAGAAATTTTTAATAAACTTGGAACATTCTGTCAAGTTAGCAAAAAGCATTTTTATACTGAGGTACCTGTGATTTGCACCAGGTTGTAAGTTGGTAGACTTAGAAAGAACCTAACCAACAGTGTAGGACACTGGCTAAGCTTTCTGGCTAAGCTGGCCTCTGCTGCCGTTCATATGGGCATGCTTGTTCTCTGTACTCTCTGGTTTCCTCTACTGGAATTCTTGTGGTTGCAGCACAGTCACTCATTTTTTGTAATTCCAATTTCCCTCTGTTCCCTCGTGTTCTCCCACAGTACTCCTGTCACCTCACTGCTTCTGGTGGCTAAGTTTAGTGAAATAGCAGTTGATTTTTTTGCATATTGACTTCTAAGTTGCCTGCTGCTCATAAATGGTAGTCTGTTAAACTGTGGGGTTTCTTTAGCTTGGGAAGCTTTGAACAACAGGAGAGGACCTGGAGCGTTAAATCAGGAAAATTATGTCACTTCATTTTTCCTTTGGGTGGCTCCTCTTGGAAATGTTATCTTTGCAACCACAGTAGCTGGACACTAATAAAAGTTTAGATGTTGTGTAGTTGACCTGGCTTTCCTTGGGAAGGCTACAGTTTCCTGGGGTGTCGGGATTTTTTATTTTTATTATTTAGGATTTTGCTGCAGTTTACCTGAACTCTCCTCTCAAAGGTTAAAGCACGCATGCAGGCATATGTGATAAATGTTACTGTAACATTATACCAGTGGTGCTGTCCCATAATTGTGAGTAAGATATTAGTGCAGCAAAAATTTGGGCATGCCATGGTAACTTCTAAGGTAGGGGGGTAGGTGGCTGTGTAAAACTCACAGGCCAAAATAATCAATAGAAAATGCTGTTTTCTGTGTCAGAGAGAAAGGAGAGTTATGTAACACGCTCCTGACATTTAGTCAGTACATTCAGCTGTGAAAGGAAGATGTTGCTTGGCTATTGGTTGGTATTATACCAAGACATTGCTTGCTGTTATTTAAGACTTATTTTGACAAATGTGCTGTTGGGTAACCCACGCCACCGCCTTGGTTATGTCAGCAGAACAATTCATGGGACTGCATGGTGAGCTGGTCTGAGTTAAATAAAACAAGGGTTTGTGTGTGTGTGTGTGCCCACATCAGTTTCCAATATCTCTTGCTTCAAGGAGTTTAAGAATATTTTGAAGTGCTTGCTTAGAATAGAGAGGTAGAGCTGACTGGGCCAAAGTGTCCTACTGTGGTAGTTGAGGTGATTTCTGTTTACACAGAACTTTGATCTCCAGCTGATCTGTTTGCTGGTATTGTAACACTCTCCAGTTTTTTTAAGACACAGAAACAAAACAGATCATAAAATATTTGCAAATAGTCTTCCATCCTGCTTATAATGGATCAAATTTCAAAACCTTTGGAGGACATTTTTTAAGTTGATTTTTGAAATTGTCTCTATTGCTCTGATGCAATTTTTAGCATTATTTATGTGTTGCATATACAGTAATGAGAGATGAACTTAGTAACACAGCAATGCAATGGTAAATATCCTTCCTGCCTGGCTCTACCTTTCAGTGTGTGTGTTTGAAGCTACTTACGATTTAAGCATTTCAAATCAACTTTGAGGGATCCGCAAGCATGTTTGAACGTAGTATTTCTTTGCATTACGGAGTAACTTGCTACTTGTGTGCTGCAGTTTTGGTTTTAATGTAATGATTACAGCAATATATCACTAATAGTCCCAACACTTACATTTCAGCGTTTTGCTGCTGTTATTATGAGGATAAGAGAACCACGTACTACTGCACTGATATTCAGCTCTGGAAAAATGGTGTGCACAGGAGCAAAAAGGTACGTTTAGGCACTACAAGAAAGTAATTCAGGCTCATGTACCTCTTCTCATGTACCATGATGCTTTAGAATATTATTTTTATATATATATATATACACATCAAAGTTGCACAAGTACAACTAATCTTCACAGTTATTTCAAATAATACACATTTTTATGGTGTTAGGTGGGACTTGATGATCTCAAAGGTCTTTTCCAACCTTGTTAATTCTGTGATTCCGTGAAAATGTCTTTTCATGACTGAAGGGACTTCCCAACTAAAGAGGAAATAGTAGTTCTATTTCTGAAGCTCTTTCAACCAGTTTGATAAACTGGTTTGCAGAAGTTGTTATATTCAATTTTTTGGCTTTGCAGTTACCTGGGTTTTTTTGTAATGTAAAAAATTCAGAGACTATGCACTGGAACTGCTTAAACTGTAGGAGCAGTGACAGAAGGATTTTGTATTTGAATAGTTTTGTTCATCATAGGACAAGAGCTGCAAGTCTCTGGTCCCTGTAGTCTCATCTTGGCTAGTTCGTAACATTATCATTGAAGCACAAGAACTGAAAACTAAACCCAAGTCCAGTGGGCAGGAGAGCAATTCTGCTCTGAAGAGGTCTGCTAGGAATCCAGAAGGAATAAGCTAATGAGCTAAATGAATGGAGCTGAAGAGGAAAACACTTTCTCTTCCTGGTGACACTTGTTCTTGGTGTCCTAGTCTGCAGCAGGAACAACCAGATCCACAGCTGTTTACAACCTGAAACAAACTGAATTCTTCAACAGCATGGAAGGCTGAGCAGTTGTGTTAAACCCATGTTCGAATGCCTGGATTCAGTCAAGCAGAGGATTTTGGCAGTTGACGGATTTTTATAGAAATATTTCTAGCAGGAGTAATGCAAAGTTGTTCTGTGCTGAAAACTTACATAACAGTTTTTATGGACTCTGGTCAATATTTTAAAAGCAAGAAATACACAGATTTATAAGTTACTGTTTTGTGCCTCAAGAACAGTGAATGCAACACTAATGGTGTCCAGGATCCTGTTACGAAAATCAACAGGAAAACCAGTGCTACTTGTTAATTTTGGATATAAAAATTTTGCATGTGACCTTCTCTTTCCCTCCACACAGACATTTTTCTCTTGGTTTGATATTTGTGGTTTAATGCTTTTGCTTCAAGGAATACTTACCTGAGGCAATAATATGGATATCCTTTTCTCAATTCAGTGAGGAGCAATCCAGACTGGCAGCAAGGAAGTATGCAAGAGTTGTTCAGAAGCTGGGGTTTCCTGCAAAATTTTTGGATTTTAAAATTCAGAACATGGTGGGCAGCTGTGATGTGAAATTTCCTATCAGACTGGAAGGATTGGTACTCACACACCAGCAGTTCAGCAGGTAAAAAAAGGCTTGTGTTTTATTCTTGTTGTGTACCACCTAGCTTAGAGTGTGACACCTGTTTGGATTATTTCCTTGCACCACAGAGAAATCTCTGTTTCCCATATTTGTTCCCATCTCTGCACTGCCTCGGCTGTAGCTGAGGCTGCCTGATATGAACCCATCAAAACGATCTTCCCTACTACCCTCTCCAAGTTTCAGTGAAGTCTGCATGTGTTCTGCCTAGTCCTGCAGAATAGAGTGAAACATATGTTTGCAAGCGTGTTTAAACACTGTCACTCTCTTCTCTTGCAGCTATGAGCCAGAATTGTTTCCTGGCTTAATCTACAGAATGATCAAGCCAAGAATTGTACTGCTTATTTTTGTTTCTGGAAAAGTGGTTTTAACTGGTAAGTCAATACAGTATCTTACTCCAATAGGTGAGGTTTAGAGTGTATTACAGAGAACCCACAGGGATGTGTAAGCTTCTAGGTACTTTCCTTTAGAGATAACTGTACTGAGAAAGAAGAGTTAATATTCTGTGGATGATGTTAAGCAAACTTCCGTGGTCTTCCAGCTGTGTCCTTGCCTCTTCCTTTGTCTCTGAGTGTCCAGTCACCTGGCTTCCTACGGGCTCCCGTGGCCTTTGTTATGCAAAGGGTGGCAGTTCACGGTCTCTTGCCTTGGGGTTCTGCCACAGGGCACAGCTCAATCTGCGGCTGCACACCCAGAGACCTGCACTGTGCAGATGAGAATGCACAAAGCAACGACACGTTTGGCTAGATCCATATGAACAATGATCATTAATCCCAATGAAGTGTTCAGGTGCCCAAAAACCTGTAAGACAGCAGGTAATCTTTCTGGCAGAATCTGAAAGGCTGTTTCTGTGGGTTGAGTATGTGTGACTGAGCTAGCTGTTCTTTGGCAGCTTGGCTGTAGGCTGTTGCCGTTACAGAATCACAGAATATTCTGAGTTGGAACGGTCCTGTAAGGATCATCAAGTCTAACTCCTAAACGGTACCACTGTCTCCCTCCCTGGTGGGAATCGAACCCTCCATCTCCCGCATGAGAGACGGGGACACTCACTACTATACTAAAGTGGATTTTCTCATGATACAGCAGCCAAAGAAAGGGAGATGATACTTTAGCTCTAGGACCTCCTGAACCTCAGGTACTGCACCTGCACTCTTCTTTTTTCTCCTCATGCTGTGATCTTGCTATGGAGAAAAAAACCCACAAGGCTCACAGACAAAAGGATCATGTCCCTGCAGTAAGGGGAGCTGGCAGGTCTCTGCAGCAGTCCCCTTTGTCCACATTTAAAAAAAAAGTTTCATCGGTGAGGCCTTTCTGCAGAAACACCCTGTGGGGTGGGGCTGTGCTCTGTCACTGGATGCCCAGTGAAAATTATGGATAGGAAAATCCCATTTGCAAATATAGCATCTGCACAGAGATACTAATGAGTTTTAGCATACGTCAGAATAAACAGTGAGAAGGCTGTAATTATGTTCTCTGTGAAGTCTGTAGAAAAAAGATTGTAAAAATAAGGATTTATGGATATGCATAGGTTTTACATAGAGTCACATTCAAATAAACATTCTAAAAGCTAAAGTATTAGGAGAAAGGTACAAACAAAGTTAATTCCCTCTTTTTTTCCAGGTGCTAAAGTACGAGCAGAAATCTATGAAGCATTTGAAAACATCTATCCTATTTTAAAGGGGTTCAGAAAGACAACGTAACAGTTTTTACATGTTTCAGAGAAATCAGGGGTATATTTTAACAGGTATTGTGTACGGCACAACAGTAACAAGAGACGGACTTCCAGTGCAACTGCAACACCAGGACTTGGCCTATTTCCCAGTTAGTGCCTACTTCCCTGACGCTTAAGGGGAACTGTATTCTTGAATATGTCTGCTTAGTTACTGTGAGTTGCTTTACTGGGCTGTTCCTGGAGCAGTCCCTACAATTTTTATTTATATTCTAGCTTTTAAATAGTTTTAATGCCAGTTCTATTAATAGAAAATCTGTAAGTTGGTTTAAAGACAAATGCAACTCCGTCACTCAGTGTATAAACCACTTAAATTGCCATGTATATATGTTTTAAGTTCCTTCCATAAGACCATGGTTTTTATAATTTTCAGAACTTAATCTTTTAAATTTTTTCAATTTTAAATTTCTTTGGTGCCAGACACATTCCCTCTTTCCAGTATTAAGCAAGATAGAATAAATTTATTAATGAAAGTGGCTCACTGTACATATATATATAATATATACTTTTCTTCTCTTTCCTTCTTCAACTCCACATGTACAATAAACCCTGTTTCTACAACTCTGGGAACTGTCTTAATAAATTTTAAAATTACCCAGCTGGTAGAGTGAAATAAATGGTGGGGTTTTAAATTTAATCTGGGTTTTTTAACAGCACATGCACTAGAGTAAGTGACTCATCATTTTGAGAGAATCTTAATGCTCTGGCTTTCTTAGCAGCAGTCACATCCTTGGCAACCTTGAATATTTCCAATATGTTAAAGCAAAAGATGACTGCTTAAAGAAGTTTGTGTTCAAGTATGTGTTGCCTTATGTTCAACCGATGGGATTTAGGCAAGTCTTAAATAGCTACATTGAACTGAGTTGGAACAAAAGATACCTGCTTAGCTTCTAGTATTTCTTTAAATTACTCTGTATTTTACCAGCTATTACAGTCTCACTATATTAGTGTTCCTGTAAAATGTCAAAGCCCTTCCAACTAGTCAGTTTGTACATAATCTTCCTTCTGAACCGTGCTTGAAGCTTAATGGGCTGTGAACTAAAAATAAACTTCTTTTTTTCCTTCAGTAATTTTTCAGGAATAGTAACCTCTCTCTGGCTTTCATGTTATTTCAAACAACTTTTATCTAAAACTAATGCAAACCCCAGTCTCTTTACTAATAGTCGGTGGTTTGTTCCAGACAAAAGGAAATCCTGAGTGACCCTAATCTTAAGTCTTCTCTCTGTACCCGTGTTTCTCTGAGTATTTATTAATTGGTTTCACAGTTCTTATCCGAAAGATGCTGTTTAATGATGTAGCTGTGCCAGGATAAGTCCAAGACACTCAAGCACTGCATCACCTTCAGTGTCACACTGGTCTGTGGTGTGAGCTCACAAACATTCCTGAGGGCTCTTGACTATAACTGTAATCTTGTCCATGCTTTTGCAGGGCAAAAACACTTGCCAGCAAAACTGTTTCCAGGCACAGCATTCCCTGCCTGCTCATTGGAGTATTTCCAAGATCTAAACGACTTCAAAAGCCCCAATGGGGCCTACTAGGACGTTCACAAAATCACTTTCAGAGTCACTGGCAAGCAGCCATGAATGGGTGGAGTGGGATAAGGGAATATGTAACTGAAGTCAATTCTATATTGACACACACAAAAAAGCCTTTTCTGCAAATTTAGCTACAGGCCCAGGAGTAGTTAACAACTCCCACAGTAACCTCAGCATTACAGTTTCACTTTTCTCTTGCCTCAGCCATAGGGCTGTCAAATAGCAGAAGAATCCCTATAGAGGGCACTTATTTTTAAACTTTACCAAAGATGGCAGACTTAAGATACAATTCTGCTTGAACATCTGCTGCTGGAGGCAGTATGTAACACGAGAAATGTGTTTTGGTATGGCTGACTTTGTTTAAACTGCTTCTGCACTCTTTCTGCATGGGGCTAATACGTAGTTTTAAGTCAGATAAAACACTTCATTTTTAGATGTTTTTATCTCAAACAACCACTCAGTCAGAACATGTAACAACTGCCATGTTCCATTCAGTGCACTGTTTGAGAAAGAAAAGTGGATTTAAGTTCCACATCAAAAGCTATGCAGCTTTGTCTTACCTATGACTCCGGGGCATAAGCACTTACATGAGTGTGCAGTAGTCTGCTTTTCTCTGATTGAATGATTTTTGAGTAACACAAAATCCTTGACAGACAGCAATCTTTAAGTTTTGGAAGTTATGTAACCAACAAAAGATCATTCCACCAATCAAAAAGTTGTTCATCTTTATTTCAACATCAAGAAATGAGATTTGAAATGAAACTCACTGAACAAACACATCTGGCTTCATTACCACGTTGAAGTAAAAGCTCCCCTGGAGCACAAGGGAGAGGCTGTTGAGGTCTTGTTATAGCAGTTTTATCACTGTTACAAGATCCACAGTTATCAGTGACTATTTCAAATACCTGTTGGCATAGTGCAGAGATGCAATGAACCAAGGCAAAGTATTCCATTTAGATGATTGAACTTAGTAAATATGGCCCACGGAATGGTCTTGTTTCCATAAGAACTCTTCCAGGTATTTGTTTTCCCCACCGCAGTTGTCAGCACAAGTGTACACCACCAGCGTTCCCCAGTCAATGCTTTCTCCCAGGCTGTCAACCTGAAGGTAGTTCAGGAGCTGTGGCATAATCTTCAAGGAAAACCAAAAGGTTTAGAGGCAGACCACAGCTTTCTCCCCTCCCCCTGCTTCTCATCCTGAAGAAGGGTCCTGCATCTGTTTTAAGAGAATTTATGTTCTCTTACACCAGTATCCCAGTGGAAGTGACTGCATATACAGTCGGCCCTCTTGCACTTCGCGCCCCCATTGCGGCTTCAGATCTTAGCGGCATGATTTTTTAGCCATGTAGGAGACCTGTTTCGCAACTGCACACGTGCAACCAGCTGCCGCAGGGGCGGCACGGCCGCCATTCAACGTGGAAGTTGGGCTATGCAGATCCCAATTAAGACCACAGGTCCGCGTTATAGGAGACCCAACTGTACATCACCTCAAACAAAATGAACTTGGAATGCCCAACTTGATCTATAAAAGTTTTATATGACCTTACAAGCCTTGCCCAAACTGTGAGCCTCACTCAGTTTGCAATTACCTTCCTAACTATGCTTTGCCTTTGCATGACATTAAGTGTATACACCGTACATACATACACCTCTAGCATTCAAAATTCTGATTACTTCCAGCCAAACATTTACAATTTACAATAGGAGGGCTTTTTATTTTTTAAAGTATGTAATACTGGACTCCTGTTACTTAAGAGGTGGTTCCATATCCACAAGTGCACCATTTCATGGACAGTGCAAATTACCTGATGGGAACCTACATGCTATTTGTGAAATTCTTCTGCAAAAAGCAGTTATAATTGTACATAAGGCCCCTGTGCAATCATTTAGCATAGTTAGTTTGTAACAACTTCAACCTTCTTGATCTAATTACAAGGCAATTAGATCCTGTCCAAGTCTGAAATACATTATCTGTATTATTTTTAAATGAGTTTGCATACCTGGAATTCGAAAATCCTTTTGGCACCACATAAACAATTTGGGATATCTTTTTCTTCAGGTGTGTTTTCACCTGACACCCAGATTGGGCCTTCTCCTCCTCTGCAGTATCTAATAATCTGAAATAGAGTGTAAGTATTAGTTTCTCTTGACTATCTTTTCATCTTGATTCAATATTGGTATTTAGTGACATAGACAAAGCTGTAAATGGTGCAGAATAAGGCCAGTGCATTTAACTAATAACCACGGCAAAATACTGTTTAAAATGTGGTATTCTAAATAACATGGGTTGTTTATATGTTTTCTTAAGAATTCATTTTGCATTTTCACAGTGATACAGGGGTAAATTGCAATGATTTATATTTCTCCAATTAAGGGACCCAGAAGTGCAAGGATGTGTATGCTGCATTCTTGACATGGAGAAGGAGCAGCTTGATAATTAGCACACAGAGTTACACCCAAAGCCAGGAATGTAACCCAGTTCTTTCTGTTACACGGTTCTGCATCTAAATGCAAGTGGATTGTCCTAATGTCCAAGAAGGAGGTGTTTTCAGACATATCCCTGGTTTTTCTGCAGAAACAGAGAGCACCTGGGGAGATCTGTCAGTACAGGGATGGTTCAGAGAGGTGATGCAAATACCTAAAGCAGAGAAGGGGACAGACTCTAGTCTGCTATTTTCTGGGTATGTACCTTAACCTCACAACTACCAAGAAAATCACGGAGGGAATTTCTTCTTCCTTCACCACTTTCAGGGATTTAGGCCTGTGTTTCCTCTCAGTGGAACCAGGAACCACGCTTTTGTTTGACAATGACTTTTCTGCCTCTTGTAATTGCAAGAACTAACATGGGGAGAGATTTCTGTTTGAAGTATAGTAGAAATTTTAAAGCCACTGCTGATTTCTTCAAGCTTGAAGAAAAGCCAAACTGCCTCCAGTGCAGCTAGTGACAACAACAGAGCTCTTCTCTGCATTTTTTCCTCTGCTGCGAGGGAAAGCCACAGGCTGGGGAACACAAGCTGGGCAATGTGCAATGGTCCACCGTGTCCTTTGGTTGGAACCACATCAGAACATGTCCTTCCCATGCTGTGGGGGCTTTGGCACCCCCTGCCACCTCATCCTGACCAATTTCTGTTTGAGATGGATGAGCAGATGCTAAATTCCTACTTCAGCATGAAGCTGTGCACATAAGGAAATAAGGGTGTGTTGGTTAGGTACATGGACGGTGAGGAGGCATCCCCATCTCTTACTAGCTACAAAAGGCAGTGAAGTATGTACAGCAGGATGCTGTGCTGAAAACTAAGTTCTAAGGTTGCCCCATCTTCTGACCTGCTCTGGTTCAGCAGCTACTTTTTCTTTAAACTTTTGGAAGATCTTGTCTTCCTCAGTCTCACATTTTGCCATTGCTTCCAATGTCTCTTCATCTAGGGATTGAAACGTTTCACCTACACAAGAAAAAAGTACAACAAAAGTTACAGGCTAGTAATATAAGACAAATTAAAAACAATATCAGCACCTGTAAATGCATTTTGTATCACAGATCGTTCCTGGCATTTTTAAAAGATTTTTGTCATTTTGTGGTACATTAAGATCACACACAGGTCCATTTACTAGTTCTAGCTGCAGCTTAAACTACTGGTAGTTGAAACAGTCACTACTGGAACACTGGAAAAGGAAAGAGTTAATTTATAAAGTTTATGGTTCCCAGTGGGTATCACTGAGACTGCAGAACCTTCAGGTTATGACACCTGAAAAAGGCCACCTGTGACATGTGTGTGCCAGACTTCAGCTTCTAGCACTGAACAGTTTATCTGTTACACAACAATGTCCACATCACCATGGGGTACTAAACAGCCTTGAGACAGTTTTGGACCACAGCAAAGGGATAGTTGGGAACCCAGCATCCTTCTCCTGCAACACCACAAACTCTCCATCCTGAGTGTGTTCAAAGCCAGTGTGTGTGCTACAAACAGATCATGAATTTGGGGGAAGGAGGGAGGAAGAGGCCTGCACTTCAACTGCTTAATACAAGGCCAATTAAAATAGCCTCAAACCAGTTTTGTTCTAGCAGAGACAAGGAGATTTGTAATGTTTTCCATAAATTAAGACAAATGGAACCAAGTCAAGCCAATTCCAATAGCATTCAGCAGCAGGTTCTCAACCTCCTGTCTTTCTCACTTCAGTTGTTCTTTAGCTGTGGGAAGCACGTAGAGACACAGTGTAATTCCAAGGTACCTGCAGGAACAGCTGCTTCAACAGCTCCTGGGAACAGGGCTTAGTAAAACTCTCATAAAAGCAACTTAAGAGTATTCAGGATGTCTACAAGGAACTTGCATCACAAATGAGTGTAGACTTAGGCTTTTTTCACCAGTAGTTTACAACGAACACTTAAAAAATCACAGTACTTTAATGATGTGATACAGGCTTCATTGTGAAGAACTACGGGCAGTATTTTATTTCTGACCTGCAATGCCTGCACTTCCAGGTTGCTCTTGCTCGTTTGGAGCCTTTGATGTATGCACAGCTTCTTGTTTACCATCAGGATCTACAGTGCTGTCAGCAGGTAATTCTGGTTCCTCAGGTTCTATCAAAATTTCATATTCTGGAAAAAGGAATTCATTATGCTCTGGAATTGCATCCACCGAGTCATCTACAAAACAGAAAACAGGCACCACTTCACAGCTGTCGTCTCGTATTTCACGTCCTTCTCCCCAAAAGCTGCACAGCGAACCACACGGCACAACGACAGCACAAACACTGCACGAACAAGGACGATTTACAGTACTGCCAGGCTGACGTGAAGGTAAGACACACATTACATTAGGGTCAGTAGAAAGCTGCAACAGGTGTCACGTTGCTTTGAATCTCCGTAAATCGAAGTGACGCGGAAGGCAGATCAAAAACAGTGTTAGGCAGCATTTAAAAACAAATCCTGCAGCCCGGCAGCTCGGGTGTATCTCCCCGTAACTAGCAAATGCACACAAGTAAAGCGTGCATCCGGTGCCCTGACGCCCGTCACATTTCTCATACGTTTTCACGGCACGCTGTCAAGTAGGCGAAGTTTCCACGAGCGCACCAAGCACCCCCCCGTATTTACCCACTCCCTAGCACGGGTTTCAGGTTCTCCCCGTCTCAGCAGCCTGCGGACCCACCTCCGTCCTTGTGCTGCCCGCAGGAGCGGCGGTGCCCGCGCCGCCAGTCCAGCGCCTGGTGCTCGGGCCCGCAGTAGTGAGCGCGGCGGCAGCGCCCGCAGCAGCTGGGCCCG
>WEKX01009606.1:295631-308711 GCA_013390025.1 Pitta sordida
CCGGCCCGGCCCGGCGCCACCGCCGCCGCGAAGCCGAGCTCCACGCCGGGAGCCATGACCCGCGATCCGGCAGCCGCCCGCCCCAGCCCCGCCTCACCCTGTGCGAGTCCCGCCCGGCCTCGGGACTGCCGGGAAAAAAACCCCAAAAACCTGGAAGAGGAGCGCTGAGCCCCGCAGCCGGCGATGGGAGCGAGGGAAGAAATGACAGACATGTTAAGGACGCTGCTTTAATTCAGTGTTTAAATACAACATTCATTAAGTAATTAAAATAATGCCGAGTTGCCTTAAAAAAATAACCCAGACAAACCAACCCGAACAAAAAATACCACAACGCAAAATCCAGCGCAATTAGCAGTCCTGGTTATTGCCCAAGGTTTGATTTGTGCTCTTCATTCCTTATGAATGCTTTGCCTTGCACTCAGCCAGCCAGCAATGGGTTTTTCCTAAATATTAATTTTAATAGCAAGCCTTTCAATTCCCTGTTATATTGTCACATTCATGACATATTTGAAACCAATCACATTTCCTGTTACAAGTCTAGAAAAATGTATTTAGGTAGCAATTATTGTTCACACTTCTTTAAATATTTACCACAAAAAAAAAAAAAAGACCATGTTTAATTTGTTTTAAAAAAACAGAAGACAATGAGGATATAAATACAACTCTAACCCTCACAGCAGCAATTCCTAAGTGGTCACAGCGAGCTGCCTGACTGAAGAACACCTCCTTGCCTCCCACACTTGCAGGCTGACCGGGCAAGAGGGACACCCAAGGCTGTCCCTGTCCCAGAGGGGCAGTGGTCCGTGTTCTCAGCAGGCACTTACATCCACTCACAGCATCAGGGACCACTTAGAGTCGTGCAGCCACAGGTTTCTGTACAGGTATCCGAGCATCTAATAAGAAAATAAAAAGTAAACACTTCTGACCAACATGCTATAAACACCATGCCATTAAACGACTTCTTACTTCATTTCTGTTGCTCAGTGGGTTGCACAGTATGTGAAATAAAGAAGGGAGATTCACAGGTGCAGCCAATGACACCAGAAAAAGTATTGTTAAAAAACCCAAAAAATTAATAGAATTTTTACACAGTTAAATCTGGAACTACTAGGGGAAAAGCACTACTTCTAATGTATGTGCATTGTCCAAAAGTAATTTATAACTTGAGAAACTCCCTTCAAATTAGAGAACACTTACCAAACATGTCCAGGATTTTACTAACAGCCTCTTGATTTACATTGTAAGTTAAGCCATTTGACCTATAGTTAAAATAAACAAAAAGTTTATTCAATTAATATTTCTTATTCTGGTCATTTCTACACAAATAGTCTGAATTCAAACATTTTCATAATGACATAATAGAAGAGTTATGGTTTCTTTATCCTTTATCTTGTCCACAGCTCCCATGTCCTTCTCTTCCCTTTGTTTTAACTGGGGACAACTGCAGGAAGAGAACAATTCTTTCGTTTCAGTCACGTATGTTTCAAGACTCTCTCTCTGAAATGGAATCAAATATTCATTTGATGTCAAACTTTGTTGCACTCCGTTTATTCCTTTTACTTGAAAGGGGAATTTAGCTACAAACATCTATTTAGCACAGTGCCATGGCAGGGAACGTAGCAACTACATTCTTAATCTTACTTATAATCTGAGGCCTATAATCTAGGAACTGTGTTAAAAGACTTTACCTTTCAGTTAAATTGCTTTGAGATGTCAGTGCTGAATTCCCCCCAAACTAGCAGTATTCCTGATTAATGCTCACATTGCCTGACAAGGCTTATTGTAACACACAGTAACTCTTTCTTACAAATAAGCAATGCTGTTCTTTCTGCTGATCAGAGCCTTGGGGGGAAAATTTGAAACCCAAAATGTAAAGGGAGTCAGAAACAGCCTATTAGTAAGTTCATGAAGTTTTTTGCTAGGTCCCATGGGAGGCACCATGAGGATGTGCCATTCTGCTTCTACAACGTGTACAGAAAGGAGCTACCAGGTCTTCACCACGACTCCAGTACATCCAGTCAAATTGCATCTGACTGGTTCTCAGGCAGTTCGGGTTCTGCTCTTTTGCTTCATACTAAGAGCTCAGACATTAAGAATTGCTACTAAGACTACACAATGACATCTACAGACCAAAAAGCCAACGTTGTTGTTGCTTACATTTTCATTTTCTTCACTGCACCTAGTTGCACAAGAGCTGCTAAGGCATTTTTCTGCATGTCAGAAGACAGCGCTTCATAACACTGCGTAACCCCTATGGGAAAAGAAGAAACACAACTAAATTTTTTATAATCTTCTATTAACAGACTGCTGCTGTAAAATCATATTGCATAACAACTGTACACACCCTTCTCAAGAAGTTGAAAAATGAAGTTGCGGACTCCAGGTATAAACTGCTTCTCGGTAAATGTTTCTTTCATTTCCTTTGAGAGGTATCTGAAAATTAACTAACATTTTAAAGAAAATTAATTAGGATTACTTTCTTTTTGATTGTCAGCTTCTTATGAACTACAAATGGACATGTCCTTGTGAGTAATACTATTCCACCTTCGAAAGTGTAGGAGAGGAACTCAAAAGGGAATCTGAAAGTTGTATTACTGTTTTACAGGCCTCCTTTTCTGTAATAGTTACCATAGACATTAATTTAACATTCCCATTTTTACAATCAAAAACAGTTTAATTTTTTAAAGGAATATCTCCTTTACAGATGGGAAAACATTAGTACAGTTCAGCCAAGTCACACACCACATCACTAACAGATTCCACTATGTCAAACACCTGCAGTGCCACCAATCCTGAGCTGACATCCCCGAGATTTTAGCCTCCTGGGTTTGTATGCATTCAGGAATGTAAGCATTTAATCTAATTAAAACCTTGGAAAACCAAAGAATTTAAAGAGATATGCGTGCAGTTAATGACTCCCATAAAAGGTATCAGACAGGAGATGCAGACTAATTTCCACACCTGGCAGGACAACCCACATAAAATGAATTAAGCAACAGCACCTTGTAAAAAAGAACAATGAACCTGGTAGCAGCACACTCCCTGTGAAGCTTATAAACCTACAATGACCTATCACATTACAAGGCAGTTATTGCTTTAGTATATTGGACAAGGCTGAGCCAGAAGCTAGAATCAGGATCCTGGGGAGAAGGTGGTGTTTTACCATTAACTCTTGCACTCCCCAGCCACAGAAACAGTCACTATTTATACTGCAGAAGTGTCACAGCTCTCCTGGTCTCCTTATGAAACACAGGGGGAAAATAAAGGTAATTTTCTGAAGGACAACGTACCCGGTAACCTTCCACAAAAGGTCTGAACATAGCTGACAAGAAAGACACTGTAGCACTGCCTTTGTCAGTAGGGTAGATCTCCTGTTGACTTGTTTGAATGGCTTCACATTTTGTGAGTAGAAAACATCCTTCCTCAAAATCCTGGATGAGAGATGCAAAACTGAAATTTTAACTTTTACAGAATGAAATGTGCATTTCCCACACAATCCACAACAGAAACTACAACAGGGCACCACTTCCGTTTCTGAACTCCACTCTCAAGAGACTTGAACCAAAAATTTCCCATCTACCAGAAATACCCTTACAAAAAGGCAGTGGGGACATGTTGTTAAACACAACAGTATCTCAATGCACAACAGGCCTTGGCACAAAGAAAGTGGCTGTGGCTGCTATCGCAACACCCAGCCTGAGCTCCCTTGGGATTTTGTCAAAAGAGGGTCAGGTTGTCTGGTTTAGGTTTTTTCTTGTGGGTGTTTCTTATTTATTTACCTGATTTTGAAGTAAAAGTTTGCCAGCTTTATCTCATGTCCACCATTTGCAATAAATGATAATATAGTTGTTCACTGACCTGCCCTCTACCAAAGGGACAACAAAAAGGCCCAAAAGTACAAATTATGAAAATGCCAATGACAAAATCATTTTACTGCCAGTATGGGCATAAGGGGGAGGGGACACATGCACAGATAACACAAGTGGATGGCACAGAGCCAGGACAGATACATGAACAAATCAAGGGGCAGGAGGGAAAGAGATCACTTAACATTACAGCAACTCTTTCATCGGACTCCACTAAAGTCAGTCATAGTCAGCCACCTTCCTGTTCCCTGCTATGTTCTGCTACTTCAAAAAGGCTACGAGACGCAACAATAGTTAACAAATAAAACTAAACATAACAGTGCCAATCAGCCTTTTTAAAAGGCCCAGTTCCATATAAAAATCTGTGAGATTTTAACATAGTCACAAGCCTTGAATATTCTTAAAAAATTATACTTACGTCTTTTCTAATGCAAGAAAGATCACAGCTATCACCATCAGATATTTGGCCTTAGCATTGGTAAAAATCACATGTAATCAGTTTAAAATCCAAATAAAAAACTCCACATGGACCTAAAAACTTATTTTTGGTATGACGTTGAACCAGTTTTTTTACTGATAAACTTGTTCTCACCTGCATTTCAAGCTGGCTGTACAAGAGCCAGCTCCAACTCAGCAGGTTTCTATACAAAGTGACAGAGCAAGTCCTGCAGCGAGCAAGTGCTGCCCGCGGTTTCCCCAGCTTGCCTGTGTCCAGCTGCATTAGGGGTGCACACAGGCACACTGAGCCCTGTAACAAGGCTTTATCTGAGTAACAGTTGCATAGGGCAGGAGGTACAATGAGGGGAAACACTTTTCAAGCAAACAGGGTGCAACTAAAGCTTCCACAAGACTCTACCATGGACACTGTTACGCCATTAGGAAAGTTCTCACTTCAAAAACCTTCACAGCCTGCATCCCTCACTGTGCTCACAATGACTCCCTGAGAGATAAATGCCAGGAATAAAAAGCTAAAAGGGCTCAACTATGAAGCATCAAAATATTTTACAGGAAGTTGATCAATGGACAGGAACATTGAAAATTTCAGCGTTCAAGGCCTAAGCGAAACATCAGCCATTGTATAAACGCTACAGGAGCAGATACTGCCATGCAGTGCAGTCAAGGAGAGGTGGGTACAGGGGCACACTTGAACAACTGAGGCATTGGGTGTTGTCAGGTCCCTGGTGGCCCAGCCATCACAGACCACACACATGGAGCTACACAAAACAACTGAGCACAGCAGCACCAGAAGGAGTATAATCACCCAGAGGACAAGAGGTTCTTAAGTTCAGAATTGCATACTCTATCTGTCAAAGATAGCAAGGGCATAAACTGGTCAATCATTAATTGTATAATACCTGTAGTTTAACTTTCTCAAAGAGCAGCAGTGCCCCTCTGCTACACAATCTGCAACAGCTTTTAGGGAAAACTGTCCTGATGTACCCTCAACAAAAATTCCAGTTTTGTTTCTGCGCTGACAGAACATACCCACTCTGTGACAGAATTCAACTACATCTACATTAACACTTTTCTTCACAGCCCAAGGTCTCTTTCATAATTGCAATGCAAGAGGACAGTATTTACACTTAATTTAAAAGACTGGTTTATATATACATTTTTTTAATCTGTTCTGGAAGGTTGGTAGCTTTATGCAAAAAAGCTGGACTTCTGCTACTGCTTATTTTAATAGGCCAGAATTGGGCAATTTCAGGATTTTTAGGTTTTTACTGGAATGGGGAAAAAACCCAAGAGATTGCATATGGAACCCTGTGGATCCAGACAATGTTTTGCACCTAACCAAACGATCCCCTTTTAAATTCTCCCTCCCACTCACAGATCAAGGTGACATCACTGTAGGTGTTTATCATAAAGCAGTTGTTCAGCAGAGCCCTGAAATGAGGTGCTACATTAATTGGCTGCATTACTATCAGTATTTTTGTATAAAGGATGTTTTTACCTTCAACGAAATGCCAGGAAAGAAGATGAACTCGTTGGAAAAAACATCTCTCAAGAAGCTGAAGCAGCTATAGACTTCCTCTGAAATAAAGTATTGTAAAAGTACTATTGTTTAAAAACATCATTTAAAACATGCAAGTGAAAAGCCATTTACTCCTTATTTGAGAGTACTGACTTCAAATAAAATATGAACATGACATTAAAAGCATACATACATCTACAGAAGAAACCATCACAACAGAACAGCAAGTACTCAAAGAATTTGATTCAACTGCTGACAAAAGGAAAAAAGCAGGTGGCTGTAGCTTCTCAGGACATGCACTAAATGCCACAATCAGTTGCTGTAAAAAACTAAGGCATGAATTCTGAAAAGTTTCTCAACTGCCAAGTATTGGAAAACACATACTTCAGAAGCTGTAGTGGGAAAAAAGTCTGAGAACTGACTGCGCTGTGTGCAAGCATGAGCTGCGTGCAATTTGTAACCTAGGAACTGAGATCAGCTCACCTCAGTGCTGCCCTTTCAAAGCTATTGAAGGATAAGACAAGCACGCCCTCCCAACACATCCACCTTGTGCCATGGGCCTTTTCCCAAGTATAGCGGTCTCAGATAGCTCCGTCCAGCAGTCACAGGAACCCAGTGCTCCTCTCACAGCCGATGGCACAAGGAGCAAAGCCAGCAGATTCTCAGAGTCCAAACGTACCTTTTCTGAAGCTGCGGGTCATCTGCAAGGCAAGTGCCACCAGAGAAGGACGCACAAACACGTTCAGCAGCTGGTTTCTGTACGTGGCACACATAAGGATGGCCAGTGCACGCTTAAAGATGATTTCCCCTACAGCTCCATCTTCCATTCCATTGTCATTCAAGACTACGTGACCATCAACAAGTCGAGCAATGTTGGAGTGCAGGGTGAGGCCAGACAGGACTGCTTTTTTGGCACACAGGTTATCTAACAGGAAAATGCAACACTCAGGAAGATGCAAAAGGGAGCATAACTCTACTGAAACAGACTAAAATGCACCAGCCTTTCATTAAGTTTTATCACTGAAGACCAATTATTGCACCAAACATTCAGTTAGAGACGTTCCAAAATAATCCATACCAGAAATTGGCAGTCTAAGCATAGTATGACACGGAGAGAAATAATTTCAGACATTTCTCTAACTAAAACACTTTAAATTCAAAAACTTTGAATTCTTCCACTTGCTAACAATGACAAATGCTTCCTTTGTCTCTGGAACAAGTATTCTGAGCCTCCAAATAAAAAGAAAATAGATCAGTTTGATGGATACATGAATCAGTAAGGAAACAGAGACCATAATTCTGCTCAGGCATTTCTGAAACTACAAATTTTGAATCAGATGTACAGGTCTTTATAATCCTTTTCATCAGCTCTCATATACAAGGAAGGCCTCATCCCAAATTAAATTTATAGAAATCCTAAAATAAGTTTTCTAACGAAAGCGAACCCAAACTGTACTTAAACAATCCTTTTAAAAGGCCTCAAGCAAGGAAGTGTGTGGGTTAGTGGGCTGCAGCTTTTTTTAAAAAAAAAAAGTTCTTCCAAGGCAAGCATGAGTGTCACAAACCTGTGGGCCTGCGGTCAGTGTGAAACACTGCAAACTTTACTCAGATAAAGAGCAGCATCTCAATTCTTAAAAACATGCTCACCTTTTTAGAATTACTTGTATTTCAAACACTGCCAAAGCATTCCCGGCATCAAACTAGAATCAATTTGGCAAGTAAGGAAAGAAGCAATAAAAACTTCTTATTGAACTCTTAAATACACTCTGCATGTTCACAGCACCACAAACATACCATATCAGTATAGTCCTGGACAGAAAAAATCCCACCATATTATTTTCTTTTAATACAGACCTCATACAGAATCTTCTTGCATCCTATTTAATCCTTCATCATATTTTGTTGCAGTTTTGCTACAGCTCCCAAGTATCTCAATGCAATAGGAAGCAGAAGTCTGAGGAAGTAATTCTGCAGTTCCTGTTTTGAATGTAAAATTTCTAACAGCCGGGCAACTGTTCTGCATCATAAAGGAAGAAACAACTAGCTATCAACTAGCTGTTTAGAGACAGAAGAATGGACAGGGTACCTGTATCACAGAATCACAGAATATTCTGAGTTGGAAGGGACTCACAGGGATCATTGAGTCCAACTCTAAAAACAGCACCACTGCCTCCCTGACAGGGAATCAAACCCCCAGTCTCCCGCATGAGAGGCAGGGACACTCACCACTATGCTACTGTAGTTGCTGACATCATCAAATTAGCCTCTAAAATGTATTTATTCCTTCAAATTATTGACAATCCAAACCAAAACAACAAATTGTGTTTCTATGCAACTGATGCCTCGAGCACAGCCAGCACACTTCCAACAAAATCTGCTCAGTTGTTATCACTCCTCTGTTTCATTACTATGTCTACGTGCTATTCCCTGGCTGCATCACAACTCTACTAAAGCAAATACTTACTCATTGTTGCTACAAAAATAAACAAAATAAATAATGTGGCATGTTTTTAAGTTTACCGTGCAGTAAGATTCTAAATGTTGCTTAAGTATTGCCATCAAATTTTTGCTTTGACCAGTCTAGCAGAAACAGACCTTGTCTGCTTTCCCTGCAGTGTGGATCCCTGGAAGAAGTGGTTTTCTTCCAGAAATGACAGAGTTCTGTTATATCAGGAGCCTGCTCCTATTTCTTCATTGCAGTAGTGAGAGGGATCCTTGATTATACACAGGACTACAAAAGCAAAGATCCGTGGTTTAAGTCTACTTACAGTGAAAAGGTAAATGTACTTGCATTTCACAATATTTTTCTTTGCTAGCTTTACTACTTACATCCTGAGCCTCTTGAATTAATTACCTGTATCCACCTTTAAAACAGAAAGTCTAAAAGGACAATCAACATTTCAGCAGCTAATACGTACATTATATATATAAAAAAGAGAGCATATAAATAAAACCACTGAAGAAGCCTTCTCTCCAAAAGTCATCACTGTCTCTGAAGATAAAGTGAAATTTAAAAATTAACCAACAACTGAAGAGTTTTGATTTTCTTTCATCCATTTGTTTCTGCTCGTTCTTTGCCACAGTAACAATTTATACTACAGCCAATACCAAGCAGTAAATGTAGCACTACACCAAGTTAACTGCTGCAGATCACAAAATTGCCTGTGACTTGTACAGGATTCAGAAAGACAGATGGCAAAAAAAATCTCAGTATTCTAATATAAGTACCTCATTCCACAATTTAGGATATAACAATAAACTATCTGTTCTCCTTCCACCTAACTGTTTTTCACAGTAGTATCTTCTACAGGTTAAGTCAAAACCTGTCAGGTTTTAGCACTATTTTTAGCATATCCTAAAATCCATTTACAACTCTGAGAAAATGTTCTATAAAGCTGTCACCATACACTGCTTCCACAGAAATTTATTTTATCCTTCATAAGCAACAAGAGGAACAAAAATAATACTTTCTGTGCATACCAGGCCATTCAATGAATCCTCCAAAAGTCTGTGTTAAGCCTTTAAGCCACAGGGTCTTTTCTATTAGAAGTTCAAATTCCATGGCTGGCAAATTCTGGAGCAGCAGAGCAGCAACTAGCACCCACGGCATCAAAACCATGTTTTCTATTTGCAGGAGCTCCATTTTATAAGCTACATCACTGACAAATTCTTGGATATCCTCAGATGGCTTTTGGGGAAGATGCCTGAAAAGAACAACACAATTCAAGGTGAAGAGCTCCAAAAACTGGAATATAAATCACACCTCTCCTTGTTTCTTCCATATTGCTCCTAGATCCATAACTACTTTACAGCACTTAACATCTGAAGGGTGATTCTATCTCTGGGCTACGCAGAACAGAAGCATAGAGCAAAACATCAGTAGCTTCCTGACAATACTTGAAGCACAGATGTCTATATTGATGCTGTACATCAATGCTGCTATCTTCAAATGAAATTCAAAAGCATGTTTTTCACAACAAATGGCCAAAGCCACCCAATCCAATCACAGCTACAGCTCCCTGACACGATCACTTAAGAGTCGGCAGGAATAACGCCAGAAAAGAGAGAGAGGAGGAAATTTTAAGTGGCAAAAGCACTGAATTCTCAGAACGCAGAGCTCTGCCTAGCTCACACATCATTATTAAATTTTAAAATGTCATCTCCACACAGGGGAAAGCCAGACAAGGAACAATCCATTTCAGAAACACCTGTTCACAAGCATGATAAGCCTCTGCTCAGGCAAAACAGGTTCAGCGGTCTGAATAAGTCAGATGGAGGGAAGGGAGAGAAGTTAAAAACCAAGTATAAGAGAACATCTCAGTTATTTACATAGGTGAGGACTAAACAAATGTTTTTCCTGTGCATACACCATAGAAAGATGTGGTACCTGGGAACCAAGTTGTACGGACACCGATTGATTCTCCCAGACGCCAAGGTTCTAAGGGATACCGGCTGGCCAATGTAGATATGTATGGTACCAAAATTGTCACTGAGGATTCTTCTGGCTTTTAACAACCCCTATGAAAATGGGAAGAGCAAAACTCAAATTTCGGTGCTACAGGGTGTGCATACTTCCACCCCTGTTCTTGCAGAATTTACATACAGATGTAGATTCTTTGGGCTTTGGGACTCCTAGGAGTTCACATGCATAGAGAGATTCCTCTAATATCCTCTCATAACTGATGCTGATGGGAACAAGGTATGTGTCAAAGACTTCACGTTTTAAAAAGGGTTCCATCACAATGCTGAGAAGACCTGCAAATTGGGAGGGAAAAAGAAGTGAATCACCTGTCTCTCAAAGAGGGAAAAAAACTGCAATTTAACTTTGAAAAGGGTATCTTCGCATTTTAGAAACTGCTAATAGGTGTACAACGTTCCTGTTCTCTTCAAGCAAGCAGAAGCACAAGACATTGCCCAAGCTTTAAAATAGAAGGTCAATGGAAGCAGTACTTTTGGACAGCTATCTGTACTCTTTTCAGCAGCACTGCTCTGTGCTCACACAGCATCTTCATTCTGAAGATTCCCCATTACTTTTACACTTAGATTATAGTATTCCTCTGCTGGTCAGGAGATGCCTATGTTCAAGGAAGAAAAGGGTGAAGAGTAATTGAGCTAAGTACACAATGGAGCAAAGGGAGCAAAACCAGTAGAGTACAAGTGACATCTGCTGCTTTGTATGGCCTTGGAACTCCAACCACAGTGTTTCCAATACTTTGACAGACTTCCCCAATTTCCGACTGCTTTTAACACGCCTTTCTATGTGAAGAGCTTACAAGGCACACAGCCAATAATTAAAACACTAAGTTCCAAATTTTCAATAAACCTACCAAATTTTGGAGTCAGAGTCTTAGCAGTGCGGCTTCTAGTCCCTTCAAGAAAAAATTCAATTGGGGCATAGCCACTCTGCAAAAGTAAAACAAACAAACAAACAAGCTGGTCAGAAAAACATTTCTTTATTGCCCAAAAATAGTATTAAGTAATTCAAATGTAAGTTAGTTGTTTTGGTTTTTTTTAAGGAAGACACGCATGTCTAACTTCAGTCGTCTTTAAGCCTATATTCAACCCTTGTATTTGCCACATCATATAGTTAAATTCATGAATCTTTCACATAACACATGAATCCTTCTTAAGCATAATTTAGAGAGGTCAGTAATTTATTTACCCTTAACATTGTTTTTACATATTCAGCAAATACTGCCCAGTAGAGTCTGTTCCCACCAAAGGAACGTCGCATAAAAAAGGCACCTGCCCTTCGTAGCAGCTCACCAACTATTTTCATTCCTAGGAAATCTGAAAAACAATCAAACAAAAACCAAAATGACACACACAAAATTTACTGATTAATATCAACCAGCAGAATTAACCATGTTTTCTAATACACTGACTACCAGAGTAGTTTCAAGGATTCTGGTTTTTGCCAATACATTTATTTGCTTTCAGATTGTTTAGCAAGACTTCTGTAGATATGAATGGCATATGCTTTCAATATTTTTTGGTAAGCTGGATCCACTTAGAGCAATTTATTTTCATAATTTAGATTAATGGAGTTCAAACATAATAAAGACTAAGTTTTTGAAGTACAAGGCCTCACTCATTTGTACAAAAAAGCACTTACTACTGAATGTATCCTAGTAGATATAGAAATTACCTGGCCAGTTAAACCATTATGGCCAGTTAGACCATTTATGATCCTGATCCATCACTTCCAGTGAAGTACACCAAACCAGCTACATTTTTTTATAGTTTTTTAGTTTTAAGCAATGATGGTCAATGCTTAACTTGCAATACCAGGAAACACTTAACATTAACAAACTTCTTAAGGAAGCATTTAAAATGAATCTGCACAGCAGCTGCCCATGTGCCACTTCAAAATCCTTGCCACCTCAAGCCATGCAATACCTGAGAACAGACATTTACTCAGTAAAATAATTTCACATTTCTAGCTGCAGTGCTGACAACGACTTCCTTGAAGATGTCGTAGGGGTCAGAAATATGATCCCAGCACGAGCTAGTTTCCTGCTAACATACTGCATGAGGATTTACCAGTGTTACTGGCAACTGTCTACCTTCCCTTAGGTAATCCCCATGAATCTTTCCGAATGCTACTCGAAGCCAAGTGATAACTAACAAAGGCACTTACCACCTGTACCAGAAGAATTTCAGCACAAGCACAACTTTGAGAGTGAGTTTGTAAATCTCACCTTTCGAACCTCTAACATGATATGCAGTAAATATATCTACAACCATAGAGAACCCTATTTTCTTCAGAGGAATTTAAAATAACACCCACATGCAGCATCAAGCTGCGAGCCCCTAATTCTTTAGGAGAACTTTGACCCTGAAGCACACAAAACACTTAAAAAAAATGTTAATCTCTAAGAAAATCCCTGTAAGCTAAACTAATAGTATCTTAAGATACCATTTGAGATCCAAAACTCAAAGACTCTAATCCAAGTCTGTTATGGTTTAGGGGGTTTTCTGCTGTTCTGGCAGCGAGGGGGTTAACAGCTCAGTTCTTGCCTGAGCTCTCCGTGCTGCCAGGGCCTCCAAGGTTAGAGATAAAGGCGTCTCTGCCGAATAACATACTTGGGAGAGAAGGAAAAAAAGTTCAGTAGTAAGATGTAGCGTGCCAGCTCAGAACCTGCGTCGGGAGGCTGAGAGATTTAAAGGCCCCCAGGCCCACGAGAGAAGGGGTAGAGATGTTCTTCCAGGCATCCCGCTGCTGTTTGTGAATTGGAC
>WEKX01009606.1:318450-364763 GCA_013390025.1 Pitta sordida
CTGCCCCGCCGCCCCTGGCAGCACCGCCGGCCGTGGAGGTCGTGGTGTTCCGCGGGAGGAAGAGGAAGGAGCGGCGCAGCCCCTCGGCAGGACCCGCCGGCGGAACCCAGGTACGGCCGGGGCTGTGGGGGGACCCTCGAGCCGCCCCGGCCCGCCGGGTGAGCGCCGTGGGCTCCCTGGGCACGGCACCGGCCCCTTCCCGTGCCCAGGTTTGTCCCTTTTGATGATCGAACTGCCTGGAAAACCGAGATCCTTTGGGGATCTGCGAGGTCCCCTCGGTGACACCCAGTCCTGCTGATATCCACCGGGGCTGAAGCGGCAGTGGGGGCCGGACTTGAAGACCGTTTTTTTCCGATTTCAGAAGATCTCTGGTTAAGCATCCTGTATTTGAAATAGGGGTATTCCAGCAAAATAGATTGGTCTGCAGACCCGACTGATGATAGGGACAGAAGTGAATGGAACGAAATCAGAAAGCAAAGCCCCTTGGTTACTTCAGTGCCCGCAGTGTTTTGTCTGCTGCTCTAGTCCTGTAAACAGGTGTGGATGTGAGGTGCAGAGCTTTCCTCTCTGGCATCACAGAAGCACTGGGCAGTTGACAAGCAACGCATGTCTCGGAGGACCGGTGTTGTGTAGCTGTGGAGGGAAGGCATGGCAGCATTACATCTCAGTCTTCTGCTTTGGATTGTTGGTGCTGAATTACCTCGTGCTACCAAGAACTGTGGCTGAGTTGCTTCAACGGGCCTCAATAGGCTTGGCTGGAAGCTGAGCAGAGGGAGCTCTTGCTGGTTGATTGTTCTCCAGATTTTATACCTTCTCTGTTTGTTTTCCTTGAGTTGTTTTTATGGCCATAACATCAAAAACCCAATTCTAAAATAAACTCTGGCAACATATGGCTGTCTTGAATTCAGGGAGACTTACTGATATCTGGGGTATGACTGCTTGAATTGGAAAGTTCAAGAGACTGACCAGGCAGTTGGTTGAATCTGTAAACTTCTGTGCTTTTTCCAGCATGTTTCCCTTTTAAAATTGCCCTAAACACTTATTTTCTTATGCTATTTACAGCTTAAATTTTTCTAGCTAAAACAACAGCTGTTAGGTTTGTTAGCAAACCACTTTGAAGGTAACAAGGTGTATTTTTTGTTGAAATGGACAATTTTGTGTAGAAACTTTTGCAAAACTGAGAGAAATTTGGCTGTGGTAGATGCAGAGGGAAGCCCTGATACAGCCTTCAGGGCTGAACCTGTAATGCAGTGTGGCTTAAGGCCCTGGAGAGTGAAAACAGAAATGCATGAAAAGCATTCCAGGTGAGCTTTAATACTTATGTAGTACTCCTGCTTCCATAGAGGGGATAATACCCTTGAGCCCTTGAGAGCAAACAGAGGACAAAAAAGAGATGGTAGTCTTGAGCAGATGGCAGTTTCGCTGCCCTTGCTGCCTGCCCACATCAGCGTGGTTGGGAGGGGGCAGAGCTTCCACTCAGGTGTTTCAGCACATCCTCTCTCAAATCAGGAAACAGACACCATATAAAATAACCCTGGGACATTTGTCACTGCTCCAGTGTCCCATGTGAGACACTCCTGTAACACGCAATCGTGGAGCTCTCTTCCTGGGGATTTTACGCTGCTTTTTTGTCTTAGGGTACAGTCTGTTCCCTCTGGAGAGTTCCCCTCCAAACTGAGAACATTTGATGGAAGGTCTCTATAAATCATGGAGTAGAAGAGATGTAGTTTTCATTGAGCTCCTTTTGAGCAAATACTTCCTTTAAATATCGCTAAATGCGTTCTGGCATTTGCTGACAGAAGCAGCTTTTAAGGCTGTTTCTCTTGCATCAGTGAAGCTGGATATGGGCACTGATATTTATCCATGCAGTTGGGAATTAAGCTTGCTCTGCATGCTGCCCTGGGGATCTGTGCTGTTACCACCGTGCTCTTTGTGTCAAACAAAATGACTTAAAATTTATGTCCTATCCTACGTTAGCAGTTCGGTATGGGTTTGGGCGTGGAAATATGAGTGATGTTTAGTTCACATGGCAGTTTTTCTTTTATAATATGTAATTATTCTTGAAAGTGTAAGAATTAATTGCAGCTATTAGTAAGTTTTTGAATTATGAAACTGTTTGTAAGCTTTAGCAGATGATCTAGGCAAGGAAGTGCAGGACAAAGCTATTTGTACTGTGCTGTGATGGTACCCTGTAAACCCTATAAAACATCGTTCCAGCAAGACATATCTACACATTAAAAATGCCATTGAGACTCTCTCTTAATAGATGCAGGTAATAAAGCTAGAGGAAGATACCACTGGAAAGCTGTGTACTCTTCCCTACAACTCACTTTACATTTCACTACTTTTCAGAAAACTATCACAATCAGTATTTAGACTTGTGTTGCCTGTTGTATTAATTTGAAATGTTTCATTTTGTTTATAGACCCAAATAGTGAATGAAGAGAAAAATGCAAACATACAAGACTTTAACTTCGAAAAAGTAAGTCAGCAGGACCTGTCTAGTCTCATTGGTTTAGTGTGCAGGTATGTGTGTTTATATCCTTGCTAAAGCTCTGGTGGGGCTGATGGGAAACACTTCCAGAAATGGTTATGTCTTATAGGTGAGGATTTCCTAATAGGTAATTCTGGCTGCATGCCATGCCAGAGGAGGAACCTGGTGGCTGTAATCAACTGCTCTGTCTGAAGAGCGGCATGTTACAATTGTGTGGCCTTTCTTCTGATCTTTCAATGAGAATTTGAGGAAGATCACTATGTGTTGGCTGTGTAAATTTGCTTAGGTAGCCGTAATGTTTAGCATAGCTCTTTCAGGCCCATGGTGTTACATCTTGGATTCCTGAAGCCATTTGTGAGGCAAAAGAAGTGTATTGGCATCTGTTTTTGAAACAACGGATTTTTTTTTTCCATTTGTATTTTTATTCTATTCTTACATGAGCATAACTGGCATTGGCCACCTTACATACTAATTCATTTACAGATCTGTGCAAGTTGTTTTACGCACCTAATCTCTGCTCAGGGATGTGCTGTGATCCAGTGACATTTCTCACTGGAGATTCTGTGTGGAGCTCCATGCTGCTAAGAAGAGTAAGGATTTAATCACTGTCTTTAAAAATGTTACGAATTCAGTATTGCCTTTGCCAGAGTGTTCTTGTTTAGTGTTAACTATATGTACATGTGTAGTCAAACCACTTCACCATCTGCCCATCCATGTTTCTTACTGCTTAAGTGCTCTTTTTTTTATATGGAGGAGATCCATCCCATGTGTTATTTTATGTGAAATGAGGAGAATTGAAAATTGTCCAACTGACAGTCCTCACCATCCAGAGATTAGTTGGACAGTGGTTAACTCTCTGCGGTATGGCTACGAACTCAGCTAGTTTTATTTTATAACAGACTGATTTCCAGGCTTAACCAGGATTGCTTTGGGAGTATGACTTTGTGTTACTTTACAGCAGTTTGGACAAATTATGAAAGGCTTGCAATTTTCTCTGATGCTCTAGGCTCGTCTGGAAGTGCACAAATTTGGAATCACTGGCTACAAGAAGCACGAGCAACGCATATGGGAACAGGAGCGTGCTGTCATGCTGGGAGCCAAGGTAAGTGTCGCTTGGTTTGTGCTGAGAGGTCACCCACTATTACAGTGCAGGAAGGTGATGAAGGACGTGGGGGGCTTTTGTACTACAGTACTTTCTGAAAAACGGAAGTTCCCCTGTCCTGGCCCTTCTCCCACTCCATCCTTACTTTTGCATCTTCTATTCTGTCTTGTCTGTTTTCTGTAGATGTTTGGAAAATTAGTTTAGTTGCGTTATCAGGGAAGTAGTATAGATGAAATAGGAGTAGTTAGGCTGAAAAACAGCATTTACTAATTTTTAATCCGGCCATTCAAAACTAAATTGTTGAAGAGAGAGGCTTACTTTTTGAAGTTTTAGTCTCCCAGTGAGTTAAAGATGGAGAAAACTTTTCAGTTTATCAGCACTAGTGTAAAACAAACAAACAAAAAGTGTTTTTTAAGGAGTGGGGAGGGGTATGGGTTTTCTTTCTAGCTCAGTGTGTATGTGGAAACCTTGTAGGACTGAGGGAGGATTATCATTTCTCTCTACTGACTTCACAAAGAGAGGCACAGTTTCTATGTCTACCTTACGTCTCCTAAGTCCCTTCCTCTCACCCAAAAGGAAGTAAGCATTTCTAATGTTTCATCACCACCACCTGAAAAATACTACCTATTCAAGTGTGTCAATAATTTTTGAACCCACTTGAAATTTAATTGGTGATACCCCTCCCAATCTTTGTTGCAGCCCCCCAAAAAGGAACACGTGAACTACAGGATTTATCAAGAGAAAATGAAAGAGAAAAAAGGAGCAAAGGATGCTGATAAGGAAAAGGTTTGTCCAAAATTTTCTGTATAAAAAGGCAGCATGTAAGAGCTGTCCCAAGAGCCTGGCAGATAATGCTTCAAGTGCAGGAGGCGTGCCCGAGTTTGACACCTGCTGCTCCCCATGGACTGGGTTTCTGGCTCCCACAAGACTCATTTATTGGTGAAAGCTGGTTGTGTGCAGTGTGAATGGCACTGAATTAGGCTTGTGTTGTGGTCAGTTTCACTGCCTCATCCTTTGAGGCTAATAGACTGTTGACACAAAATCAGCAAGGTTTTCTTTTTTAATCCTTTTCTCTTTACGATAAAAATCCAGCCCTCAGTTAAAGTTCGTTGCATGTTGTCTAACCACAGAGAGCTGGATCTTCAACTGCTTTTATATCAGCACAATTCCATCTAGGATATTGCTCATTATTTAAAGTAAGGGTGAGGTTTCTGTTGCATCCATCTTCTAGCACAGCCCAACTGGCTCTGAGCCTACTCTCTGCCTTCTCATGTAGGTGGGAGCAGGCTGTGGTGCAGGTAATTGCTCTATCAGCCAGTTTCCTGCCACCCTCTTCGCAAGGGACCTACTTCTCCTCCTCTGTCATGTGGCTCAAAGCTCATCCAGTGCATGACCAGGCATGGCTCAAACCTGTTATTTGACAAGTACACTCAGTTGGGCAACAGGACACACCGGCCTGGTACCAACTCTATCTTTTGACCCTAGGATCTGTCACATGCCCAGGCAGCAAGCCCCTGCTTCCGCACTTGGCAAGGACAGCATGCTGGTCATGAGCGGGCTGTAAGGTGGCAGGAAAGGCTCTGGATACTCCTAGCAGTGGCACCATGATGTGTTTCATCACTTGTTCTGTCAGGTCTCCCAGCTTGCTTTGAACGTCTGCTGCTCTAGGAAGCAAAGGCTAAAGTGTGTTTTATGTGCAGGCAGTTGTTTAACCAACATGCTCTGTTACTGTTTCTTTAAAATGTGTCTTTAAAAACAGGAGCATAATGGTGATTCTCTTAAGAAGAAGAAGAAAGAACAGAAGGGGAGGTGAGCTATTTTCAGCGTGGTTGAAATTAACTTGCTCTTGTATAGTCTCCCCAGTGCATCTGCCCTGCATAACTGTACCAGAAGTCATGCATGTCACAGTGGAATGAACTCCAACTGCAGAACTCCTCAAAAAATAGTGACATTGCTCTGTGTCTTGCAGTTTCAGAGGCTTTAGTTACACAAATTAATTGAAAATATTTCAGTTCTGCCCCAACATGTCTGACTGCATCTGAAGGTGAGATGGATGAGAAACCCTGTGTGTGGACCCACCACTTACTCAGCATATTTGAGCTAAGAAATCATTTCTGCAAAACACAAGCTAAAGTATGCAGAAGCTTGAAAGTGAGCTGACATTCTTAATCATAGTGTAGCAGGCTCATTCTGTACTATCTTCCTTCTCTGAACAAAAATCATTGTGTTCCTAAACATGTAAAAATGTAAGTCATGCTGTAATGTGCTGCAAATTTTGAATGTCTATGAAGCAAAAGTGGTCTGGAGTCATTACTTGCTATAATTTGATACTCCATAATACCAAATACTGATTACATAAATAGGTGACATTTTTCAACCATATTAAGCATTTTTACGTGTTTTTACTGTTTCCCTTAATTATTTTTTTTTCCTCTTTTTATTTCAGGAAGACCAAAAGGAAGAAATCAGTGCCCAACATTTGGCCTGCAGGACAAATTGGAAAATTCAAAAATGGGACTTTGATTCTGCAAAGATCTGACATAAAGAAAATCAAATCATCCAAAGTTAGGAAATGAACTTAATGATACAGGATGAAATGGACAATATGCACAAGACAGAATTGACATTGCTGCCAACAAAGACATAAAGAGCCTTTCACCTTTTCACCGCGTCCTCGTTTTTTTTAAATTGTATTTGTTGTTGCAGGTTTTTCTATGTTCCATTCAGCATTGGGAAGAATATGAGAATTTACTATTTTATAAATAAAAATCAGAGTTTTTATTAAGAAGGTTGCACAGACTATTTTTATTGGTCAATATGTGCTAAAGAAAACACTTTCTAGAATCAGCTTATTGGCTATAAGTAAAATATTCACTTGTTCCATTAGTTAGTGGATTAAAATATATATCTCTTCACTTTCATATGGAATGAATATAGAAAAAGCAATATTTTACTCACTCTGAACTTGAAGTAGGTGTTCTCAAAGCATTTATCAAACATAAATCTGTTTGTGTATCTTTATGGATTGTTAGTGGACGGTTTTTCCTGTCCAGCAAAACCTCTTGAGGATTCAAAATTACCTGCTTGGGAATGAAAAAACTGTAATATTTTCCCAAAATTTTGTCCCAGGTAAAAGTAACACATTCAACTTGTATGTCTGCATAGGTCTCCAAATAAGCAGTTTCAAATAGTGGTTTGGTGGCTTGAATGGTTTGTTTTTAAAAACAAAACTATGTAAGACTGAGCTAAAAGAGGCAGAGATGCTCAATACCTGCTGGTTGTTCCTGGTCAGCTAGTGTCTGTTTTGATCAGTGTTCCCATGCCTCTAAGGCTTTTCTATGAAATCTTTGTCAATACTGAAGTTTTGATGCTCTTTGAATTTCAGCAATTTGGTGTTTCTGGAAGAACAGGTTTTGTCTTCTGTAGCTAACTATTATTTTTTGGTTTGTTTTTAAGATTGTGCATCTATTAGAAATGACAGTGGTTAGTAACCTTCCAAAATGAAAGAAAATGCAATATTGTAGGGGGAGGCAAAAAGAAGGTTGACTTAAATGAAAGAGGAAAATGTTTGTGCTGTATTGTTTATATTGTAAGGAGATGTGGAGCTTTTTGGAACAGCTCTGGCAGTAAAGGTGTACAGGAGAAGGAAAACAGCTCTTACTGCAGAAACTTGTAGATGTACTGCTACCTGTGTGGGCTGGGGGTCTGAACAAGGTGATCTCTAACTCTGAGCAAGCAGCAAGGGCTGTGTTGGCTTGCAGCCAGTACATAGAGCATCAGAGGCTGCCCCATCACGGGATGGGGAAGTGTTCTGGGGTAGGGAGAGCCACACCACAGAAAGAGATACTTTTTGACACGCTCCTTCCCCCACACCTTCCACCTTACTGGAGGTCCTGGAGAAGTGCTCTGCCACCACAGAGAGGGTGAGAGCCTGGAAGGATCAAGAGGCAGGTAAAAAGCTGAAGGGAGTGTTTCTGGAGCCGTGTGAGAAGAGGAGGGGTGTGCAGAGTTGAGTTGCTAAATGCTGTTATCACATTTCATAATTGCATAATTTGATTTCTTGTTGCAGATTCAAACTGGAATTAACAATCTTACCTGCTTACAGACTTAATGTCTTATTTGTCATTACTGAAATGTCAAATCATGATGGCATGTGAAGGTGTAATCACTAAGAAGTATTGAGTACAGAGCATCAAGACTTGTTGAGGCAACAGAAGGGCCTTGGATGTTTTGGGATAACCTGTATTTTTTAATTCCTGGCTAATCCCTGATCTTGGTTTTCAGTGCTCACTTCTTGACATGTGTTGTGAGACTTTAGGTCCTCAATCAGCTTTGGTAAGTAAAGGGTTTCACTTTCCACCTCCACAGCTCCCAAAAGCTGTCCAGGAGTGAAACTTGGTCAGAATGGAGTGTCTAATTTTGCAGTCATGTTTTCAAGTTTGTAAGCTCTGTAAAGAAGAGTTGGAAAAAGCCAGTTCTTGAAAAGCTGAAAATGTCAAGTGGACAGTGAAACATGAAAGTTTTGAGGGGAAGAAACTAAAAAGTTTATTCAAGGTTAAATGGTGATATGTTGCTTATTTATATCTAGTCTCCAAGGTGATTTGAGCTGGTCATGCTGCATTCTTGTAGGATGCTGTTCTTGGGTAAACATGGTACTTTCAGTCTTGTTAACAGATGCATCAACAACATTTGGCAAACAAGGCGGTTGTGAACCTGTTACACACAAGTGTTTTCCTGGGCTGGTGTGTGTTGGTGACTAACAGAGTGTGTCTTCAGGCAGCAAGCTGTGTTGGTTTTGGAGCATTATCTGATACAAGAAAGCCAAGGAAGAATGCAAGGATTTCTCCTTATCTCCTCTTTTGCATGCCTTTTCCTGCGATAGTTATCTTTATTCGCTGTTTCACCATGTGCTAAAGCCATAGTGGTTATGTATTTTCTCCCAGTCAAATTCTTCACCACAAAGGAGTTGATACCAAGTTGTTGTCTTTTGCAGGAGCCAAAAAGAAAGGGTGTGATAGATGGTGTCTCCACACTGTTGTTTGTCCTTACTCCTGATTAACCTTTTTCCTGGGTTCCTGTTTCTTACCCTGGCACTGATGTCACTGTGTCACTATGCTTTATTCTGCTTTATTATTAGCTTCTCTGAAGGTTGAGTGGCTTCAATGAGTGCCTTTTTGCGGGGGCTGAGTCTGCTGCCTCTGCAGCATTGCTCAGTCCCTCACAAGCTGTCTGCTCGATAGAGGTGTGCAGCTCCAAGATGACGGATCATTTTAAACCATCGCAAACACTTACTGTCTCCCCTGCCCTGACAAGCTTTCTGCCCAGCCTGACTTTCACCCAAGGGGCTTTCCCATGGGATTCTGCTATTGGCACGGTTCTTCCCAGGCTGCCTACTATGTAAGAAATTTCTGGAGATTGGGAAATCACCCAAAGAAACCCGCCCAAAATCCAAAGGTGGATTGTAGCTAAACAACAGATCCCCAGGAGTTCTATAGCCAACATGAGCCAGAGCTACCGGAGTGGTACTGAGGAAGAGAGGGGCTTCATGCCACTGAATCCGGGGTATGCCTGAAGCTGAGGCACAGATGGGTGCTCTGAGCAAGGACTCTTGGCTTTTTCCAGCTACTGGATTATTCTTGGCTGTGGTAACAAAGCAGGTGCCAACAGTTAGGTGTGTACCCTGCATGAATGCCTCATCTACATTGGGGCATAATATTTCTTATACTAATTTGTAATAATAAATACGCTACTGATGCTCTATTTGTTGGCAATGTTATAAGAATTTATTTAGAAACTGTAAACAGCATAAACTTATATGTCAGGTTTTCCAAAAGGGTAATAATAATAATAATACACAAAGTTTTAGTCGGCCCAAAAGACAAAAAGCAGTTTGTTTCTAATTCAAAAAATACAAACGTTTGCTACAGGTACAAAATTATAAAAAGTTTGTATTTTCCTCTTGATCTGGTGACAGACACATACAGTAGAGATGTATATTTCACCAGCTCCAAATTCATATAAGCTATGGCAAATGACAGTAAAGAAAAAAAAACATGTTGTTGTTAAGAAGAAAACATAGAAACAACTTCTTGTCTTTCATTTAACCATAAGTGAACACCATTATCTTATTCCTTTGCACTGTTTTGGTTGCCAACATTTAAATTAGTGTTATTCATGCTTCATATAACAATCAGAAATAACAGCAGGTTTACCTCATGCATTTATCTTTAATACTCATCACATAATATCTTCTCACCATGCTACCTAGAAAGGTTAGTGTTTTTATTGACAACATTTAAGGGAAGTGGAGGATGAAGGAATGCAATTAGGACCCAGGAATATTTCTATCTACTGCTTCACGAGGAAATGTTAAAAAATCCTCCACTTAGAGTAAAAATAATTTTGTAAATTCTGCTTGGAACTGTTTGCAAAAATGAGTGTAACAAAAAGGTCATTTAACAGAGGGGGAAATGCTGCTGAGTGTCCCTGTCAGTGAAACACAGGCCTGTCTCCTGTATTGTGCAAAGATGCAGGAACCCCACACATCCAGTCTCTGAGGTTTGCATATGGGATCCTGCGCCTGAGAAGACCAGGTGCATCTTATTTATGATGGATTTGTGCTTTAGGCTGCAGCTCCACCTGGTTGTGTGTGTGCCGTGTTCAGTAGAGCTGGGCAGAGGAACTACCAAAAATGTTGTCAGTAAAAACTAGAAGCTGCTCACTTTTTAGGTTGTTTTTTTTAAAAAAAAAAACCCCAAGATTCTCCATCTTTGCCAGGTAATTTTCAGTGACAAGTGCCCTTTACATTTGCAACATGGTTTGTTTGAAACTATGATCTCCCTTACAGAGTTGATCTAGCCAAGATGCTTGGTGTTTTCATTTTATCTTGCCTGGTTCAAAGTTAAATTCTTGATTTCGCTATTTAAGCAGAATGCTGCAAAGCTGATAAGGCCTGAGATAAAGTCTAACATCTCTTGTAACTCATCTTTCTGTTTGTGAGCAAAGGATGTACTAGACGGCACCAGAAAATTGTTATTATCAGGTTGTGGTATTTTGCATCCCTTCTCACGGGAGTGAGTGACCTGAATTGTGGTCCAAAAATGCACTACCACTTGTTGACAGTTGCAAACATGGTGTTTTTCATACAGTGGTAGTGGCAGCTTAGCCTTGATCTCGTCTCTCTTACCTTGTTTAAGAAATATTATCATGTAAGAAAGAAAGAAAAAAAAAGCTGCATCTCATATTTCTTTTTGCTCTAGAACAACTCGGAAATCAGAGTATTAGGTGCTCTCTGCTATCTTTGCTAACTACACTTTGAGAGAAAAAAAAAAACAAACCAAACCAAATTTGCACAGCACTAGCACAGAACTCTATCACCAGCCAAGAACAAACTACAGCAATACACTATCATGGCATTATTTACATCATGATGGAACATTATGCACATAATAAGTTATATTTAATACTTTTCTTCTTAAACTCTGATATATGTAAGCTCATGCTTATTTATTTTATTCAGTCCAATATATTTTTCTCTATGTATCTTCAGTGCATAGGCAAGTATAGGAGGTGACAGTGCTGTTTGCCTATCTTTTCTATGGTTTTAGAAGCCAAATTGCTTTTTTAATTCATGATACACCACAGTTTGCTACCGTCCTCACTGACATACAAGTTTATTTTATAGCACATACCTTTCCACAGGAGAAGGAGCAAGGGATTGTCAGCCAGGTCTGTGCTTATACTGACATTTAGTCTTAGTAAACAGATCTTCTTACAACCTTTTTTGAATTGATGAGGGAAAAGAAGGGGGTGGAAATTGGGTCGTGTTGTATGCCTTGAGAAGTCTGACAGTGCTCCTGAGGGCACACTGCTTCTGTTTATTCCCACTGAAGCTGACGGAAATTTGCAGAGGAAAGAGCCAGGACGAAGGTTCACAAAGGCTGAGATTGGGGATCACAGGGGTAGGTGAATACTGAGAGTCCTTTGTTACTCTGCAGGACAGAAAGTTTGCCTGCTGTATTTATTTTGTAGCTGTTCAGAGCTTCCAAATTGGTGTATGCAGAAGCCAAGCTTTGTTATATTTATTAGGGGAGGACTTGTTTGTGTTTTGGTCGGGTTTTTTAAACTTCAAGTCAATTTATATTATATGGGCTCTGTACTGTAGTGGATGGGATTCATCCCAGTGCAAAAGGCTTTTCTCTCCTGCTTTTAAGGAGCAGCCTGGCCTTTAGGGGCCAAAGAGTCCCACAACATTTGTGTGGATGCAGGTGCCCGAGGATCTTGAAGTCTCAGAGAGCTGAAGAAATACTCTAAGGAACGAAAAGGAAGCAGGAGCATCCAGACTTGTCCCTTTAAGTATCTATGCTGCCTTTCAGCCCTTTGGGTACTCCCTGGACAGTCAGCAATGCAGTTTCTGCAAGGACTAAAAGCTGACTCCCTCCTTAAGAAAGGATTTCGAGGAAACAAAAACTGGCATAAGAGATAGTGGAGATGAAGAATGCGCAAACTGCTCGGTTTATAATGAAATCGACCTTGGGGAAGTTACATGCAGAGAATGAAACTCCAGCCTGAGCAGAGCAGTGGGAGTTTTCCACTTCTCCCCAACTGATGTTGTTCTGCAAAGGGAAAATTCTGTTCTGCCTATGTTCAGATGACCACTGCCACGCTCTGCATAAATATTCATGTGCAGAGTAATTAATTTCCTAGGGCAATTTTAACTACTCAAGCATAATTTCTGTTAATCAAACTAGGAAAATACATATATCCAGCTGAAGTCACAATAGTACACTCTACGAGGGTAATTGATTTATTGCTACAGGCCATGCCAAACGTAAGTCCTTGAATGTGTACACAACCAACACACTCAAAGACTTTGTTTAGTTTTTGACCTAGGGTAAATTTGTCTTGCTAATGCAGCTAGCCTACGGTAATTTTATTCCTTTTATTTTATTTGCATTTTTGCTATGTTAAAAGGAGAATATAATGGTAGCTAGTCTGTACCCTACGTTTATAAATGTTAGAATGCCTGGAGGGTAAAAAACGAGCTTTTTTACAGCTCTGAAGCATGTCTCTACCTACTGTCCATCTGTTCATTACAAATTGATAACCTGTGTCACTCAAAACGTTCTTCCCAAGGTTCTATAATAAAACAGGAACTGATACCAAAGCAACTACGAAAACCACAACCAAGTACTGCAAACACTTCTAAAACCCATTCAGAATTAATTTTAAACATCTAGCAATGGTTGAATAATAGAAATACATAAATTCATTTGAGTTTCCTTTACAGAAGTTGGGAGTAAAGACAAAGGTTCAGTCCCAAAACAAACAATGCCCTGTTGTTTTAATGCAAGCGAAAGTGGAGTGTCTTCCATATTAAAATTATCACAGGATGTTTCCCAATATAAAAAACTATGTGCAATTTATATACAATATTCCCATACACTATTCTGACTAGCAATACTCAAAGCCAATGCTATGATTACAACTGTTAGGCTCATAGAAGAGCACACTCGAGAAAATTTGGGGTCTGGTAGCGTTCTAGGTGAGGTAGGTTAAAACAGACCTGCTAATTAGAAAATCTTGCATGAGTTCATATAGTATTGAATGAAACTGAAGATTGTAGCACAGTTGGTCTCTGATATTCTTTACAAAACCAAGATGAGCATAGCACAGTTTTTCCATTCCATCAGGTTTACTGATACAATCCATTCCAGACTTTGAAGAAAGTACCATTGCTTTCTCACTTAAAAGCATATGTTATTTTTTCCCATTGTTGGTTTTATTTCCCATTTCAGTCTTGACATTGCTGAAGGTGTGCTGCTGCTCTGCAGGAGGGATGAGCTACAGGGTACTTGCTTGGTTACATGCAGCAGGATGGCAGACTGCTTTTTCTCTGTGCAATAGCTCGGGACTGTTCTGTTCTGGGCTACCTTTCCCTCCCTGCAATGGCTGTGAGGTGGGATGACCCAACGGAGGATTCTGGTTGCTCTGCCATGGGAAAGCCTTGCCATCACTCAACACTACCTGAGTGATGTGCTTCAGACAGAGACCAGACGTGGACCTGCAGCATGATGCCGGGGGGCTGAAAGGCTGCCCTGGGCTGTTTGTCCTGTGGCTGTGCTTTAATGCAAGGTAGTAAGCTCTATTTTGGTTAGAATATTTGTTTTCAGGTTTAATAATTGCATGCCTGATAACAATATGCATGTGCGTTTACATGTGCTTGAAGAGGAAAATTTGTATAAGCAGCAGGATTTGAAGAAAGGAAATACCTATTACATTAATGGGATTAAAGAGTTTATGCTTTCCTTGTTGTTAGCACCACCGTTACACAGGATTAGAGTGACAGAGTCCAGGATGTCGTGGGCTCACCAGTCTGCTGCATCTTATCCTCATGCATTGCTGCTGTACACAGACACACCTGCATGTGTTAACGGTGTCCAGAGCAAAAGAAGCACACAGGCAAATCAATGTGTTTTCTGACAACTGCATGCAGGTGACAGTGCCATGGCAGTGGGAAAAGTTTGCTGTCAGTCAGATGCCAGTTGTCATGGGCAGCACCTGAAATGACTGCTTGTTTTCATGGGAGATGCCAGGCACAGGTAAATCTTGCAAAAGATTTATGTCCCAGTTCAGAAAAATTCTTAGGGACACATTTTGCATTGGTGCTATAAATCTTTCTCAAGTGCTTCATCAGGATCAAGACATTAATTAGCTCACAGTAGTCTAATAAGAAATTAAGGCTTCTGATCTCAAAGCTACATTGGAACTACAGCTCCCTAGGGCTTATCAGGATCAAGGCCAGAAAGCAGCATTTCTCAACATGGGAGACTTTTCATGTGCCATATTTAAATAAATCTCTTATCAATTCAGTTGAAAGGAATCTCCCCTGCACTGTTTTTCAAGAGTTGTGCTGATAACCACAATCAGATCTTCTGTATCCGATAGTTTCTGCAGTCACACCTAAATAACAAACACCAAAATGTATCAAGGATGTTTTTCTCTCTGCTTTTTGTATCTGATTTCTGCATGTACCATGGTGTAATCTAAAATGAGCGCACCAATTTCACAGCAGTGTTTGGAAACCAGTCTTATTCTCGTTGCAGATAACAAGGTAAGTTCTGTCACAGACTTCTGGGGGGACATTGCCCCATAGCTTACTGCAGTCTAGAGTCAGAAGGAATAATTAATGGTCATTTGAGTCCCTGAATGTGATTGACAACCAGCCTCCACTTGAGCATACAGCCTCCACTTCAGCTGCCAAAACATATGCTTTCTTGATGTAAGGACTTCGGCTGGCAAGGGAATCCAGTTCATCTACTGGTAAATTGCTCCAACATCCATTGCCCTTCAGGCTTACCCATTTTTCCAGCATCCATAATATTTAAGCACAAATCCAGCCATGAGAGAGAAAACGCACTCATTTAATCGGGTTTTTTTTTAGAAGTGTGAGTGTGTGTGCACGAGTGTACATATGTATGCAATGCATTCTAGGTATGTTCGGGTACCCATATGCAGCTGAGTGCCAGTTCAGTGGATGTGCTTGCTGTGACTGTTACATTAAAAAAGGAGTGGCCTACCTGTAACCAGCCAATTAATTGGTGAGCAACATGCTGCACAGTGTTTTAAGTCAGGGAAGAGAATACTTTTTTACTGCCTTACTGAAAAGTGTCAAAACACACTGAGAAAGCTTAGAGAATCCAACACAGTGCCAGGTGGGGGCTTCATTAGTTGTTGGGCAGCTTGGGCTGTTTTACACATTGTGGCACCTCCAGTCCCGTATGCAGGGTCACCTGCACAAAGAAGAAATAAGAAGAAAGAATGCAGATTTAAGCCAGGACATCCTTAGCAGAGAGCATTCATGAAGGTGAAGTGTAGGTAAATGACAGCGAAGGGCTGTGGGACTTCAGGTCCAAGCTTAAATCAAGAATATTAATGAAGATGATATTGAGCCCCTGAAATAAACAAATCTCCTTCCCCGTTACCTACACTTCGAATACTTTGGGACATAGAAGTCATCTGTCTGTATCTTCTCCCAAATCTAGCCACCAGCTGTAGGTCTCCAGCAGTGCTACTTATTAGATACAAGGTGGATGGGCTCTCTGTGTGGGGGATCTTACGTACTTCATGACAGAGATCATACAGTGGAGCCCATGTACTAAATATAAGAAAATCCTTTTACTTCTGCTGCCATGGCAGGACGGAGCACAGGATATTTTAGTGCTCCTTCTATTACTTGCCATATCTACAGAGTCAGAGTTTCCAGAGCACCATTCAATAGCAAACACAAGCTTAGTTTCAGAGTTTTCCCCTGCCCCCTCATTGGCCATGCTCTACCTTAACTCAGTTGTGGTAAGAAATGTAAGCCAGGTACTTAAAGGTTGTAGCAGCTAAAACTGAAGGTAGGTTGTGAGTAAAAATCTGATTCGGATGTAGCAGTGAGGTGCCTACAAAAGTACTCCTGTCATCCACATGGTTGCATCAAATAAAGTAAAGCTGAGAAAACATCTTGAAAGTTCTGGATGCCACCAGTGACAAATGCTGAAAATTCATGTAATAATAAGGTAATGTGAGCTTTCTGATCTCAGTTTGAGTGTTTAAAATGATGAGTGTTCCACCCTGGCTGCATTGGTCCTGCCTTATCTAAACTAACCTTCTTCATTCCTCAGGCTCTTGTATGTTTCCATAGGTTCTCTCTTATATACTACACCCTGTTTCTAGCCATATGCAGTGGTCATGAAGTAAAATCTTATTATCGGTAAAGACAGTTTCTTTAGGAGGAAAATCTCTTGCAAATAGAGAGCAGGAATGATGGGCGGATTGGTTCTTCTTTGTTGCACTAATTCTCTGACCTACATTGCCTTTGCTTTCCTTACCACTGTGCTGTTCGTATTTCAGTCCTTTGCTAATGTTAATTATCTCCAAAGATAAAATCTAAGAGGAATTAGGATACATATATTTTTTTAGTCAAACTGGCAGAGGAAACCTTTATGGCACTGCTTTTCAAGTGTAGCATTGCAGGAAAAGAAGAGCAGGAATTAGCAGAGCAGTGTGTTGTACTTGGTTTTATAGCATTACTCCTCGCATTGGTCAGGCAAGGCAGAAGGTCAAATGTAGTCCAACAAGCATTAGTAATCTAGGTGTAAGTCTGAGAAAGAAAGAGCCCCTATCCATACTCATTACCTAAAACTGATGTTGTCAACCACAACAGCTGATATACTGGCAGATTATGTTCATCTTTAGGTGAAAATGGTAAGTGGAACTGAACTGCAGAGGACTTACCTGGACATTTCGATTGAGGCTCAATGCAGGCATGAAGACACCCTCAATGTTTTCAAATGCCGGAGGCCCTTGCTGTTGCCCATTTATGTAAAAGGTCAGGTTGTGCTTGTTCAGATCCAGGAGAACACCAATGGTGGCACCTTTAGAAACTCCTCCTTCAGTCCTAAGGTACAAAGGGACCACACTCTTGGTGAAGACAGAGTGCCACACTGCTGCTATTGTCTCTAGGACAAGCCTTACCAAGCAAAGGGAGAGTGGAGCACCACAGTCAAATGATTATCCCTGTGGCATTTGGCAATGACTGATCTAAAGCGTATGTACTGCATTCATGGGAGCTTAGTGAGAAATTGATCCATCTCTCCTGCAACTGCAACTAAAGAGATGAAAATGGGGTCCAGAGCTCACAGGTCCACTCAGCTAATGAGATACGGGGAGGTGAGCCAGTGAGGACAGTAGTCCTGGAGACACAGCACTTCAGAGTATCCCTGCTATAGTGAAGTGATGCATGACAGGAAACGGAAAAGCTGATTTCTGAGATGTTCATTTGTAACCATTATGCCTGCTAACAACTCGAGACTCAGACTTCAGCTACTCAGCTTGGCACGCTCTAAGGGGACCCAGATTTCCAGGGCCCAGGAAGCCAACACAGTTATAACAGAGTGGTTTGGGGGAGGAAGGGAAGGTGGGGCTGGTTAGAGATAAGTGTAGCTCCAGGATGGACGAAGTACTCAGCTATGGGACTGGGAGCTGTTTCAAGTGTGCAGGCACAGTTACTAATGCCAGTGATAATTGGTTGTGTCAGGAGCAGCTGCTGAGAGCTACCGTAGTATCAGGGCTTGCCAGGACAGACTCAGCCAGCCATTACACGCTTGGGCAATCTGACATTAATGCACTTTGACTTGGGGGTTATCAAACCCAGTATTACATTAAAGAACACTGAGCAAAAATATCTACTAGATATGCAGATTGGCCACAGGCACTGCTATTCTGCTAATATCATTGGGGCTCTGCAATGGATTTGCAGCCTGACACAATTTGTTCAGGGTAAATCAGATTTCAAATAATTTGCAGTTGAAAAGAAAGCAGCTGTCTTTTGTCCCGTGCACTCGCCTCAGGCACACAACATTCACAAGATTAATGTGACTTAAACATAAAATTTTTCACAATAGGTAGGCAAAACATTTAAAAAACGACAGGGGTAGGGATCAGAATATTAAGACTATACAGTCGGCCCTCTTGCACTTCGCGGCCCCCATATTGCAGCTTCAGATCTCAGCAGCATGATTTTTTAGCGATGAAGGAGGTCCCTTTTTGCATGCATGTGTGACCTGCCGCCGTGGTGGCAACAGCAGCAGCAGGGCCGCTCCCCCAAAGCTGCTGCCGTGCAGTTTTGAAACTGTGTCCCTGGCCGAGCCAAAAAGGGTTTTTCCCAGCGTGGGGTGGCTGCAGGTGCCGGGAAGGGCCGACAGAAACACTGATACACAGCAGCACAGTGCTGAAACAGCACCGAGGACGCATGAGGGTGTGGGGCAAATTTGCGTATTAATGAGCTGCCATTCAACGTGGAAGTTGGGCTTCGTGGAACCCGATTAAGACTGCGGGTCCGTGATATAGGACACCCGACTATAGAGTAAGAAATTTTCCTCTTGTCCACTAGGTGTCATAAACTGTTTTCCCTTAAACTAAATGTGGCATGTGGCCATGCTGTCAAATGTATAGAATACTATTCTGACTTCTCCACTTAAAGCTCTTCAAACAATAATTGTATAGCTACAAATCACGGATTGGTTCTGAGATGCATTAAACTTCAAACTTCACCATTTTGAGGTTCCTTTAATCTGCTTTTTGGTCCTAGAAGCATGAATATATTTCTCTTTGAGCTTTTCTCCAAAACCACAAAGTAAGTTTTCCATCAAAAGTATAAAGTTCCCTCAGTATATCAATATTTAGAACATTTTTATTAAAAAAATCATAAACCTTATAAGATTGTGGGAAGCAACAATACCACGATCTGGAGTTACTTACAAATAGATGACATTATTTTTTTCCTCTCTTTAGGAACAGCTTTGATTGTAAGGCACCACGTTTTATATCCTGCTAGAAGAGATTTTATGGCATCCTTTTAAATGACATTGGTTCTCTTGGGGAAACAGAAACGGCAACTTCATCTTTTTTGATGTTATATTCTTTCCTATACAATAATCTAATTTGTTTCTTGTGGGCTAATTAGCCTTGTGCTGCACAATTACATTGAGTGACTCCTCTGCAGCCCCTGGGGACAGCCCCACTGAGGAGTAGATAGATGCTGCCTGGCAAGGGCAGGAGCTGTGGGGGTGTGGAGGAAGAGCAGAAAGATGGGGACCTTCTCCCTTCCTTGCTGCCCCAAATCGAATTTCAAAGGAATTCAGTAGGGAGATTGCCCCATTCCTTTGCTGACAGCTCTCCACAGTGAGACTGGCTCTGGCAGGACTAAGCAGGGGCAGAGGCAATCAGGAGCTCTACAACAGGAAGGACGGACAGCTGCTCTTACTGAGCACCCTATGCTTCTCTTCAGAACAGTGCTTTGAGGACTGCAGTGCTTTTTGGACTACTGTCATAGTCATTTTCTTTAGGAGGAGAGGTAGGAGAGTTAAGTTTCATGAGCAAACTTATGCTAGGCATTTCCTCGCTCTTTTTTACACCATTCAGACAGTATTATGGATACTTTTTCTAGTAAATGCCTTTGTTGTGATAAAAGAAGCCACTTAGCTTGAGACAAACTGATGTTACTCGCTCCTGACACTCTTCTGTGGCAGCATGTAAAAAAGTTGATGCTTTACTGTAATGCATTTTTTAGCTACTTAATGACAGCTATACCATAGGCCCACAGTAATATGCAGGCCATGTAAAAGGAAAATACAACATTTTTGTTACAATACTTCCTCAGTAAATACTTAGCATTGATTAAATGATAATCCAATTCTGGAGATGCGCACACTCTTACATTATTTCAAGTAAGTCCCACTAGTCCTGCACACTTTGATTTCTGTGTGCAACATTAAGTCCTGAGTACAGAAATGCTGTGCTGAAGCCTGGAAGGTCGGGGTACAGAAAATTTGACTACCATGAAAAATGCTATTGCCTGTGGCAGTGGAGGCTGTTATTCAAAATGTGTTCAGTAACAGCTTGGACAATGTGCAGAATAGGACTGCATGATTTGGCTTGAGGATTTAAGAAGAGTAGTTTCACCTTTATAAAATAATCTTGACAATTTATGAACACTTTGATAAACTCAGTAATTTATTTAACTCTATTAACAATATTTTAAAAACTAGCTTTACAGCAAATTAACAACTTTACCATGTCTATTGTCAATGATAGCATTTTTCAATTAATTGTAACAATTTTGTGTGACAATTCGGGTCTTGAGATCTCTGAAATCAGTGAAGAGACTCCCCTAACTGCAGGGGGCTTTAAGACTAATATGCAAATACTGTAGATTTTGACTTTCCTTTGTCTTTCTGTGTAAAATATTTCAGTGTGATTTCCACCTCTTTCTTTATATAAACATGTAGTGGCTGGAGTATAACCAGTAGCACCTGGTACTCCTGTTCTTGGGAACCTTGCCAAGAAATGGATCTATTGCAATGAATGTGCCTCTTGTTAATGGACATACAGCATCTCTCATACAATAGTTTGGTTTAGAAGGGACATTTAAAGGTCATCTAGTCCAACGCTCCCAGCAGTGAGCAAGGAAATGTTCAACCAGACCAAGTTGCTCAGAGCCCCATCCAATATGACCTTGAAAGTTTCCAGGAATGGGGCATCTACCACCTGTCTGGGCAAGATGTTGCAGTATTTCATCCCCTCATTGTAAAATATGTCTTCCTTATAGCTAGTCTAAATTTACCCTCTTTTGTTTAAAACTATTGCCTAAAAGGTCTGTCCCCATCTTCCTTATAAATCTCCTTTAAGTATGTAAAGACCACAATAAGGTCTCTCTGAAGCCTTCTCTTCTCTAGGCTGAACAACCTCATTTCTCTCAGCCTTTCTTCAGAGAAATGTTCCATCTGTCTGATAATTTTTGTGGACCCACTCCAATAAGTCCATGTCTTTCCTGTGCTGAGAACCACAGAGCTGGACACAGTTCTCCACGTGAGGTTTCGTAAGAGCACAGTAGAGGGGGAGAGTAACCTCCCTCAACCTGCTGACCGTAGGTTTTTTTGATGAAATCCACAAGGAATACATCAACAGGCTTCCCTTGATCAGCTAGGTAGGTTAACCTGTCATAAAAGGAAACCAGGTCTGATAAACAGGACTTTCCTCTCATGAAGCTGTGCTGGCTGTGACCAATGACTATGTTGTCTTTCATGTGTTTTTCAATACGTCCCAGAATAATCTTCTCTCTAACTTTACCAGGCACTGAAGTGAGACTGATAGGCCTGTAGTTTCTGAGGTCATCTTTGGCCTCCTTGAAACCTGGCACAATGTTCACCAGCTTTCAGTCAGCTGGGACCTCTCTAGATTCCCAAGACCACTCAAAAACCATCGAGGGAGATTTTGCAATGACATCAGCCAGTTCTTTGAGGATCTTTGGATGATTCCTACCAAGCCACACAGATCTGTAGGAATCCAGCTGGAGCAGCAGATCCCACATAATTTCAGGGTTGACTGAGAGTTGATCATTCTTGCAATCATGATCCTCCAGCTCAGGGCACTGAGACCTGCTTGGTTCATCATCCATGTTGAAGACAGAAGCAAAGAAAACATTAAACACTCCTGCCTTGTCTCTGTCCCTGTTTATGAGGTGACCATCTTCATCCTGTAATGGTCCAGTGGTATTTCTATACTGCCTATTGCCATAAATATATTTGAAAAAACTCTTTTTATTGTCCTCCTCATTTCTGGACAGCTTTACCTCCAGCTGAGCTTTGACCTCATGAATTTTCTCCCTACAGCAGCAAGCNACCTGTCATAAAAGGAAACCAGGTCTGATAAACAGGACTTTCCTCTCATGAAGCTGTGCTGGCTGTGACCAATGACTATGTTGTCTTTCATGTGTTTTTCAATACGTCCCAGAATAATCTTCTCTCTAACTTTACCAGGCACTGAAGTGAGACTGATAGGCCTGTAGTTTCTGAGGTCATCTTTGGCCTCCTTGAAACCTGGCACAATGTTCACCAGCTTTCAGTCAGCTGGGACCTCTCTAGATTCCCAAGACCACTCAAAAACCATCGAGGGAGATTTTGCAATGACATCAGCCAGTTCTTTGAGGATCTTTGGATGATTCCTACCAAGCCACACAGATCTGTAGGAATCCAGCTGGAGCAGCAGATCCCTGCCTGCTGCTATGCCTCTAGGAGGTGATGTCTGAAAAGCAACAAGCACGTGGAAAAACATTTTTGCAGAGAATCTTACTTACTAACTCCCTGAGCAGCCTGAATTGTGGTCTCCTCATGTCGAGAGCTAGGGTTTTCATGGCTTTTTTCCTCCTATAAACAGAGATCTTAAACTCCATTGTTTCACGGTCATTGTGGACAAGAGGGCCACCAACCTCCACTTTGCTCATAAGATCCACTCTGTTGAAAAGCAGCAGATCTAATAGGAGTTTGTTTCTGCTGCTTTTCAGTATCNGCTTGGTTCATCATCCATGTTGAAGACAGAAGCAAAGAAAACATTAAACACTCCTGCCTTGTTTCTGTCCCTGTTTATGAGGTGACCATCTTCATCCTGTAATGGTCCAGTGGTATTTCTATACTGCCTATTGCCATAAATATATTTGAAAAAACTCTTTTTATTGTCCTCCTCATTTCTGGACAGCTTTACCTCCAGCTGAGCTTTGACCTCATGAATTTTCTCCCTACAGCAGCAAGCAGCTTTTCTGTGTTCTTCCCATGTCATTTGACCTTGCTTTCACTAGGTATATACCTTCTTTTTTTGCCTTATCTCCAAGAGAAGATCTCTACTCAGTCAAGCTGGCCTTCTACCTTGTCTGCTTGACTTCTGACATTTGGGAATTGCCTGCTGCTATGCCTCTAGGAGGTGATGTCTGAAAAGCAACAAGCACGTGGAAAAACATTTTTGCAGAGAATCTTACTTACTAACTCCCTGAGCAGCCTGAATTGTGGTCTCCTCATGTCGAGAGCTAGGGTTTTCATGGCTTTTTTCCTCCTATAAACAGAGATCTTAAACTCCATTGTTTCACGGTCATTGTGGACAAGAGGGCCACCAACCTCCACTTTGCTCATAAGATCCACTCTGTTGAAAAGCAGCAGATCTAATAGGAGTTTGTTTCTGCTGCTTTTCAGTATCAGACCAAGGAGGGTTTCTTTCTGACTCGGCTCCTTAGAACCTGTTCCACAAAGTTGCCATCCAGGTTTTTTTTAGGAATCTTCTGGCCCTCATTGTATCAGTTCTGTGATGCTCCCACTTAATTTCTGGCAAGATGAAATCCCCCATAAGAACAAGGGTAGTTGACTTGGAAGTGTCCCTTAGTTTCTCAAAGATAATTCATCAGCGTCGTGGCTAGGAGGACTATAGTAGGCCTATAGTAATGCCCTTTGATAGCATTAGTCTTCTGTTCATGCCCCTTTCAGCATTACAAAACTCATGCTATGAGTGAAAAGAGCAGAAAAGTCCTCTAAATGTGACATGTCACATGAATCAGTCTTCCAGGTTCTGCCTCAGGTTGTTCTTGAAGTCAGTAATTTACTTATTTCCCTAATTTATTTTCGTGAAGATCAGGAAATATGAAACTATTAGTAAGGTGTACCTTTCATCACAATGACATCTGACAGGCTAAAAGTTGTCAATGAATTTTATTTGGACTGTGATACAGTACTGTAATGCTCTTGTGTCCAGTGGGGAAAAACAACTAGGCAGCAATAACTGTTTCCACAAGACTATTACAGTTAATGAGTTTAAAAACTGACCTAGTTCACTGTTACAGTTAAAATTATAATGCCTAGACCTAATTTCATTGAAGCGCATGTGATTTTGTAAGACTACGTGCCCTTTGCGAGTGTACTTCACTGGAATGGATATTCCATGGATCTATCCATGCCTTGGATGTGCCTTTATGTTTTATCAGGTAAAAACTGAGCAATTATCATCAACATAAACCACTTTGTTCCCCTGATTAACTGGGACAATTGGAACTCCTAAGTGTTCCAATTGTTTGTGCTTCCTAGAAAAACCACTTTTGCGTAGCTTGTGTGTTGCTTGCCCAGAGGAGCATGCTGAGGACCAAATTCATAAAATAGGTTTCTGGGACAGTAGCACGCAGAATGGTTGCCAGTTTTTTTCCAGAAAACATAAGCTGTTCCACAGAGCATTAAAATTAATACAGCTTAACATTACTTCCGCCCTAAATCTAATCAAGATGTTAAAGGGACAGAATTTTTTTTATATATGTATTTGTTATACTGATATTACTTTACTCTATTTTGTCTTAGGACATGCTCTGATCTCTTTGGAGTCATGGAAAACAATCCAATTGACTTCAGATAGCTTTTGATCCAGCTACAAGGTTCCTCCACCTGTCTGTAATGAATTGCAAAATCAAACCATGTTTCAAACAAAAATTTCCATCAATTTTATTGTATTTGTTTAAAATACAGATATGCTGCAGAGCATAAATGACTATTCCATAGGAGATGTTACAACTAACCTTAGGATACAGTGCATGGTGGCATGAAATTATCTTTTTATGGAGATACCTGCATTTGAGTGTTTTAAAAATCACTGCAAAACTCTTTTGATCACCTGATATAACAGAAACAACACCTGAGATAGTGAGTATGAAAGACCTGCTGGTACAGTCAGTAGAAAACTAAATCGAAATTGATTCCTGCTCTGCCACAGAGCTGCTACATATCCTTGGTCAGTCACTTTATCTCATCAATCTCCCATTGTGACAGACTAGGTAAACGAATGCATCACTTTCCATTTTCTCTTCAGAAGAGATCTTCTCAAGTGTCTCAGTTCCTGCAGTACCCAGCTGACCTTCAGTTAGGGCGAAACCTCTCATAGGACACAGATTAAGAGCAATGCAATTTTGCTCTGGTGATACCTCACAGAGCTTCAAGCAAAGTTGACCATGTCTACCCTACACAGTCTGGAATAATTTCAACGAAAAAAAGCCTGCTCTAGGCAGAAGTAACTATCCTGAGCACTGAAAGACATGCAACCATATCAGCACAGCAAAAGATCTGTGCTGACAGTAATTCTCTCTATGTGATTCATCCCTAGAGGTAGCTGTAGCCAAAAGATATCTCCCTACTGCACTGTTGAATGGAGAACATAGAGCCTCTGAGTGGTGTAAAAGGGAGGAGTTTGGTAGCAATGGTTTGGGAGCTTTCTGAAATCCTCCTTTGTTTAAGTTGGTTGTTAGGGTTGTTAGTTGAGATGGTTTTCAAATCTCTTTGGTACATGGCTCAGCTGAAAAAAAAGCATTGCCAAAGAGTCCCTTGTGTCCAGATCTTCCTAGGTAAGACCTACAGCCTTACCTTTAATCAGCTTTCAGGACTAGAAATAAACACCTCTATTTTGCTTCTCCCTGTGCTCCTCCAGCAATGAGAGAGAAGCCCTACATCCCATTGTGCTGTGCTCTCATCTGCTAATTTGGGTGGGACACTCAGTAACAGGCTTAAATCACAACAGGGGGAATTTAAGCTAGATCTCATGAAAAAATCGCCAACAGGGAAGATAACAAAGATCAACGCATATTGTTGAGGTGCAATCACTGTCACTAGTGATTTTAAGAAGGAATTAAATAGCTAAATTCAGCTGGAGGTAGGACTAAATGTCTTGCTGAGACACATGCCTCTGATGCATGGCAGAGGAACCAACCATTATTGAGAGAAGTGTGCAAGCAGCACTTACCGATTGGTGTGAGAATTGCAATGCATGAACCAGCTGCGGTTGTTGTCAACATACATGGCCCATGCCTTGTCATCTTTGCCCAGCATCATGTCCTTGACAACATTAATCCTGGCAACACCAAAGGCTGGATCCGGATGGTTGTCATACCGGTCCACGTGCAGCTCCCAGTAATGCACGCCCTTGGAGAAGGCTGCTGTGCCAAGAACAACCCTGTCGTCATAGCTGTTGCAGGTGGCAGTCTGGTTGTCATTCGACAGCACTATGTCTCTGTGAGCAGAGGAGGGGTCAAAGGTGAACCAAGCCACTGTGGAAGAGAAAAGGGAAAGGCAGGATTATATCAGGAGTGGCTGCGTCCAGGTGTTGCCTGCTTTACTTCAATAAGAATGATGAGATTCTGACTTCCTAAAGATCCCACTGCACTTTGAGGTAATAAAGACAATCTTTCCTTGTTATTGTAGGCCGCTACACAAGATTGCTCTGAGCTAGTATCTGGCTGTTCTTCATCTCCGAAATGCTTTATATTATCTGTGCTTGCTCCCCTGAAGTTAAGCTGCTCAGAGCAGTGAATTTCTGTTGACACACGGTTAACAGGAAAGTCACTGAGAAGACAAAGCCTTCTCCGTGACATGGAAACTGCTCACATGGGTGAATTGGTTCAACATTTTGTTTAATGGGATTGGAGATCCACTATGTCTGTGCTGGTGAGGACTGACTTCACTAGTTTATCAAAGTGAAGTTTGGTTTTCTTAAAAAAGTTTTTTAAAAAAATGAAAAAGCTCTTAAAGTATAAATGTTTTATACTGGCCTATTTTGGCAACACAGCATAAAAGTGCAAGTGGTAATGGCATGCACTCCTTGATTCATTACAACATCATTGAAGAAGATGAACTTCCTGTAGTATCCGTATGGATGTCACATATAATTAAAGGGGAACAAGCATGAATTCCCATCTCTGTATTATCAAACCTTGCTGTGAAATTGAAGCAGTAGTGAAGAAAAAAACAAATCCCAAAGATATATGGAGAAGGGGAGAAAGAGTGGAACTAAACATAACCTGTGAGTTTGTTAATTACTTCTGTATGCTCAAGCAAGTATCTTGGATCCTAGACTTCTACAGTCAACTAAAATTGCATTATTTGAAACCTGAAGTGTTACTGATAATGGAAAACCACCAAAAGCACTAGGAAGAGAGCTTAGTCCTGTGCACACTCAGTTCCTCACCTCTTCTCTCAGATGATCCAAAACCCCCATGCCACTTACTAAGCAGCAAATACATTAGCGGGTGTAAAGAGATGCAAGTGTCCTGCCACTGAGAACTGCAGATTTTCACTTAGAAACTGGCAAAAATCCAACTCACCATCTGATGTCTGTAAAATGACTGTCTTGCTGTAAGGCCCAACTCCCGATGAGTTGAAAGCTTTGACTCTTGCATTATAGGTGCTGTTGAAATGAAGGCCATCAATGGTGCAGAGAGTCTCCTTGCCAACATAGACTTCCTAAACATTCCAGAATAAAAAGGGGGAGAGAGAAAGTGGGACATAGCTTAACTGTTTCTCTGTGCCTCATGATCACAAGTTAAGACTTCCAAATATGTATAAGCCAAAAGTAAACAGCTTCTCATTGCTTCCCAGGATGTGATACTTAAGCAGTTATATCACGCACAACAACAACAGTGGTTGTCTCATGTGACACAAATCTCATAGGACATCAAGGATGGTTAGCAGTGGAGATAGTAAAGTGAAGATGAAACTGGAAGAGTAAAACAACAAAGGACAACACAGGAAGATCTGGATTTTTATCCTCTTTTCTTAAACATCTACTCCAAACCACTATTTTGGATACTAGTTCCAGTGTTTGACACACTGTGGCCATTATTATATTTATGTAAGACAAAAAAAAAAGAGTGGTATATAAGAACAAAAAAGCCAAGTAAGTGCAGTTTTATTCTACTGGAAAAGTTGTGGCTGTGTTAAAACATAATTTTAATATCTGAAAATACAGAGCCAGAAGGAAATGGTCTCCTAAAAAATTAGGATCACATGCATCACATAATGAAATAGAGAAAATAGAGACATCAAAAAAAGTCTGCAAAGATTTATAAAATAGCAAGTATTTGTTTAATGTCAAATATTTCAGAAGGAGGAATATCTAGGCAGACCAATGAACAGGATTGATTAGATTATACAGGCTATGAGGAACAGAAAGAATGCTAGAAATCTTGTTTTTTAGAAAACTGAAATTGACAGAAAAGGCAGCCAGCATAGTCTCATCCACTCCCAGGGGAAAGATTTAGAAATCCTATATTTTTATAGGGGATCCCATTTTTACTCAAAAAAAACGAGTTGCATTTCTGGACCAAGAATGTCAGCTATTGAAATGAGTTGCTACAGACAGCTACAGACAGTAGGGGTTTCACAGAAACTTCCTACCTAAACTGGCAATAAGCAGCATCTGCGCTGCTTTCTACATCAACACAACGGAAGTAGGGATACGTTGACAACCCATGTCTTTCCTACTCCCTCTCCCAGCACTTGGACCGAAACAAGTCCATATCCGAAGAAACTCACATACAAAGAAACACAAATAAATGCTGAATGAAATTCTCACTCGGAATTGGCCACCATCTCCATCATCAAGTTCCAAGATATAACCCTCCACCGGGTTGTGGCTCAAAGGTGGCATCCTCCAGGCCAATGTCACACTGTTGTTTCTGGTGCAACACTTCTCCAACTGCAGTAATGGGACGGGTGGCACTGAAACAGGAACTGGGTACAGATTAGTGTAACTCTGCCCCACCCCATCAGTCTGTGCAGCCAGCAGTATGACAATGGTTCACCTCCCTCCTCTTGCAGGGGAGCCAATATTTATTCCCTTTCTTGAAACAAAAGGCAGTAAAAAGACTGTTACAAAATGCTGTTACCCAGTTAGACAAATCATTTGGCTGAAATACATAAACAGAAACATATCTAGACTTGCTTCTGGTGCCTCATAAGAACTACAGCTCAGGGACTACAGCTCAGTTTGGTTTTCTTCCCAGGGGTCACTGTCCTGAAGGTTTTTTTCTGATGCTAGAGCACCCATGTCTCCAAAAGGAGAGCCAGGGGGTGTCTCAGGCCATAGGGTGACATGGAAAATGTAGCGCTGCCAGAAAGGCCCAGTGCATTAAGAATTGGGTCATTAGCCAGCAGAGCAGTGGATCCTTCCAGCGCAGCAGCAAGACAGAGCCTGAACTCCACCAACCATAGCAAAATACTAACTGCTTTAGTTTTGGGGTTTTTTTAAATCTCATGTGACACCATCCCTTCCCCTCAAAACTTTTCTTCAAAGCCACCTTGGATATGTTGTCTTTATGGCAGCCATATTAAAAGAAGCTGTCGAAGAAAACTGTTCCATTTGCTAACTTTAAATCCCTAGTTTTGTAAATCTCTTGGTTCAGGCACAAAAAGGACAGGAGACTCTTCATGGAAGTTACAAGTGTGAAGCCGTCTACCAACATGGTTTTTAAGTGACTTGCCCAGGAGAAATGCTAAGAGATTATAGAGCATATTCTTAAAAATAAACATAAACAGAGTAAAACATTCACCTGTGCCTCAGCGGGAAAGAGGCCTCTATCTCACCTCTCCTAAACACAACTCAACTTTCACTGTTCACTCTTTGCTGGAAAATATAAAGTGAAAATTTATTATTCTGGATAGACTTGGCGTATATCTTAAGCTCTGATAAAACTGTACAGGTCAAGTAGGCTGCAAGTGATACACAGGCCCTGCTGGTCTTCTGCCCAAGGCTGAATTTCACCATTCAGTATTATTTCTGCAGAGATCAACCGTATCTTACAAGGAATCGAGTGCTCTGAGCATTCATTGACATAGTTCTTAGTAAAATCAGTTTGCTCTTCTTTTATCTAATCTGCTTTGACCCTCTAGTTTATTTTCCTTTCTCTGTCTACATGAGAGTTAAGCCCTTGAGCTGTTCCTTTCATCCTACTTTATGTCTCTGGGTAAAAGAGGACTGTTCATATTTTGTGTCCCAAACAGACTGTGGCAAAATGGATGCTGCTGTGTCACAGGGCTAAGGCTTCACCCCCGTTTTGGAAGTGACAAAAAAGTCAACATCACACTTGTAATAAACAGTACAGAAGCTACTGTGGCTTTCCGCTGGCATTATCCGTCACCGCAGTGAACACAGATGGTTGATAGCCCAGAAGAATGAAAAAAAAAATAGTACTATAAATTAACTCTTGAAGGTTTTTCTGTGAAAAGAAAGCTTTGTTCCTATCCCTTGATATTTAAAGATGATTCAGAAGGTGTCATAAACGAAGCCTGCTTGTTTTCTAATAGGGAAAGTTCAGCCTCTTCTCTAGGACATACTGTGTCTGGAGAAGAAACAGAAATGTGACATTACAGAGGCAAAAACCTGAAAAAGAGGAATACAGGGGTAATGGGATTTTTTAAGTGAGCCATTTTAAGTTTAGAGTTTTGTCTGTGTTTGTTAGCTTATGTATATTCCCAGTGACTGATGAGGCTCAGGGAAGACAGGGCTGTATCAAGCATCCACCCTCCTGCCACTTTGGCTAACCTATTAACTCTCTCAGGAAATATGCACCAGGTCCTCCTAATTTCTGAGACTCCTGGCAAGACTGGATGAAAACCTAATTCCTGAAGTTTATAAAATGCAAAATAGACAACGGCCTCACAGCTCTGAATAAAGCACTAATCTTTCCAATCCCTGAAAAAAACTCCCAGAAACACTGATGGGACCCACAATGCTAAAAAAAAAATTAGAACAAAGAAGGGGAAGTTATGTATTTTATGAGTTTCTTTTAGTAATTATGGAAACAGGAATGCCATCTAGGAATAGAACAGGTTTTCATGCAGCAACATGCTTTTGTTCCCACTTCCCAGGGGAAGTGTGCATTTTGGCCCTATGTGTGAGAGTCACACATATTATGAAGAAGTGCCTTGGCCCCTTTATCGTGTTGTTGGACATTTAATTTTCTGTGAGTAATTCATATCAGCCTCCTACTCTTTCTGAGCCAGCCTGTGGCCTGAACTGCACAACTCTTCCGAAGGAGAGGTAGGATGCTCCTGCCAAGCAGCTGTGGAAAAATATAGGCTAAGTGCCTCTCTGCCTGCCCTCCCGCCTCCTCTGCTGAATGCAGATGGGCAGAGATTTGCCTTGATCTCAGATTACCTTCGGGAGCAGAAAAGATGAACACTTGTAAAAGTCACAGGAAAGTGCCAAGTGGGTTGAATAATTGGGACGCTCATATATACTTCACAGTGAAGAGCAGTGGGATAGGACAAAGAAAAGAAAAATATAGGCTAAGTGCCAGGGGTAAAAGACTCAGATGTTAAATTACAGTGCTGTCCCACTTCTTGCTCAACTTAAAGTCCTCTAGAGACTTTTTGAAGGAAAATATTAAAAATATAAAGAGAGAAATGATACTGCATTAGCACAGCAAGACCTATTAACAAGTCTGAATGATGTCCTGCTATTTTAAAAGTGCTTCATGCAGGTTGTTCTTAGATAAAAAATGCAATATTGATGTCTCATGTCAACTCTGTACTTCCCAAAACACATTGCTCAATGTATCTCACAGGTGATCAAGGTACTCCTCTCAGAGAGTATAGTAGGGCTGCTCTAAGGTGTTGTCTGTTGTCTTCTTGACAAGCAGGTGGTGCAACAATGCCCTCTACCTTCCTTAATTTTTAGGTGACTAAATGCAGTGAAAGAACAGGACCTTCAGAAACATGAAAACTTTTATCTCCTCCAAAACTACAGTACAGCCCTGGAATAGCCTGAGTCACTGCTGCAGCAAGTGCCCTGCAAACAGTGTTACCAAGAGAGAAAGAAGGACCACCATCAAAGACCCAAGTCCATAAAGCACAGCAGAAAGAACCAGGGGTAAAGCCTACAATGAAACATTTGCTCTTGAATTATCAGGGCTTTACAGCTCATGGCTGGAGAAGCAGAGAAAATTTGTGTCTGGGAGATGTGTCTGAGGAATGTGTCTGGGGAATCTTCATGGATTGGTTTGCAGAAGAGGGAAGGAATCACTTCTGACAAGGAGAACGGGCATATGGATGAATATTCAGAGGTGGTACAGAAAAGTAGAGAGTAGGTATGTATATATTTTCCTGTTTCGTACCTAGTCTCTGTTTTATGACAAACCAAGACTGCATGACAGTTCCAGCTGTGTGAACAAAACAAACCTGGCATATGTTTTTCCCTGTGTCCGTAGCTTTAGTTGAAGAAATCCACTTTAGTACAGTGGTAAGTGTCCCTGCTTGGCACGTGGGAGACAGGGGTTCGACTCCTGCCAGGAGGCAGTGGTGCAGTTTAAGAGTTGGACTTGATGATCCTTGTGGGTCCCTTCCAACTCAGGATACTCTGTAATTCTGTGAAGTGTGATGTATACATTCAGCCAGCTATCAGAGGATAGGAACTCTGTGCCAGTAAAAGCACTCAGTAAAAGCAGTAGAGAGAAGAAAATACAGGCAGAGAAAAGGATTCATAAAGGCTCAAAATGCCAGCAATTACTAGAGCTATGTGTGTGTCTCAGCAGACCAGCTGGCCTGGTGAGAGTGAGACTCTTGTCACAGGGTTATCCGTGAGACCTTTTGGTCAACACGACTGCTTAAGCATTACTTCTGCACCTATCACATCTCTGCACATTTAATTTATTACCAAATTGCTTTTCCTTCCTGTAAAAAGGGAAAAGAACCCTCTGATCTTTATTTTTTGAGATGAAGTTTAGATATGTGCTTATAGAAAGTCCACCAGTAAGGTACATGAACATGTCCTCAAAGCAAATGTAATGTGATTTGTTCTCATTTTCATTCTTCTTTGTCTAACACAGTGAATAAGTGTTTACTTACAAGCATGCTTTCACTCTAAATGACTCATGCAAGCTCACTGAAGTTGAATGAGACCAGAGTTTAAAAAAAAAAAAAAAATCAGTCATGGACCAAGCATTGATAACAATAGCACAGATCTTATATTGCAAAGCTTTTGGAACAAAATGACTTGCAACTGGAAAAGCTATGCTGGCCCTAGTCTCCTAGATGTCCCCAAACCCGAGACCAGTGACAAGAGATGTTCCTCAGGAGTGGGTACTGAGATCAGCACTGTTTAATATATTTGACAGTGTCAAGCTGTGTGATGCAGGCAACACACTGCAGGGAAGGGGTGCCATTCAGAGGGACCTGGACAGGCTTGAGAGGTGAGCCTGTACAAACCTCATGAAGTTCAAGGCCAAGTGTAAGGTCCTGCACCAGAGTTAGTGCAATCCCAGGCACAAGTACACACTGTGGAGAACAGAATGAGAACAGCCCTGGGGAGAGGGAGCTGGCAGTGTTAGGGGATGAGATGTTGGTCATGAGCCATCAGTGTGCACTTCTAGTCCAGAAGGTCAACCACATCCTGGGCTGCAGCCCAAAAGAGGTGTGACTAGTAGGTCGAGGATGGTGATTCTATCCCTCTGCTCCATTCTCATGAAGGTAGTACTGCATCCAGCTCTGGGGCCTCAAAAACACAAGAAGTAAGTAAAACTCTTGGAGTGAGTCTAGAGGAGGGCCATGAAGATGATCCGAGGGCTGGAACACCTCTCCTACGGAGACAAGCTGAGAGAGTTGGAGTTGCTCAGCCTGGAGAAGAGAACACGCCAGGGAGACCTTATTGTGGTCTTCCAGTACCTGAAATCCACTTTAGTACAGTGGTAAGTGTCCCCACCTGGTGTGTGGGAGACCCGGGTTCGATTCCCGCCAGGGAGACAGTGTTAAGAGTTGGACTCGATGATCCTTGTGGGTCCCTTCCAACTTAGAATATTCTGTGATTCTGATTCTGATTCTAAAGGTGGCTACAAGAGAGCTGGAGAGGGACTTTTAATTAAGGGCATGTAGTAGAGAGAATGCCTTCAAACTGAGAGAGTCAGTTTAGATTGGATATTAGGAAGAAAATCTTTATTGTGGGAGTGGTGAGACACTGGAACAGGCTGCCCTGAGAAGTTCTGGATGCCCCATCCCTGCAAGGCCAAGTTGGATGGGGCTTTGAGCAACCTGGTCTAGTGGAAGGTGTCCCTGCCCATGGCAGGAGGCTTGGAACTAGATGATTTTCAAGGTCCTCTTCCAACCCAAACCATTCTATGATTTTAAGATAATGCAGAGCTGGTTGAGAAGACATAGTGGTAAAATTTTAGGTGAGAAAAAAGGCCAGTGTCAGCCCGAGCAGTTGAAATGGAACAGATTTGCTATCATAAATACACCTCTATATCTAAATGATCTTTAGTATCTATGTAGATTAGATGGGAACCAGCCAGTGGTTTTCTCTGCTTGAATACACAGAGGCGTGAGGGGGCATAATGCCATCCCTTATGCACTTTCAGGAATGGTGGCCAGATTAACAGCCTTTTCACTATTCTTTTTGTGGTGTGTACATGATCACACTGGTTGTGCTGACCAACCTGATGGCACATGCAATAGGTCATCCCTGGTCAAGGCCAATCCAGCTCAGGAAATATCTCTTCCTGAGGGCTACCCATTAAGGCACCTTTGGGGAGCAAAGCCCAAGGGTGCTTGGAAGCTCTGCACAGGTTTAGGCAGAAGCAGTCCTGTCCTCTTCTCTGCTCCTCACACTGTGTCTAGCTCAGTACCAGAGCTTCACTGTGATCGTGTGATAAATGAGAGTATATAGAAAACACCATATTTTCTAAAGTGCCAGTGACTCTGGCTCAATTAAAGTCTTGTAAGTCTTCAAGTCTAAAGCCAGATGAATGTTCAAAGGCCAAATACTTAAGCTGCTCTCACCTCAGGTGACCTGTGGTTAACTAGCAATCTGTGTGACTAGTTTAAAGGAAAGTAGTGGAAGACCAGTATAAAATACATGTATATTCTAAAATAAATATGGCCAGCATTAAGGAAAAACTGATTTTAAAAGAAAAGTGCAGATAGTATTCAGAAGAGTTTTATCAGTGATTTTGTTTCTCATTTGCCTGACAACATTTCAAAGGAGCAGTTCACTTATATTATTTGAGTAACTTTAACACAGCTGGATTATGTGAAGATGCAAACCATTCTTAGTCAGCAGACTCTGGCCTTTAACTCTTTGTGTGTTGTTTCTCCACATATTTATCTGCCAAATTATCCATCCTATTTACTTCATCTTGGGTCTCTCAGATACAGAATTAGGCCCAGAGAAAACACATATACTGAACAGAAATCTTTGTGCTTGACCAGATTAAAAAAAAAAGGCACATCTGACACCTCAAAATTAATAACCTTAACTCATTCACTGACTTCTGGCAGCCTCTATCCTGTCACCCACATGTATAATTAAGGCTTGAATCACCACTGGGGGAAGCTAATGGCATCATTCCCAGGGACTACAATGGCTTTCAAATCCAGTCATTCTATGGATCTATCTAATTCTGATGCAGTTCTCATCCTGCTCCATATAAACCAATCTCATTACAAGATCATGATGTCAATTTTCTTTCTTTCTTTTTTAATGGCAATGGCATCTGCTGTTCATCAGCTTTTGCTTTTAAATACATTTTAAAACTTCATTTCCCTTTAGTGTGTTCCTCAGTATTATTCAGATACCTGGAACCACAGAATGGTATAACTATAGAGCTACTTTTGCCTTGTGAATCTCTTCCTTGTGATTGTTTTTATTAAGCTGGGCAGTGTTACCAGCACAACCCAGATGTAAGTAAAAAGTCAGAGGCTAGTTGTGGGGTTTTTTTCCTATTCAAACACATGTGCATGGCAGTAATGTTTATTTACTACTTCAGCTGTCCCTGACAAGATGGAGATAGTTGGTATTTTAAATTAACCATGTTCAGCCTGGGAATTCTACAAAATGCCATAATGCTTCATACAGCTCATGTCTTAATAATCTTCAAAGCCCTACTCTGAAAAATTTATCTTTTCAAATCTTTAACAGCACCTGGTATCTCTATCTGAGCTTGTTTGGCTCACTACATACAAGGGGGGCACACCTTCCCAGGAGATACCCAGTAATCTAAATTTCCTTGAAAGCCTTTTAAAACTACCCAGCAATTTCAAGTTCTCTCCCAGTCCTCAGTGTCATTACCCCTCCCAGCATTTTTTAAGCACATGCATGAAAAATGGAAAAAGGAAAATTATAAAAGCTCACCCCTACATTTCATCTGAATAAAATCCAGTTGGTGAATTGACTGAAGTAAAGGTTCACTATCCAGAGTCAAGTCAAACTCAGCAGACACTTTCGGTTCCAAGGCTCCTTTGACCCACTGTTCCTGAGATACCTGAACACGCTTGATTAAAGCATCTGAAATCTGAAAGAGAGTATCATGTTTATAATGAAAAGGCAGATGCACACATCAAAAGTGACAGAATGCCTGTGAGATACAGCAACAGGAAAAAGCACAACAGATGAGATGGGATCTGGTCATTTTGGGGTGAGGCCCATTTTTGTTGCATCCTTTCATCTGGTCTTTTCCAAACAAAGCTCATGTTAGGGTAGAATGTTAAAACTGCATTTATAAAGCCTGTTAAGATCATGTGTTATGCCTTTGAATGTCATGTATCTTTTCTCTGCTCTCTGATCTGCACAGTCTACTCATGCTTTCCTGTTTAAAGAGAAGTTGCACAAACAGAGGCTTAAATGTTAGAGTCTCCATATTTAGCAGAGGTGATTCAGTAGATGAAACCTAAAGGACTAAAAAAATCAAATGGTAAGGAAGGTGTATACTACTAGCAGTGAGGGTTCTAAATCCTCAGATAGATTTTCAAAGAGTATGATGGATTTTCTACCATTACATCAAACACAAATTACATTTTTAAAGCTTTACTCTAGCTCAGCCCACAGACAGTTAGGCCAAAAGTCAGACTGAAATGATCATACCAAATTCTTCTGGAAGTGTAATCCTGGTTCTGTGGAAATGATTGAACTCAACTATCCTTGACTTCAGTGAAGCTGCCATTTGGATATCTGGAGTCCCCGCCTGTGAGCTTCCTGTAAGTTACAAGGAGTGGAATTTTCTTCTGGATATGTTAGAGAGAGTTTTTCTTTACTGAATGAATTCAGATACTTTTCCTCATTATTGCTAGTGGAAGACACTCCTGTCTGAGCCCCTGCTCCTAATCAGTCTGTGCAGTTAGTGGAGGAGCATCCCATAGCCTTCCTACAACCTTGGAGTCACTGGGACGCTGAATCTCTCAGCTGTGTCTCAATGTCCATGTTGCAGGAGATTAAAGTAATGCAGTGCCTCAGTGTTTGCTGGTTGTTTTGAAAGCATCATTAGATAAACCAGAAAAAGGTTAAAAAAAAAGTTTTTTTCCTATAAAAGGGGACTGCAATGAATGAAGCCATAAAGATTATAGATGAAATGAAAAGGACATATGTATCTAGCTAACATGTTGGTAAGACCAAAAGGTTTAATTTGTCCTGAAGTATTCAATCAACAGGCTGATAAAATCCGTGTAATCTTGAGATTAATATATACCACACATTCCCCTCTCTTGCTCGAGACCAGACATGACAGTAACAAACAGTCTGTAGTGCTAATAGATTTAAATCGGCTAATTGTCATCCTGTATTTTAGGGGTGCTCTCACAGCACCATGACACTTCTGCATTCAGGTGTGCAGCATACCCTGTTCAGCTAACAACCACGTGCAGGTCATTTTGTTTGGTGTGCCTTTCTTCATACGCTAATAATGCAACAAAAACAATAGGGCAAAATAAAATGATTAATTAAAATAATAGAATTAATGTGGCAAAATAATTGATGGGATAATAAAACTGTTATGTTTTGTCTCATCAACAGACACTTTCACTGTTTGCATCTAAGAAACAATATCCTCCAAATTAGGGCAATTATTGGCTAGGCCATATTTTGCAAAGAAAGGGTACCTGGATCCTCCAGATACAAGACAGGTCTTGCAGTCTTGTGAGGTGCAACAACTCCAGTGAAGCACAGTTACGTGCAAGCCCTTCAGGCTGGATTTCCTCACAGGAGCGATGTTGAAAGGACTTTTTCACATGGGAAAGAAAGCAGGAAAAGCACAAAGGGGAGAAGTACTACTCTGCTGCGTCACAGACCCCTCCAAATTAATCAGAGAGCTCTGTGGAGCCCTGCATTTCTTTCAGTGCAATATTTCAGTGCAGAAGAAAGGGCTGGCAAGAGAAAAGACATCAGCAGTCAAGGAAGTGGTGTGACCACTAACGCCCCACCTCGGTCACAGTGCAGCTGTTAAAGCCACCTCTTCTCTGGGATATCCGTGCAGTCACCAGGCTCTCGGAGCTATTAGACAGTACTAACAAGGATTAAGCTGAACCAGTCCTGAAGGCGCAAGATGCTAATTAAGAAAGCCACACATCTTTAGCCTTAGCTTCAAGGTATTTTTCTAGGGTTTTTTTGGTTTTGGCTTTTTGATTGTGGTTTTGTGGGTTTGGTTGGGGTTTTTTGGGTCCTGCAATATTGGAAAGAAAAATACCTGTAAAAACCCAGAAGGATCATTTTCTTTGATAACTTCTAGGCAGTACTCCATAAGCCCCGTTGACTGGCGTAGCTTCAGTGTACAGTGATTTATCTGATCCCAAACAACCTGGAAAACAAATATCAGTATGGTTCTGATGACTGCCTCAGTTTGTAGTGAATTGTTTAAAATTATTTCAGAAGAGGCAAGGAATGGAAGAGCGTATTAAAGCTATGCTTAATTCAGCTGCCATATGGCCATTGCCTTGTCTCCATCAGCTTCACTCACTTACTCTGTCGTGTAAATACTGATAATTAGCTGGGCAAAATGTTGTGCACAGGGAATCTCAATTTCCAGAGCACATTAATTGCTCAAAGATCAGGCTTGCTCAGGGCAGAAAGAGCACAGAACATGTTTTTGCATTTGCAGTGTTCACATTTCCAATCACGATTTCACTAAAATCTGAGCTTTAAAAAAATCGTTCACTTAAAAGGCAGACTGCAGGAGGGGCTTCTTGCAGATTATACTCTACAGTTCTCTCCACTGGTCCTTCTCTGCTTAAGAATTCATTTCTGGAATTAAGAAATAAACTGCATCCCATTTTTCCAGATTTTGGACTTGTTTCTGCTGCCACATGTCTGTAGATTAGGCCTAATAGCACTGTGGGAAAACTTGTGACAGCAGTAAACTGCAGGATTTGCTGTGTTGTCAGCAGTATATTCTAAATGTTGGTTCTTGTTAAGCAAGTTAAATGCTGATCTCAGGTAGACTTTATTAATTGCTGTGTGAGATATTTCACTTCAATTTTTTGTTTTGTCTTAGACACTTTTATTGTGACTGGCACCATATTACCTCAAAATCACAAATGCAGTTCAACATTTCAAGAAATGTGTCTACTTAAACATTTCTTGACTACTACTTTGTTCAACCATTTACATTTCTTTTCCCCACCTTCCTTTACTGCATTTCTTTAATATCTTTTGAGTGGCTCATGGATTTCTGGAGGTGGTTTGCCTGAATTTAAAGATTTGTAGAGAGATTAAAACCACAACATTTTACTTGGGCAGAAGGTCCCAGAATCCAAACTACATACAAATTTCACTAATAAGCATCTATCAAAAGACAGCCCCAAACCATCAGAAAAATAAATGATGTTCTGATCCAACAAACAAGGCACATGCCTTGTTTTAAGTGTCTAAGGTCAGTTCCACTAAACTGCTGAACTGGAATCTGCTGAAAGACTTGCTCACTAGGAAATTTCATGGTGTAAAGGACTGGGGACTTGACAAAACGCACCAAGTACCAGCAGCTGTGCTGAGCTGATGAGAGGAGTGCTCACCTTCAGCTTGTGCTCACGTTCTTTGGTCACCTTTGTCAGCAGTTTTGCCTTTTGTCGTGTTAATGCATCAACCAAGGCATCACACTGAGCAACAAGACAGGCTTCGTAATCCAACCCATTCTCCTAGAAGAAGGTGAGAGTCATACTCATCATAGAAAGCATATTTTACAGCTTAAGCTATTGCTCAGTCTTACCTCTTTTTGTATTCAGAAAATATTTCCTTTCAGGACCCTCAGCATTTTCATTGCCTTTCTGATTTCATTACAGCTGTACCAGTAATAGTTGCACACTATAAAATGAAACAGTAAGATACTATGCCACAAATGGGCTTATTTAAAACCTTGATTTACTGGCACTTTCTGGACAGCAGATGTAGTACAACATAATGTAAAAGCTAAATGTAGCATACACAGTGCATATATATACATAAGAAGATTCTTCCCCATTCTGTTTTAATTATTCCACTGTCGCAGCTTTGAAATCACTGGCTCTATACCACAGCAATTAGAACAGAATTATGGACCAGAATCTGATCTACTGGCTTATTACAAGGAAATTAATGAGGTACAAAGCTCTGAGGTTTGTGTATTGCTTCAAGTACTTTTTAAAAAATAGCCAGCACTTGCAGTGGAGCCATGTATTGGATTAGCTTTAAAAAAATAATTTTAAAAAAGCAGACTTTTATTCACATTGTGGTGAAACTCTTTGGTAGGCAGAGGTCATCATGTGAGGTACACAACAATGAGTAGGGTCCGGGTACAACTTCGTGTTAAATAAATCCCTGGAGCTGCTGCTGTATTATCTATTCAAAGGAAGGCTCTCCCTCATATTGTCTGCTCATGAGACTAAAAGGAGAAAGTTTTCAAATTCCTCTTCCTGGGAGATGTTTAGCTGTGCTATCAGTTTTCCTTCCAAACACCCAAATTAAAAACAAAAAACAAAACACCATTAAATGTGAGATTTTAAACATGTACTAAAGGAGAAGCACCTCTTTGATAAGCTATCATACTCCCCTAACTCATTGCTAACTCTTAGCTCTTTTGTTTTTCTCATGTTTTCTATTCATTTGCTTTGTCTTCATTCATTTGAGTTCAAAATCTTCAGCGCTGTGATCCGTGCATTCCATTCCCCAGCTGAGGGATGCCGGGTCAGTGTTCCCTGAGAGGGCCCCATTGCATTCCTAGAGCTGCCAGCAAGATCAGGTGTGGTGAAGGGGAGACAGCAATCAGCTGTTTCTGCTCACAGGTTTTTCTTAGGCTCTTCCTGTTTGCATCTCTCCCTCCTCAGCTTATATCACACCTGACTCCCCATTAAGCCCATTTCCGTCCAGCTACTCTTGAGGTGCTGGTTTGTGTGGCAAGCCTGAATCAGTCGATGGCTGTAGTGCCTCATTTCTCTCCTCATTTTCTGTTCACACATCAAATGGGGTGTTTGGCAGTATGCCTCCTTCGAGTGAGAAAGTATGAAATTGTTACAGCAGATGGGAAAATGCGAAAATCAGATCATAACAGCAACAAGGAGGAGCAAGGAAGCAATGGGAACAATGAGGAACAGGTAGTATCTGAAAGGAAGAGACCAAAAGATATAAAAGTGACCTCAGGAAACAGAAGTGAAGGGGGAAAAAAAAAGGAAACAACAGATCTGTAAAGCAGGGGAAAGAAAAGTTAGATTACGAATTCGCAAAATGCCCCAAGTAATATAAAAGCACAGCTCCTGGTAGCTCTGGGAAACTCAGAGAGGAGATAAAGTGTGTGGATATTTGTGTGTCTGGTCTGCTGTGCATTGAGATAAGATAATAAAATGTATATATTGTTTACTCTTTTGTGTAAACACACTTTTAAAAGACATTTTTGCTGAGGGGTAGATGTCTGTATCTGTGTGTGGCAACCATTATAAGACTTTACTGGAAATAACCTGCTCTGACATACATGGTTCTGAGTAAAAATCTGTACACAAAAGCTACATCTATTCCCTACCAAATAACAGTTCAAGACCTGGGGGTTTTGTCCAAAAATCAAAAGGCACAGATCAGCTCATGACATATCTAAGAGCTTTCCTCTCAAAGAGTGTGCCTGTATCAAACTTGCCTACAAGGAAGGATGGTATGTGGTATGTACGTACTATCATCTAATTTTGCTTGAACATTGCATGAGAAGAGTACAATTTGTCATGAGAGAAAACCATTCCAGGGAGCTCCTTAAGGGTTAATGTGTGTGGGTGATCACCTTGGATCTGTGCCTCAGTCTTGTTTTACTTAGGAATACATATGCAGCTGATTAGTCCTGCTGTTCAGGTTTGCTGAAATTTGCTGTCTTCACTCAAGCTCAAGAGATGGAGACTTGCTCAACATTGGAGGATCAGATTTAGCTTTGTGCCCAGACATGGCTAAATATTAGAGGGTGACTGCTGGATACAATTTCCTCTTCTGAGTTCTCCTCTAGCATTTTAAGGAATGATCAGCATCAAATAAAGGGCTTGGTCTTTTGATCCAATTGTAGCAGCTCTTTATTGCAGAGTAATTTGGCAGTGATTTTGTTAAAACGCATGAAAGGATTTTACAGCATAGTCACAAATAGTCATAGTCACTTTTAGGTTTCAAGAGGGAAAAATGTTTTTAACAGAGCTGAGTGACTCAAGAAAAATTGGTGATAGACTACTGTTTTGTGTGAGTTGTTCCACCCTAAAACAGCTGTTCATATCTGCTAAGAGGTGCCTGTCGTTCTCCTTGGACAGTGAAAGGAGTCTAAATGACTAGACTAGCTGAGCTACATTAATTTTAAGTAGCTAAGTCAGTTGAGAGAAACCTCACACTGTAGCCAAAACATGGCATGTTACAGGTGCCAATCAGAGGCTTTGCACTGGTTTCTTTTGGTTAGATGTCCTTTTTTACCAGTTTCTCGTCTTGGTTTGTTCCCTGCCCCACATGGCCATGAAAGACTCTGAGGGTGCGTAGTTATGCTGCCCTGAGGCAACTTGAGAACTTGGGCAGCATTTGTGGTGTGAATTCAAGATCTAGAGTTTTAAGTGGAGTATTTTAATGATTAAATTATAAATTAAATACAGATTTTTGAACTTCTGCTCTTCTGGTTTTCTGCTACTAGCAAGCACAGGACTTGATGAAAGATGAGCAAGTAGCAGAGCAGGCTACCAAAGAACAGATGATGTACATCCTATTGCTGTCGAGCACTGCTGCTGCAGAAAACAAGTGTTCACTTCTAGGCACTGCGCAGCTTAAACTACAGCAACACATTTCCACGCACTGTCTGTAGGGTGAGAAGGATCTTAAAGTTCATCTGACCTTCAGCACTGATGATTCTAAATTTGGTTGAAAATGGGACTTGCTTCATCTTGAGTTTGTGCTCTCAATTACTGCATTCACCATGAGCCCTTTTCTGACTATTAAATCTGGACAATTACAGGTATGATTATATTTTGTGCTTCAATAAATGACCACATTGATTTACCAGCAGTTCCTTTTCCTTTTTTCTTTTTCTTTTAGTACAATATTTCTCTATTTCTGAGTATGTGTAAGGCATTCCTATAAATACTGTAACAAAAGGGTTGGCTGGATTTGTCCAGAAATTAGTGATTTTTAGAAAATGTAAGATGAAAACCTAGTAGTAAATTTTGAATGTGTTAAAATGAGAACTTATCCTAAATGCCTAATTCAAGGAATTGCCGTCAGGAAGGAGCCCAGAAGCATGACCAATGGATTCAATCAAATACTAATCAACCCAGCTCAGATGTCCAGTACTGGGTATCAGCTTCTTGCAATAAACAGCTAACAACCTAGAAGCTAAGAGGGGCTTGCAGGCAGTATTTGATGGATAATTTTGCCTACCAAATCCATTCAAACAAGATTTGATGGCTCCAAGAAAGACAAAATTAGCACAGGAGATAATATCATCAAATAAATTATTTGCTCAGTTCTATTGATTATGTATTATCAATAATATTCTACAGTTACCTGGATCTGCTGCAATAAATTTTTCAGCTGAACCAAAAATTCTTTAGCTTCCTTTGCTTTATCTGAAACACCATTTAAAGCCTGAGAGAGCTGTGCCTGCAAAGAAAAAAAAAAGGAGGGGAATGAAGAAAAATTAGCAATAAAATGCAAATGTGTTTCTTACTAATCCTTGGATTTGATGATTAATAATGTGCTAAAAGACTTCCTTGTTGTCACGTGTATTCTTGATGCACAAAGTGTTTGTGCTAGGAAAGAATAGTTAAGGTTTTTATTGTAATAAGATTTAACTAGAATGAAATATGTATGTGGGGGCAGTCAAGTATTTTGTCTGCACATTCCACTTTGTTGCAGTAACCTGGGAAGTCAAAATACCTTTTTATAAGACAGCTACCCACACGTATAAGGAAATAATAGTCTTACACAGTAGCATCTGTCATGCTGAAAAATCCCCAACTGCTTTCCAAAACAACACCTTTTTTCATCAAAGTCTGAAATCTTTATAAATGTGGTAGACCCTACCAAACCTGAGATACACGAGGACTTTAAACACAAAACTGCTGCCTCAGACTTCATAGTAATGTCTTTTTGCAGCTCCAGTTTCCTATGCTCCAACGCAACAAATGGGTGAACATTTCTGGAAAAGTTGGAAAAAACCCTTCCTATAACTTTTGACTGGTGAGACATTGGGAATATGTCTTTTGTAAGTCCACACTGCAGACCTAACCTACCCTTTCCTCAGCTGACACCTGAGATCTCTAAGCTGAGCTGGAGGCTTGTCGATGAACTCCCAAGACAGGAAGATACAGCAGTTCTGCTCCTGGCAGATGTACAATAGCCATGGTCTGACTGAGCCCAAGCCTAGTTTCACTTGAAACCTGGAAAGTATTAGAGAAACCATACTGTTCTGCTGATGCTCCAGCATTATGTATTTCTTCATGCAGATAGGCCCATTACAGGATTAGGATGGCCACCTCACAAACAGTGACAAGGCAGAAATGCTTAATGTTTTCTTTGCTTCAGTGTTCAACACTGATAATGGGGCTGGAGGACCATGCTGGAGGACCATGACTATGAGAATTATAAACATCACAGAATCACAGAATTAATAAGGTTGGAAAAGACCATAGAGGTCATTGAGTCCAACCTACTACCTATCACCTAACCTAACCTATTGCCAGCCTATTACCTAACACACCATCCCAGTATCTAGATCATGTCACTAAGTACATAATCCAATCTTTTCATAAACACCTCCAGGGACGGTGACTTGACTAACTCCTTGGGCAGCCCACTACATTGAGAAATCACTCCCTCTGTGAAAAAGTTCTTCCTAATATCTAGTCTACACCTCCCGACACAGCTTGAAACTGTGTCCTCTTGCTCTGTCACTGGTAGCCTGAGAGAAAATATCTACTCCCACCTGACTATGACCTCCTCTCAGGAAGTTGTAGAGAGCAATAAAGTCTCCCCTGAGCCACCTCTTCTCCAGACTGAACAACCCCAGCTCCCTCAGTCACTCCCCATAGGGCTTGTCCTCTAGACCCTTCACCATCCTTGTTGCCCTTCTCTGGACACACTCAAGCAACTCAACATCTTTCTTACACTGAAGGGTCTGGAACTGGACACAGCACTTAAGGGGTGCCCTAACCAATACCAAGTACAAGGGAAGAATAACTTCCCTGGTCCTACTGACCACATTGTTCCTGATACAGGCCAGGATGCCATTGGCCCTCTTAGCCACCTGGGCACACTGCTGGCTCATATTAAGTTTCCTGTCAATCAACACTTCCAAATCCCTCTCCACTTTACCAGTCTCCAGCCACATGCAGTCAACTCTGAACTTGTGCAGGATTTTCTGCGCCTTATACACCGAACAGGTGGATCCCAGTAAGTCTATGAGGCCTGATAAAATTCATCCAAGTGTACTCAAAGAGTTGGTTGATGTCATTGTGAGACCTCTCTCAATTATTTTTGAATGGTCTTGGAAATTAGGAGAGGTCCCAGTCGACTGGAAATTGGTAAATGTTGTCCCAGTTTTCAAGAAGGGCAAGAAGGATGACCCTGGAAACTATAGCCTGTCAGTCCCACTTCAGCGCTTGGAAAATTACAGAGATTATTCTGGGAGTTATTGGAAAACACCTGAAGGATAAAGAAGTCATCAGTCACAGTCAGCATGGCTTCACAAGAGGAAAGATCTTTTTGTCAAACTTGATTTCTTTTTATGACAAAATTGCCCACCTAGTTACAGAATCACAGAATCACAGAATTAGTAAGGTTGAAAAAGACCATAGAGGTCATCAAGTCCAAATTATCACCTGTTACCTAACCGATCCTAACCTGTTACCTAACCTGTTGCCATCCTGCTACCAACACACCATTCTACATATAACACACTACCCTAATATCTAGGTCATGCCACCAAGTACATCATCCAACCTTTTCTTAAACACCTCTAAGGATGGTGACTCCACCACCTCCTTGGGCAGCCCATTCCACTGAGAGATCACCCTCTCTGTGAAAAAGTTCCTTCTAATGTCCAGTCTAAATCTCCCCCGATGCAGTTTAAGACTGTGTCCTCTCATTCTATCACTTGCAGCCAGAGAGAAGAGACTGGCCCCCAGCTGGCTACAGCTCACTTTCAGGTAGTTGTAGAGAGCAATAAGGTCTCCCCTCAGCCTCCTCTTCTCCAGACTGAACAACCCCAGCTCTCTCAGTTGCTCCTCATAGGGCTTGTGTTCCAGCCCCTTCACCATCCTTGTCGCCCTTCTCTGGACACACTCAAGGATCTCAACATCCCTCTTAAACTGA